>CM060900.1:91289021-91806619 GCA_030762935.1 Hymenopus coronatus | reverse complement strand
GAGAGAGAGAGAGAGAAGCTGGTTCTCCCTCGAAGTGAGGTGGCGGAGGTCCTGGAGGAAGTATACACAGTGATTTTGGGTGGACATTTTGGACCCAACCAAATTATCGACAAGCTCCAACAACGATACTACTGGTTGAGATAATGGATAGACACAGTGAGGTGGTGCTGCCAATGTCATGTGTGTGCGGTCGCAGCCCTCAAACCAGGATGTGGGATGCATTTAGCAGTTTAAGGAGCACCTTTCAAGCGCATAGCCATTGATGTAGCTGGGTCATTTCCTGTGTCAGACAGGGGCAACAATTATCTCTTGGATTCCATTGATTACTTCATCAAGCATCCGGAGATATACTCCTTTCCTAACCAGGAGGCAAGACCATCTCGAACAGCCTCCTAGAGTCTATGTTTTGTAGCTATGGGGTACCGTTGGAGCAGTGATCAGGGCACCAACTTTTGAGTCCAATCCGATGAGAGAAACACTGGAGTGTCTTGCAATGCACGAAACGCACACACCTCACCAACCACAGGCAGACGGCAGGGTCGAGTGGTGCCTCAAAATTCTAGAACGTTTGAGGAAGGTTGTGGCCAATCACCAGAGAGATTGGGATGTGAGAGTTTCACTATAATTGCTGGCTTACCGCTCTTCAACTCACGACACCACTGGCTGACATCAGCCAGTTTGGTATTTAGCATGGAGTTGCATCTACCAGGCAATCTGATGTTTGGAAGTCCTCCTTGGGCAGAACAGCAAGCAGTCAATTACATGGAGCATGTCGTAGACCGGCTTCACGAAATGCAGGAGATGGCGCATCAAACATCCAGATAGCGAGCGACCGGATGAAGATCCGCTTTGAATGGCAGGCCAATAGCCAAGGTTCCCAACAGGGTGATTTGGTGTGTCTATAGCGCCCTATCTGGACCAAGGGATGCTGCCACAAGCATAAAAAACCATGGCAAGGACCGTACCGTGTGGTGAGGAGGATAAATGTCCACCACATTCAGAGACTGCCACAAGGGAAGACGCTGGTAGTACAACTGGATCGTCTAGTCCCGTACGTTATGATAGTGCTAGTCGGCAGACCGGCCTTGAGGAGGGAGGTGTTACTATGCTTTGCGTCTGTAATCGCCGCATGTGTGTATGAGGGGCTAGCTTTGGAAGTCAAAGCTGATTGTTGCCGTGCATTGTTACACCTACGTGAGTGAACACATGTGCCGTCGAGAAGTTATTTGACATCAAAGCCGTGCATTATTGCACCTGATCAAGCTTGTGACACCTGAGGTGGTTTGCACATGCAACTGCTTCTGAAGGCTTCTTGCTCCATTCATTGAAAGGCATAAAAGGAGAGAATGAGCTCTGCAGAGAGTTTAGTTTGAACTGGGAATGCATTGCATGCAGCAGTTGAGTAAGAAATTCTTAGTTTGCAGTAGAAACTGCCATAGTATGCATTGAAAGGAATTTATATGGCAGAGTTGTTGTAAAAGCATAGAATAAATACATTTATTTGTGAACATATTTTCATTTATTATCAGTTGAAAGAAATAGAGTTGTGCATTGGAGTAATAAAGAAGTTTTGTTAAAATATACATTTGATATATGCATATTCTGATGGAAGAGTATTATACTTCATTTTGCAATTTTTCTTGCATTGCTAAAAATTCTGGCAACCATTCTTAATAAGGTCATGGAATATTGAAAGCCATGCTATAATTCAGTATGATTTGACTTTCACATTTTTTTCAAATTCAAACATTTACTGCCTTCAATTCTCAATTTTTTGTTCAAAATTAAAATTGTTTTCTCTACATAGTCATTTGAGGAAAAAATACTCAATAAATGTGAATTTAACAAACTCATATTGAGGATAACAAATTAAAAGTGATAACTGAAAAATGTTAATTTCTTTTCAGAAGGTTCAAATTTTGAGCAATTCAGTTACCTTAAACCTCAAAATAAAAGGAAAATAATGGATTCATCACCATGTGTTTTAGAAAACTTTTAAGTGTTACACCACGCTTTTCACAGGTGATGACCATGAGTAATATTCTTCATATTTCCATTTTGTTAGAAACATACCTTTTTTGGGGGAGGAATCATTCATTTTCTTCTAATAAGTAAAAATATGAAGTGCAATAAACACAAGCCCAGTAAAGGTCTTCGCTCTTCATGTTAACATGACCTGGCCATACACAGAAGTAGCACAGTACCACAAAGTGACCATGTGACCTTGTGACCTGTCGGCAGAGTACACTTCATCAAGGACTATCTCTTTATAACAAGCTACTGGGTAACTGGAAGCTCTTAAATCAGAAACAACTCAAACATAAAATTAAAAAACATCTCTTAACCCACATGTTCTACAATAAAAATGAATTCATGACAACTGCATTTTCCTAAATTTGTATTAACCATTGTGTAAATAATTAATATCACGCTTAAGTTTCTTTAAATTGTATATACCAGTTGTAAGTTATATTACAGAAATGTAATTTGTAATTCGTTACTTGACGAAGCCTTTAAATTGCTGTAATTCTTTTGGTGAATAAAAATCTTATCTTATCAAAACATATATTTCCGGTGAAATCTTGGTATCAAATTTTTGGGTGCAATACAATACCTTCTCTATATACTATGTACATAGTACGTGTAGAGAAAGTAATATTAACAACATAAAACAGATACAGATTGTATTGTACCTGCCAACTTCCCTGTGAGTTCACTGTAACATTGTGGCAAAACGTACATTCACTTCTCACATGTAGCAAACATATTTTTTCCATGTCTTAATGATGTTGATTCAACACATAGCAGTTATTTATTTTAGACATACTTATTTTATTCATGACATTCGGTACAGTTAATATGATAGTTATTATGATGTTTCTTTAAGGGTTTATTCTACCGAAGAGCAATATGCAGCACATGAAAGCATGTGGTGCAGAGAATGGTGTGCAAATGCATCAGACACAACCAGTTCTCCCTCAATGAAAAAAATGGAATCTATATGGTATTAAGAATACTTAAAATATTGTTAAGAAAACCAATGTTTTGAAGCATTTTTAGGAATCCAATTTTAAGCAAATTTGATTTTTTGAGAGTAAGAACTTCGTTTTTTTTATACTCAACACACCCTCCACAAACAGATCCAACCGGAAAATGCCAACTGTAATTGGAATAATGTGACATTCTCAGACAAGTTGACATTTTCTTCCACATGTAAAGGAAAGGTGATTTGTCTATCGTCCAAAGGGGTCCCAATGTGATACAATTTCATCATGGCCATGTATCTGTATTGTGTTGGGGCTGATATCAAGGGATGCTCTAGTGGCGCTGTGGCAGCTGACAATACAGCGAATGTTGTGAAGTACATGGTAATACTCGATATTATTTTGATTCCCTCTGTGAGGATGAGATATCCGGATGGAATTGTTGAATTTGTACAGGATTATCCTCTCCACATATCTCAAAAGGTTTCAAATTTGTTTTCAGAGAGGCAGGATACCGGAGTGGTAGACTGGCCTTCCTGTTCACCAGATGTGAACCCTATTGAGTATGTGTGGGCTGAGGTAAAAAGAGAGCTGTGCTCCAATTCACCTGTAGACAATACAAATGATGGCTTCCAGGCACATATTGAAGAACCCTGGAATCTTGTTACTTCTTGTTCACATTAGTGCTGGCATTTAGTTTTGTCTATGGCCTAAAGATTGAGGGCAGTTATAAGGGCTGAGGGTTCATGAACCCGATATTAATTATGCTTAGCTTTAGTGTTTTAGTTTTAGAAGATAATAGTCTGTTTATACACATTTTTTTAGTTATTTAACATGAGTGTTAGTAGAATTATGTTTTTGTGTGCATAGATAGGCCCATAACTTCAAATTCTAAAGTTATATTAATGCAATATTACATATGTTCTACACATTCAGTCAAAAAATTAACAAACATAAAAATATGGCACACAGAGCGAGATTTGAACCTAGGAACTTATGAGTGGAAGCAAGACCTTCTTAACCTCTTGGCCACTATAATGCTGTTCTGTGATCTGTTTTCAATATTCATAAGTTAACCATTGCACTGTCAGTCACAGACCATTGTACAGTTCTTTCATGTGCATTGTGAACACAGCTTTTATGAAGATACATGAAGCTCTTCAATTGAACATGGAATCTGGGGAAGACTCAGTTTGTGTGTCCATGGCTGTACACTGTACATATGTGCTAGAGAAAGTAAAATTTAGGCTAGGTATAATTTTTAGAATTTATAAATTATATTGTAATTAAATATATATTGCACAGGCCTATACATTATGAGTTGGAGCAGAAATTAATTTTCTTAACCTATTTATATTACAATGAAAATTACATTTCTTATGCTCAATCAGACAATCTTAAAAATCTGAAACATATTGCAAATGTTAGTAACTGTATTATTTAGATAATTCTTGTATAATAACTACTGGTGTAGAAGGAATTAGTTAATTAAAAATAAATATCAGGAAGATTACAGGAAATTTCCATAGTTTATTTTTAGATTTGGCATCAATTTACAGTAAAATATTATGGTAATATGATATGAAATAAACATTACAGAGGCAAATAACAATATTCATAAGGTTGTATATGTCTCTTTTCACAACATCTATGAATACAAAAGTCTTAGAAATGCATCATAGTTTACTGCACATTTATATCTTGTATTAATACTGAACAGTTTAAATTTAAGACTAGAATACTGTGATAAATTATTGCAGCTGCACCTGCAAGTACCAAGTATCACATACATATAACAGCAGTACATTATGTATGACAGACCTAGAACATCATAAAAACATTTGTGTGCTGATTTAAAATAAATAAAAAGCATCTTACTTTTTTAGAAGCTACAGCTAATCCATTGTGCTGCGGCTTCTGCTCTCATTTATTGAATTGTTCCTGCTAGCATCTAGTACCTAAATTATACTGACAAAATTTCTTACAATCTAACATAAGAACAAAATAACATGAAACAGGAGATGTAGTTTTAAATGCTCAAAAAGTGATTATCAATAAAAAAAAAAAAAAAATTCTAAAAAAACTTGTATATACTAACAAAAATGATTGGTAATACAAATTCAAAGAGCATAAAAATCATTCAAGTTAAAACAAGAGCATATGATAGGCATACAATGAAGACCCTCACGAGTCCAAAAGTATGAATTTTGAGAAAATAACGATTTTAATGTTGTGTCCAAATCTATATTGTAACTTTAGAGTGCTCTACAGCTCACCAGCCAAGAAAGTATGGGATGTGTATGGCAGTTGACTACTTTCAAGGTTATCCCCCAATATCACGATGAAAGACCCCTTATTCTTGTGACTTGAGAGTTGTCACAGAAATATTAATTCCACCATACCAGGGTGACTTAAACCAGTTTATTTATTTTTTATTGATTTTTTGTTTAAATTTTTGTTTTTATGCCCAGTATGGAAGTGCTAGCTATAAGTACAAGTCTTTCTCTTGCAGTTTATAGCACCTTTCCCAGTGGGGAAAAGCTAAGACAGAGATTACAAATCAAAAGGAAGCATTACAGATTGTTTTTTATTGTAACAGAATTGTTTAAAGAAAGTATTATAACATGATGATATGACCAAATTTGTATTCCCAAGTTTTCACTAAATGCGAAGTTTCAGCTGCCTCACTTAAATAGTTTATTTTAATTTTTTTAACTGTAATATCAATAAACTTCTTATCACAGTGATTCATTGTACAGAAATGCTGCTTGTACAGTGAATATAATCATTTGAACTTTTTCCTGCTACCTACTTCTCAGAGCCAGCAACCAATTGATGCTGCCTCAGCTACATTAAACCTTTTTGCTAAATACAGAATGTTTTCTTTGCAAGTACATGATTACGATGACAAGCTATATTATGTGTCTTGTCTATGTTTGCCAATAAGGTTGTTATTTTCATTGAATATTGACACGGCTTGTGGGCTAATTGGCAAAAATAAATGAGACAAGCAATACCTACATATAATGCATTTAAATTTGGGTACTTTAACAAATAACAAAATTCACAATTGTATCTTTATGCAAACTAAAAGAAAAAACCAAGATTATCCAGAGAATTCACAGTACATTTCAGTGCACATCTCCCAAGAGGAGAAAAACTTATTCAAAGTGAGAAAGATGAGAGAGAGAGATTGAGGGAGCTGAGGGGGCAGAATGATTCTATCACTATATCAACAGGATTTGAATTAATGGGGTGATGGGGGAAATTTCCCCCTCTAATTAAATAACTTCCCCAGCTGATAAAGAAACATTTCATCCCTACCAGGGAAATATTCAAGGGATACGCTAAGTTGAAACCTTCAGACAGAGTGATTGAATCATTCAAACATTTCAAGCAAAACTTCTTCAAGGATTAGTGACAACATAACTGCAATATTTTTCATTGCTAGTGCTAATTTGTTCTTTAAAGAGTGTGAGGTTTTAAAAAAAAAGTGGTGGCCACAGGAAGAAAACAACTTAATGCTATTTGGTGATGACAAAATTGGGTCCTTGTGTAAACATTGGATAAAATGGGTCAAATTTACACTTGAATTGCTTCACTAAGTAATGAATTACATGGACATGTTTCGAAGGCATATGTTGCCTACATCATCAACAGGAAATCGTGAAATTAATGCCTTCAAACAGTGACAGTTCTATTGTTGTAAAAAAAAAGATTTATTGGTGAACATTTACTGAACTAATGCAAAGAATACAAATAATACCAGTATCTTCCACAGTGTGAAAGGAAGTTCAGTATAATGCTTAATACTCTCTAAACTCTGGAATCAAATGCAGAAAAAAAACAAAAAAACCACTGTATTCTGTTATGTTTATCAATGGGCAGGGTTTAAAAGATTTTTCTGCCGAACGGCTTGCAGTAGAGTGAATAAGTGCTCGACATCATTCTGTAAAAGAGCCACGCAAAGGAGGGCGTCTACATAAATTTTGTTACATCAAAGCAAAATATTTATGTAAATTTGGTAACTGGATTACTCTTAATATTTACATCTATTAGAATATCTATTAGAATATCTATTCTAATATCTAAAAGACATTTCTTCATTGCTCCTGTGTATTGGTCTCAATGGTACTACTAGGTACTACTATGTTTTATGGATATATAAACTCCAATACCGCTACTAACAGGCATTAATATTATAACTAGTATAAATATAACACAAATACTGAATCTTAAGTCCCCGCTCCCCAAATCAGAAGGTCTGATTTGAATACTGTGTATCAGCTGCAAGAGCACACTTATGCTATATACTGATATATCTAAACAATACCACACACATATGAAACAATACTCCTAATTGCCAGCTAGGTAGTTTGTCATAATATGGTTAGACTAACCATAGTGGGGAATTTTGAAGTATAATATATTGACTGTCTGAACTTGTGCCATAATAGTAATGATAACTGATGCACCTACATCCACTTTCACAATCAATAGTTAATTAAAGACAGAATTTGAAGTTTGAAAAATCCCACAAAACAGTAAACAATGGACATAGAGGGTAATCCTTGCAGCCTATGACACACAAAATACATGTTACAGTAACCAAGTGTATAATAACAATTATAATTACAAAGACATTTAGTAATCCTAGAATTCCTAAAACTATGAATACTGCATGAAGTTGTTTAGAGCACCAACATTCAGGCAGGAGTTACAGAGTTGAGTCTTTGAGACCACAAATATCAGATGGACAGAATTTATAACTGAGCAATCAAAGTTAGAGTTGACATGTCTTTTACTTAAAATTCAATAAAAATGTGAAAATGTGCTTAAAAAGAGGTGTATTGGTTTTGGTACAAAATCTGCTTTAAATATTTAGAAAGTGCAAATCTGTGGTTCTAATTTAAAAACAGTAGCTGATCTGTTTTGGCATTTCTAACATTAAGGAGTAGTGTTTGATTGTTGCAATGCCTTGTATTCTTTTGTCTGGATGAAGTTTTATATTCAATGCATTTAATTCATAACATAATTTCTTAAATATCCTCAAGTGGCATTGTTTTCTCTCTTCATCCACTATAATATGCTTGTCCTTTACAGATAAGTGTATTGTTTATTGGCATAATCAACAACATGCTGATATCACAGATTATAAATAAAACTATTTGTTATTTAAATAACTGTTACACATTCTTCATGATATGCATGAAGAAATTCAGTTCTTATGAGGAAAGTATAAATGAGCTCATATTATCAGAATTAAAGTTCAGAATTTCTTCTTCTAGACCAAGTTTTGTTAAGGTTTTCTTTGGTCTTCATAATCCGAAAATTTGGTATTATCAGTGTTTGGGGTCAATTCTCATGTATATGGTAGTCAATATATCAAACTTGTTTTACCATCTCTGAAACTACAGCAGTTATTGAGAAATGCCTAGACACATTGCAGTGCTGGAAGGCTTTCTTTTCAACCTATATTTTTATATTATGTTACATCTGGCAATATAAGATATAGGAGAGATTATAGGGTTATGAGTGTTCATTATTTGTTTTTAGAACTTTTTAACTCAAAAGAGGTCATGCAATGCACAACTGATTCCTAACAAAGCATCAGTTGAATACTTCTCTATATTAGACATTTTAATATCAGATGAGAAAAATTGACTGTTTCTTTTAAACACACTAAACTAATTTGTGAATTTTTTAGTAAATATTTTTTCAATAATCTAAAAAATCCTATTAGTTTTATTTTCACACACTGATACTGTTATACAGTTTTATTCTAAATGTAATTGGATAGTCAATAATTGGATATGGTGTTATACTCAGGGTAGCTATAAAAGAAATGGCATATAGATGGTACACAAGTTTAGAGGATTATTCTTTTTATGTTAAGCATCTCATAAGGAACTATGTTTAAGAAGTGAAAAGCAGTCAGAGGTCAAAGTTACAAATGACCACTGCTTTCATCAGTTTTTGCAGTAGCTTTGAAATCTGATGGAATCAGTCTTTTATCTTTGCTGAACATATATTTTAGTATAACCAAAGACTAGAAATAATGACATGTTTATCATTAAACAATAATGAGTCAGCAATAGTAACATAAACATGTCACTAATATCTACTAATCATAATTTAATAATAGTGTATTGTTGAAAATAAGTTTAATTATAAGCCTTAAAAAGTTCATTATTCTGTCCAATGAAAAGCATTGCTGTTTGAAGTCATAGTTTCAACGTTAAGAATTCTCTGTTCCTTGAGGTGGAGGGGGGAATGTAGACTGCCCAGAGCTTAAAGAAATCTGCTGCAGAACAGTTATAAACATATCTACATTTCACAATACACCCAGTTTTCTATCACATTCAACGAAAATAAATAAGATTAAAGTAGATAATTCCAGTAAAACTGCTAGTCCTGGATGGATACCCATATTATAACGTTTAAAGCCTTAAGATTTGGTCAAAGATATTTCTGCATAACAAGCATCCATAAAGCCTTTTATTTGTTGGAAAGTTAACTGAAATACAAAATGAGTGATTTTAAAAGCTGTTTGAGGTAAAGATACATGTTAAAGCTTCGGTACCCTTCCTGTAAAACATCATAGCAATGAGCACAGAAATTAGAGTTTTAAAACTTTTAACTCTTATAGAAACAATTCTTGGATTACCCTTCACTTTCTGAAGGACTTACACCCGCATAGAATTAGAAGTCAATGACTTGAATCAGAAGCCTGTTTAGGAACAACAAATTCTGGTTTTTAACACATTCAGATGGGCGATCACCCCAAATGCCTGGTGTGGCAGTTAAGAAAGAAATGAAATGGAGTGATGATAAGAAAATTTGAGAATGAAATTAATCAACTTAGCATTTGCCTAATGGCCGAGGAAAACTGTGAAAAGTCCTTCAGTCAGATTGGTTGGCCCTGGGGCTTTGACCTGGGACCTCCTAAAAGCAGGTCACAGACATTACCACCTGACCCATCTTAATCAGTATTCTAAGATACTTAAATGAACATGGTTATGTAAAGCAATCAACTGTCAACATGAACCATGACCTTAGAGTTTCTAAGCAGTTAATGTTTAAAATAAGGTAAATTTCCTTCATAAATGATGATGAAAACAACCTCTGCAATAGTTATTAAAACATTTTCTCTTAAATTTCTGAATAAATAAAGAAAGAGGATTTGCTTTTAATTAGTTTCTTAAAGTACATATACCTGTCATCAAAACTCCCAGAAGAAGAAGAAGAAAAAGAAGCTACAATTTAATTAATTTTGCATAGCAGAAAGTACAGGTGTTAATTTATAACAGCACATTAACCTTACCGGATTTAGAATGATCCAACCTAAACAAAATGAGACAGGAAGTTATAGGTCCACAAATTCAAAATTGAGAATTCTTGCTAAAAATTGCTTGTGAATTAGCATGGGACTGACCACTTCTGCTTGAACTACAAAGCAGAGCAAACAAACATTTTGTGAACAGATTTGGAAAGCATTTCTTTGGCATAATGGAGATGCCATGAAGATATGGTAAGAAGAAACAAACAGTATTTCACCAAAACATTCAAAGTTTAAGATATAAAGTAAATGAATTGTTAATTAATTTCAAATCTGAAAAATTAAGTCCGGATATTTTATGTATTACAGAACATCATTTAGAAAAACAGGAAATATTACATTTTTCAATGAATGGTTATAAAACAGCAACTTGGTACTGTAGACAAAAACTCTCTAAAGGAGGTGTGTGATGCTTTGTTAAGAATAATATAAGCTTCAACTAATTGATCTTTACTGTATGGAACAAACCTTTGAATGTTGCGCTGTTCATATTAACACAGTAAATCAACTAATTATATTAGCGGCATATAGAGCACCCTCAGGAAATCTTGACAACTTTCTACATAACTTAGACATTATTCTAAAACTGCTCTTCAAGTCAAAGATTCAATTTATTTTGTGTAGTGACCTGAACATGGATTTCTTGATAGACAGCAATCAAAAGATGCAAATTTGTTCACTATTAAGATCATACAATCTTATGCATACAGTCAGTCAATTTTGCAACTAGAATTCAAAATAATTCCAAAATGGCTATTGACAATATTTTTATAGATATGTCTAAAAAGGTGTACCATGAAATACAACCCTTTATTAATGGACTTTCAGACCATGAATGCCAACTCATAAAATTGATTATTATACACCCAATTCCAAAAAAAAAAAAACAACCTTGTAACCAGTTTTAGAATTATAAATAAAGAAAACATAGAGTGTTATAAAGGTAAGCTCTCCGAGGAATCGTGGGAAGAAATGCATACACTAAATAATGTAAATGATAAATTTAACTCCTTCTTAAACACTTTCATAAGAATGCATAGTTCTAGTTTTCCACTCCATGTAAAGAAAATTAATAACAATTCTAAAAATGACTGGCTAACTCAAGGTATAAAATATCATGTAGTCATAAAAGAGAACTTTATTTAGCAACTAGAGAAAGTAAGTGTAGTAGACATAGACAACACTATAAAATGTACTGCAGAATTCTAAAAAGGGTTATAAATGCAGCTAAAAAACTTTGTTATGAAAAACAAATACAGTCCTCTCACAATAAGCCTATGGAACATTATTAAAAAAGAGACTGGTAAATATCACTTGAAAAATGATATAAAAGAAATTAAAGCAAACCAAGTGACCATAAATGATCCCCAGCAGATAGCAAGTGCATTTAATAAATATTTCACTCAGGTGGCAGAAAATTTACTGACAAAGAAACAGCCTAAGAGAGATCCAAATTTGTACCTTCAGGAATCCTGTATGGAAAATTTTACATCCTTAGAGATAGTACCCACAAGTGCAACCGAAATAAAAAAAGTAATACAATCCCTGAAAAGCAAGAATTCATCAAGATACGATGAAATAAGCACCAAAAAAACTAAAGATATGTGCTGACATTATTTGCAAATCTTTAAGTCATATATGTAACATATCTATGTTAAGAGGAACATTTTCAGACAGATTAAAATATTCAGTCGCTAAGCCATTATACAAGAAAGGGCAAATCTCAGAAATGTCAAACTATAGACCAGTATCTTTACTTACAACTTTTTCCAAAATCTTTGAAAAAATTATGTTTAAAAGAATTCATCACCATCTAGATAAATATAATATTTTAGCAAAAGAGCAGTTTGGATTCAGGAAGAGCATATCAACTAGTGATGCCATCTTCAATTTAACAAATGAAGTTCCCAAGTCATTGGATGGCAAACTTAACACACTAGGAATATTCTGTGACCTATCAAAGGCATTTGACTGCGTTAATCATGAAATACTTCTATCAAAATTATTACACTATGGAATTAGAGGCAAAGGGTATCAATGGATTACATCTTACTTATCAAAAAGAAAGCAAAAGGTTATAATAAATACTTCAAATAACAGCAATGTATATTCTGAATGGTGTGAAATAAAGCATGGTGTCCTACAAGGATCTATTCTGGGTCCCTTATTATTTTTAATTTATATAAATGATCTACCTGCAGTAATGAACAACAATGCCTATCCAGTTCTTTTTGCGGATGACACAAGTATTATAATTAAAGAACACAATATCAGTCAGCTCCCAAATTCATCTAATAAAATTTTCAAAACACTAAATGATTGGTTTGAAAGTAATAAAATCCACATAAACTTTGAAAAAACAAACTACATTAATTTTTGCACAAAACATAAAAACATGGCAGACCTAAGGATAGAGAAGATGAAAATAATGAGATTGAAGAAGCCTGTAATACAAAATTCCTTGGTCTTATGATTGATCGTAACATGAATTGGAAACACCATATTGATTATATCTTACCCAAACTGAGCTCTGCATGTTTTGCAATTCGATCTTTAATTCAGCTTATAAATAAGATCATACTAAAAACAGCTTATTATGCATATGTTCATTCATTGATGACCTATGGAATAATATTTTGGGGTAATTCAGTAAATGCTAAAAAAGTATTCATTATGCAAAAAAAGGTAATAAGAATAAAGGCAGGGGAAAGACGTTCAACTCACTGCAAGCCACACTTCAAAATGTTTGGAATTTTATCATTAACCTGCGAATATATTCTAGCCATATTATCATTTGTAATAAATAACCCAGAAAAATTTACAAAAAATACAGATGTTCATAACAAAGCGACCAGACATAGGCAGGACTTACATAGACCAACAAATAATTTGCAGTTATTCCAAAAAGGGGTTTACTACAAAGGAATAGTTTTGTTTAATTCACTTCCCTCTTCTATAAAAGAATTGCAAATGAACAAAAACAAGTTTAGATCAAAGTTAAAAAGATACCTTATTACACACACCTTCTATACAGAGGAGGATTTCATTCAATCAAAAAATACTGGTAATTATGTAACATTGTAAATATAACAAACATGAATATTCTAAGAATGCAAGTGTACAGGTAGACTTTTGGAAACAGACATGTACTTGAAAATTATGCAAAACTGACACCTCTGAAAATTCATTGTCAGAGTTATTATTTGTAAATAAATGTATTAATAAGTATGAATAAATGTAATTGTTGACATGATCTACATCCTAGAGTTTAGGCTTTGAGTCTTAGCTCCTAATAGGGTGGGTGGGTATTTTTCTTTTTTGGTAGTGTTTAACGCCCGCTTTAACTACTTATGGCACCGCAGGCGGTGACACTGATGATACTTGAATGAAGATGGAGTACCGGTGGAATGCGATGGCGGGAGAAACTGGAGAACCTGGAGAAAACACGCCCCAGCACCGATTTGTCCACCACAAATCTCACATGCGGCCGTTTGGGATCAAACCCGGGCCGTCTACGTGAGAGGCAAGTGGTCTAACCACTCGGCCATGGCGCGGCCGTAGGTGGGTGGGTGGGTGGATGGGTCGGTAGGTAGGTAGGTGGGTAGGTGGGTGGGTTGGTAGGCGGGAAGGCGGGTGGGCAGGCAGGCAGGGGTAGGCGGGCAGGGGCGGGCGGGTAGGAGGGTGGGTGGGTGGGTAGGTGGGTGGGTGGGTAGGTAGGTAGGTGGGTAGGTAGGTAGGTAGGTATGTCTGTCTGTCTGTATGTATGTATGAGTCATAAAATAATGTTAATTTACTTTATTTTAATATATAGGGTATATCTATTTTTGTTGCTTTTAATTTCAATTATTGCCTTACAAATTTTAAATTTTAATTTCTCTTAACAGTATTTCAGATCATGACCTAAGATAAACAAAACACCCTAAAAATGTTCACTGAAATGATGGACTGCAGAATTATTTATGCAAGTAAATTAATTAACCTGAACCATCTTAGTATATTTGTGCTGTTGAAAACTAATGTTCAGGCATGATAACGCAAAGGATATAGTGTCTAAATTACTACATTTGTAAACATAATTGTTGAAAAGAATTGCTCAAAATGGCAAGTTCCAAGATTCCTGAGCCTTGTTGAGCACTTTTGTCGTGCTACAAATCAAGTCATTGATTGCAATCATTATTTTATTTCTTGAAATTTTACTTAGTTCTACAGATTTAATAGTGAAATAGCTGGAATAACTCAAATAAACCCAGTTTCCACTGAACTAAGAGTTGTCAGACTTTTACTTTGTGAAAGAAATAAAGAAAGAAAAAACTAGGCCCTCTAGATTGCGACAGATGCAATGATACATTAGGTGCTTTTAAGAATCAGTAGGTGAGGAAAGCAAAATGGTCTGGAGAGTATTCTTTTATACTTTTTTAAGCTGTTATCATAACGCTTAATTTTAGGACTTTTTCTACAATCCTATGTTTAGAAGGTGTGAACCCCATTATACACATTCAAAATTTAAAGCCTTCTATTTCCTATTGTTGAATTTGGACCATTCTATACCCAATAAAGCTAGAGCAGTGTTACTCAATAATATCCTGTATAATAATGATAATTGCAATAAAAAAATTGTGAACTTATTTCTGAAGCATATATTTTGGCTGGAATAAGAATGACTAAAAAGACTAAGCATTAAGGTTGCAAAAAATTATGTTAAATGAAGTTAACCACATTTCTGGTTTTCATGTATCTTGATAACAGACATTGCCCAAAATTGAGCGCATGGTTAAACATGGATTTCAAGGTACACTTCACACAATTAACCCTGCAGTAAGATACTTACAAACATTTACACTCAGCTAATCTAGGAAGTAATATTCATTTGGCTTTACCAATTAAAAATAAAAATTTTACTAAGAAAAGAATGAATATATCATCAAATTAAAATTTACTGTATTTCTCCTCATATTCACTTCTGTTATTTAAGCATTTGCTAAATTTATCCATGAGCATGCTTGGGAAAGAAATGTGTCTAGGGTTACACATCTGGCTAGCATGATTTTGATGCTTACCCGGCTGTTCAAATCATCTGTAATGAATGGCTGATGTCCATATTGAGTTTCACTTCACAATTTTTTATTCATTGTTGAAATTTCATGCAACTTTCTTCAATTTATTTAGTTCATTACTGTAACACCATTTACTTCCTATGGTTCATGGTAAATTACTGCAAGTTTCAACTCCTGAACATTAAAAAGTCAAATAAGATCTCACAGTTGGCAGGACTTTGTATCACACAATTCATACTGAACAATCACAGAATGTACAATAACAACTTATTTTGAATAACACATGCACAATACCAAGAAAAGAATGTTGAGGAAACCTTTCAAACTTGGACACAAGCCTAATAGCAGGATTTTTGCTACTTCCTGGATTATCCTTGTAGGGGAGAATAGTCTATATCTGGTCAGTTTGAATTTCTTCAAATATTTTTACGAAGCTAATACCTAGGTGAAAAAATGTATTTAAAATATTCTGTGTTACACAACAATATTAAAATAAAGAGAAATCCTGAATGCTTTATAAAACAGTAGAAATGAACATCCCAATATCTCACACACTTCAGCATTTTCAAATTTTTTAGGGCAATACTGTTGATTCTGGCATTTAAATTTACCCGTTATTTAACAGCAAGGATGAAAGTTATAACTGCAGATATTTATGTTATGTGCAATTAATTACTTCAGAATCCAAATGAGTGCAATTTTCATGTGGATAGAGGAGGAGGAGGAGGAGGAGGAGGAGGAGGAGGAGGAGGAGGGGTGCCTCTTCATCAACTCATAAGGTTAGAAGAAACAATCAACCTGAGGTTTGTTGAACCCCAATGATTGTTGATTCTAGGTTCCTTTATGTCAGTTCATGGTGGCTTTTTACAAATGCATACCTAAGTAGCATTGTAACACATGAAGAAGAAATTAGAGTACCTGGTAACTGAAAAAGGAATCAAAAACACAGGAAGTGCCATTCTTAGACTCATGTTAAATTCCATAAAATGCCAAGAAATATTACCTACTTTGATCCCACAAAATGAATACAATATAAAGATCCTACTCAAAAATTCTAACACCCCATCTGAAAGGAGTTCTTGAATTTAAGAGATCACCTGCCAACCTTGTGAGCCAGTATACAGAGAAAACACAAGTAAGAACAAAGAAACGCTTCAGCGACATAAGTTGTAGCAGATAAGATTAATCAGCAGTTAGCAATTATACTTGAATCATAAATTACATGAATAGAAGTACAAAATAGTTGAAATATACACAAAATTTTACTTGCACTTTCTATGTGAAAAAGATATTAATTATTAAGAACCAACATCAAGCCAAGAGCTTCTATGGTCCACTACTGGAAAGCCTGAATCAATTCATCTTCAGTGACTATATTTAGTTCATCAATCATCAGTGACTATATTTAGTTAGCAAATAGCTGAATAAGGGAACAATGTGTCCTGATTTAAAAACGTTTGAGAAGCAATAAGGTAAAAACAAAACTGTTGGCTCATATTGTTAAATGTTATTTATTTTGCTTCAGAATCATCAATGTCTAGGGGAAAACAGGGTGGGGGAGGCAGAAAAGAAGAAGAAACCTCATGAATGCAACAGCTTTCTGTGGCTAATTAGCTAATACCTAATCTGAAGTACTTACCCTCTGAAAATTGTAGAATTGAAGCTCATTAACTGGTAAAAGGCACACATTCTTTAAACACTTATTGTGGAATATATGCCACAAAACAATTTGTATCCAGATACATGGAAACAGGATGGACAGCTTCTTACATATTTATTTATGTATATGCATAATCAAAAGTCCTATATAATACCCATTTTCTGCTCTTCAGACATGGGCCATTCTTTAACAACTCAAAATTTGGAAAAACAAATGGTTATACTCAGTACACTAATTGATAGGTACTGACTTAGGGGGGCCAAGACACTTTCTGCCCCCCCTCCAACTTACTAATTTAGAAAGTCAGGGACAATTGTCCCATTTACCTGAAGTGGCCTAGCCTCCCTAAAATTCCAAGATAGATTTCTCATTAAAAAGCAGAAAGAAAAAATTACTTAAACAGATCAGAGCTGTAAAGGACTACCTTTATTTCAAATGCAGAATTCAACTGTTAAACAGCGGCAATGATGATGCAACCTAAGTTTCAGTTTCAGTTAACATTGGATTAATCAGATATCACAAGCAATGAATTCCCCTTGTGTTGACACATCCATAGTTTCATAGTCTTTTATAGAAACACATTTCATAGCTTTAATATCTGTGATCAATTTTTAAAGTAAGGTATAATACAAACTGCAATTCATTTTATATAAGGTGAGAAATCCACTTATAGGAATTGTGGTGCATCCATTTTTTGAGCTTGAGACAATCCTCATATCTAAGCAGTAGCAAGCTTTTAAAATTACTTTTGTCATTTGTGTAGCCGCAAATTGAATTTTCTTGTACTCGCCTAGGTGCTGTTGCTGTCATTCATTGTTTTTGTGAAGAAGTTATGAATTTAATCTTCATTCAATGGCAGATGAATATATAAGCAGGACTGAACTATGCCTCATGTGGCACCATAGTTAGTGAACACAGATGATACATGAATTGAAATAATTGAGAAAGGAAACGTTCCATGCACAATTTTAGCGTACCTCTTTGGCATTTGTATGAGTACTGAGAAAAACCTGAAAAACCTTAGTCAGGAAGGACATTCCTGGCAGAACTGCAGAACTCCCATTCACAAGTCATTACTTTTCTTCAAACTTTAAATTAATGAAACCATATGTATAGTTCATTTACAGGTATGAAAGTATGTATATAATACTATGATCAAATACCTTTTACATTAGTAATTGTATTTCATTAATATTCTACTTTATTGGACAACCCTGCCTCCCCAAAATGTATAACTGTTGGCGGCCTTGCACTAATTATTGTGGTTGACTCTGAAGTGACATCATAATAATACTGTGAACCACATGAAGAGTTGCTGAATATTTTAAACTAAGTTTTATAACTGTTCTACATTAGTTTCTGTGCCCATATGTGTTTGTATGCTACTTACTGGAGGAGGAGCAGTAGGAAGAGGAAGAAGAAGAAGACGAAGAATAAAAGAGAGAAAAATGGTCCGAATTGAAAAGAATACTCAAGCAATGCTAAAATTTCTTGAAATAAGCATTTTCTTCAGTTCTACACACACAGTCCATCAGCCAATACAGCCATTTGTAATGCTTTTCTTTCATGCTATAAAATTAAACATTACAGTGGTGCACAAATAAAATTAAGAAAAATATTACACAATTTCTGGCAGGAAACTGCAAGTTGGTACATGTATCAGTATTATATAACTGAATGTTTTCAGGTAAAAACCACAGTAATCTGCAATTCCTAGAATAAAATTCTTCTAAATGAAAACATTCTATATACTTTGTACTTTCAATAATCATTCTATAGATATCAGAATAACAAAATGTTTAATGTGTGCAATCATGCTAATACTGAAATTTTGTGGCTGCTAAAGTCTGTGTCACACCTTACTTAATGCTTTACACCTAAGGTGTGTTGTGTTATACTTTTCTTTTGTATACATACATGCATTGCCAAAGTCAAGCTTTAGAAATACATTACATAAAGTTCAAAATGAAGATAGTATTTGTGAATAAAATCTTTCAACAGTTGTACAAAGCTGCCAGCTTTGCTTAATTGTGCAGGGCACAAGCATCTTTGAAGTTGGTGGCATTAAAAATTAAAAAGTAATCATCATGCAGAAATCTGATGATGGATTCAACAGGGCAAAGATAAATAGGAGCTTGTTTTCTAGTCCAAGATGAAGAATTATTTACATTATGAGCAGCTTCAGTTGCATTTACCTTCTGCGATTGAGATACTATAACACTTGTGGACCCTTTGCAGAACTGTATGTGCCTTGTAAGATCTCTTCCATTGAATACAAGCCGAAAGAAAAAATCTCTTGCAAGTGGACCATCCTTCGGCTGTTTAGAAACATACTGTTGCTCTCCGCTCTTATAGACCTCTAAGACAAGACGTGAAGCATAATGCGGAGAAGTGGTAATATCAGATATCACACCCAAAGCTGTGGTGAAATATTGCAGAGTTCTGTCATGCCCAGAGTATACTACGAGTCTTGGTTTTCTTTCAGATATGATGCGTAACATATGTGAGACAACATCTCTCACCAAACCATATGCCCTTAGCAGACAATAACGTTTTAAATTGCTGCTTTTCACATATTGACGGGCTTCCCATTCAGTGTAGGCAAAGAGTCCAGTTACCTGCTCCATTCGGACACACACTTCTTGAGGTAGTTTATTTTGTGTGGATCCATCAAAGCAAGGCAGCTGGGCTCCATGACAAACATATGTCAAAAGAGCATCCCTTAGTGCTACAGGATCGGATGTTAGAGTTGGATCTGGCATTTCAAAGACAATTTCTGCAACAGTACTTACAAGTTTAACCACAGCTGGGTGAGATCTGAAATGCTCTAAGCTCTCTGCAGAGAAGCGATGCCTGAATTTATCAGCTACTGGGCAAGCACAATCATTGAAACAAAATGCTATACTTTGGCTCTCTCTTAATGTTACTTTTTGAAAGTCTTCTGGTGATAGAAATGCGTACAGAAAGGATAATGCACTCTGGAATGTTCGTCTGTATCTTGTACTGTAAACAGCAATATCATCTGTTGAGAGTGAATTGTTACCTACCCCAAGCTTGTCTCCATACACTACCTTAAGCAGCTGACCTGTTTTCAGGTGCTGAGAAACTCCAACTGGAGTGAGCTGTCCAAGCTGGCATTCACCAGAAGAAGGAGGAAACAGAGGGAAACCATGAAAAGGACCAAGCAGCTGGGAAAGGAAGCCAGGGGATTTACCAGGTGTAGATAAATTTTGAAGAAAGTACTCATATGAACGTATACTTAAGTTTGAGTCCATGTTGTCATTGTTTATGAGATCTCCTGCACAGTTCACACTTGAGATGTTTCTCACATGAGCTAGAGGTCCTCTATCACCATGACGCAAGAAAACCAACACACCTTCAAGAGAATAGTTCACATGGACAAGCCCTATAAAAAAGTAATCAATCTCTTTAATGATTTAACCACAGTGAAAACAATGATAAAATATGATACATTTTTATTTAAATCAACATAACTAAATGAATAGTGATTACAAATATGAAAGTTTCAGCTAATACATACTGTGGAATTTCTTACAGCTGTAAAATAGTCAGAATTAAGGTGGTTCGAAATAATGGTGAACAGAAACACATAAAATGGTTCATAATACACCAGGGATGACAACAAGAATTGCTAACAATGACCATACCAATAGCAAAGTCGATTTGTGCATTGGGATGTAATTTGTTTGTAACAGACCAATGATAATTTTTTCACCTGCTTCTAATTCAGCTAACCAATGCACATTAGCCAATATCAAAATTTGGTGCAGTAAACACTTTTTAAATACAGAGTCATACCTCAGGCTTTATTAATAGTGTACATTAAAGTTATTTGTCTTTCTTTATTGTTGTTTATTCTGCATTAATTCCTACTTTTTTTTTTGCTGCTCTTTGTAGTTTTGCAATTTTTTTTAAATAATAGCCAGTTTTAAGCTGTATACAAACAGACTGCAAGCAATTCTTTTGCTTGAAGAACCAATGCTCAATGAATTTGAGGGAGTCAGGATGTTCATTTGTTGGAACTCCTTTCAGTTTGATTTTTCCCAGTTTGCAACAAGAGATAGATATTAACCGCTATTGTAGCTCATGGTCTCCTTGAAAAATTTCTACAGTGAAGGTTCTAATATGCACAAAGTGCAGTGGCAATCAATAGATTAGTAAGGTTAGGTTAGTCCCCTATGAGTCATAAACTTTATTAAATTTCATGTTTAAATATAAACAGTGCAAAGATATGACAGTGTGAATCTATGTTTTGTTGAATGAGTCGAATGCTAAGGTTTGAGTAAAAGAAACATTCTATCTTCCCGCCTGCCGCCAGCAAGAACCAATTAGCTTGCATAGAACTAGCTGGAATACAAAACTTCTGCCTGCCATATTAAGGATAACCCATGGTTGCACATGTTCTGTTAAACTAACTTTTGTGTACCCATTTTTCTTGGAAAGAATATGTTAGCATACTTATTGTTTTTGAGTACCACGAGTTAGTTGTTTAAAGCATGCCTATGAAGCAAATAGGAGTCAGTATGCAAGTCAGTTAGGGAATTTACTGTTTTGTGTCAGCATGTTGCTATAGTAGTTCAGTGATTACAGCAACTGGATGGAGACCATGAGGTCTATGGTTCAAATCCCAGCTATGGAATTATATTTTTCAGTCTGATTCTACCTATCCAACATCAAGTCATTTTAGACTCTTTCCATTCATACAAATGTGCTTTATTATACCTGTGCATATGCTCCACGTGCATACTGGTGTTAATGTCTGAATATAAAACAATAAGAAAATACCTAGCTCTCAGTAGAATCTTTATATTCTTTTTTAAAATATAACTAAAGTTCTAGTGAGCACCTCCATAGTAGAACATATGTTTACCTTATTTTATTGGTAATATTATATTGAATTGGCACTGAGGCACTGCATTTTTCAGCTGGTTCTAAAAATGTTTTCCTGTTTAAAACACATAAAGAGTTATGTACAGTACTCATTGCAAAGACAGGCTTTCCTGACTTTCATTGTTATTGATAAAAAATTGTATTGTAATTTTGATTATATTGCACAAAATTCAAAGCCAAGGACAATTTCAGGATCATGTTGTAGAAAAATTTGTCTGAAAGGAGAAAGGAGGGTTTCGTTGATGTACAGTTGAAGGTATGCATTACCTGTAATATTATTTGTTATACCTTTTACTGTGCAGATTTGTCAAACATGTTGAGACAGTCAATTACTGCTTGTCCTCCCTGAAAAATATCACCACACGCCACTGACAATGTGGATCTAACTCTAAGTGTTCTCAGGCTTCTAGCCACATCTTGGAAACTTTGGGGTCAATCCCTGTACTTACTTGGCTAGAAGCCCAAGAATGCTTAGAGTTAAGACGTCATCAGGAAAGCTTCAGCTCTTTTCCTGGAATCCAGTGAAGCTTCCTGTGAACAGTGAATGCTCACATGTACTTTAGCCTGAAATAAATATATTTTAACTTTGCTGTTTTCATTGGTTTCTGTTCCCAGCTATTGTGAAGCAGTGTTTATTCATTTTTCGCACATCATACTACCACACACCAGGAAGATGCACCAGGTTTTAAGACATTCTTTCTGATGAATCACAAATACATGCAGTAAAATATGAATTTTTATATCCTGAGGCAATCTTGCTATCATAATGAGAATTATTTGGATTCCATGTTTTACAGTGTGTAGAATTTAATGTGCATATAAAAAAATCTGATATCTGATATCCTCTCACATACATTTCTCTAGCTGTTCCAAATACAAACTATTCTTACAAAAGATTATTCTACTGAGCAAGTCATTAGCTGCTCTGAGATGTGACATCAAAATAACACTAACTATACTCAATGTATTTTGCGAAAAATTGCTTCCATGAGAATAAAGGCAAGATCATGCTAAACCCTGACACAGTTCCTTCAATATTTACTTTCTCTTCTCATCTGACAAAGCTAATGGAAACGCTAATTTCATTCTTATAATATTTTGTATGTGTTCATTAGCATTAGAAGGCGGTGCTAAAATATTAGATTCAATATTATAATTTGTTCTAAATTTAAAAAATTACCCAAAATCTCAATTAACTAAGGTTTTCAAATCTGTAATTTCAGACTGAAACACAACCCATTAGGGTGCTAAAAAGGAATTTTGCAAAAGTGTTAGAACATAAAGAATATTATGTAATAATAATCAATTCTAATTTCAGATTTGTTTACAAATTATTTCAGGAAGCACAAAACATACTCTCCTGCAGTGCACATATTAATATACCTATCTAACTCAAATATACCACAAATACTGATAGAAAATGTTTATGTAACATCTTGAATATAGTTTACTGAAGAGGAATACAGGTACTTAATTTCACGTTTATTTTATTTTTATATTGTACATACTGTCTCTGAAAATCCAATATTGCATATCTATTTTTTTTTTCTGTTAAATCATTTTATTTATTTGTTTGTTGTTATTTATTTACATACTGCCTTAGGTAATACTGTTGTGTTATCACTTTGACCTTCTATAACAATTGCTTAAATTGTTGAGGTGTACATTAAAACTGTACTTTTTGATTAACTTAACACACATCCAGTATCACATTCATATTTCCAGGCTCTTGAGGGTGGGGAATGATGATTATGAAATAAGAAGAGCTATATTAGCCTAAAATCGAACCCAGTATATTTTGCATTTTTAATTCAGCATTTTGGCTACTTTACTGCAGATGTACACTTAACAAGCCCTCTTTATAATTTTTGTTGACGAATTTGTGCATTAAAGTAAAAGCAGAAAGTATATATGGAATCACTGAGAAGAAACTGCGAAAACAGAAATAAAGCTGTATTATGCTCTCCGTGATGCTTACATCCTGTTTGTAAAATACCTTAAATGCAGGTATGCGATTTTTAAGTTCAATGATAATATTTGCTTCTGTTTTGTTCAATTGTGGGATGAAATTCCATCTAGTCAATGGACTGATTTTATTCCACTCCCCATAGGACATATTAGGTCTAATCCCTGTGCATAGATGCTGATGATCATAAAGAAGTGTTGTTGCAATTATTTCCTACTTAGGTATCCTTATGATGTAATTATAGCTGTTTTAAATTTCACTGTTTTCCCATTACAACCAATGTATTATGCGTGACCTTGGGTGTCTTTTGCCCTCCCCTACAGACCTTCAATTCACGACATTTACACTGGTCTGCGCAGCTAGGCCTGTAGGGGCTTGGTCTGAATTTAAATATTTTAAAATGGATGGAAAGATACTGAGATGTGAAATTTATAATAAAAATTTATGGACTAGAATATTTTCAGCCAACCAATTTTACTAACATTTAATTGGTTTTAAAATATATAAGGCTGTCTCTTCATCAACCTATAGCTAAACTAAGGTTTAGCTATAAACATTATTTATTTATTTATTTTATTTATTTATTTATTTATGCTAAGCATTATACAGGTGAATATGATCGGTATTCAGCCCTGGCTCTTTACCGGTCATACTCATATTTTACAATAGTTTATTAATTCTAGTTTATTACACCATTTTGTCTATTTACTGTCCATATCCATTTATTTTTCACTTTGCATAAGAATTGTCCAATCTTCTTACTATCTTTTTGAAACATTTCAACTACTACTACATTTCTATCTATTTTAAACCATTTCTTATTAATATACTTTTTTCTCCAAATTTCAGTTCCTTTACATTTAAATAAAATGTGTTCTATATCTTCATTTCCGCCACATATAGGACATTGATTTTGTGGAATACCTTTCCTTAGACCTTTTAATCTCCATACTCCTGCTTTCAGCCATGCAATACCTTCTCGCTCCTCTTTATTTGTCACATCAATGTACTTTTCCCTTCCCCATGAGACTTTCATTGGTATATAGAAAACTAAAGATCTCTTTTCAGTTATTTCACTAAATATTTTTTGTATTTCTATATCCTCAAATCTTTTCCTTGCCAACTTCCAGAAGTTATTCACATTATTTTCTCTTCTTCTCCACATTTCCCCTAACCCACTACTTTCCAGGTTATTTCGAAGACAGTCTACCCATCCCTTGTTCTTTAAACTTTTCTCTTGATATACTAAACACTGTTTTAACAAATTCCTTTCTTCCAATTTCAATATCCTATGCCAAAATTTCAATGCCCTTTCCATAATCTTTCCCTTACTTGCCACTCTACCCAGCTCTATTTGTGCTACCTGCCTAACAGTTGCATTTGGTAACCCCAGTATTTCTTTGCAAAATTTCCTATGCACCTCATCTATGCCTTCCCATCCTCCTTCTAATCCCCATACTTCTATCCCATATAGCATTTTTGCCTCAACCACCATATTGTACACTTTTTCTAACCATCTAATATTTATATTAGGTGCTTTGTATTTGCAACTTCTAATAGCTGATAAAGCTCCTTTTCCTTTTGCCAATGCAAATTTCTTTTGCTTTTCCCAATTGCCACCACTATCAATTTTAACTCCTAGATAAATACATTCTCTCACTACCCTGTACTCCTTTTCATTCTCATTCTTCCATTTTTCATATTTGCTCAATTTTCCCCCTTTTTTGAACACTACAATCTGCGTCTTGTCCTGGTTCACTTTTAAACTCCACTCTTTACAGTAATTATTTAATGTTTGCAAGGATTGTTTCAAGCCATTCACTGTAATTGCACCTATAACTAGATCATCTGCAAACAGTAATCCTGGAATCTGAATATTATTAATTACTGGCATCGAGTTATTATTTCTCCCAATTTCTGTTAATACATCATCTATATATAAATTGAATAGGACTGGACTTAACTTACATCCCTGTCTAAGGCCTTTCTCTTGTTGGATTTCTCTTGTTACAACCCCTTCCTCCACTCTTATACAAAAAGTATTTTCCTTATATAATGCTCTAAGGGTGTCCACCATTTGTTTACTCACTCCTTTAGTCAACAACTTATGCCACAGCAATTGAAGCTCTATCCTATCGTATGCTTTCTCTAAATCCACAAAAGCCATATATAACTTTCCTCTTTTGTCTTTCAAGTATTTATCTACCAGTGTTTTTATAATAAATAAGTTATCAACTGTCCTCCTCCCTTTTCTAAAGCCCATCTGAAGTTCCGAGAGGATATCATATTCTTCAACCCATGTTTGTATCCTGCTTGCCATAATACCAGTAAAAATTTTTCCTACATTTGATAATAATGCAATGCCTCTATAGTTGTTTGGTTTGTCAACACTACCCTTGCCTTTGTATAGTGGATGTATGATTGCTTTCCTCCACTTATCTGGTATATACCCCTTCACCTTAATTGTGTTAAATAAGTCTACTAAAACCTTAACTCTGTTTATTTCAGTGCACCATTCCTTAAGGAACTCTGGAGGGATTCCATCTATTCCCGTTGCTTTATTTCTTTTCATTATTTTCACCTGTTGGATTATTTCTTCACTTCTTATTATATCATCGAGTATATCTACATAGTTATTACCTATTTCCCAATTTCCTATCTCATTTTTACTCTTTTTTTCCCCATACAAATTTTTAAAATATTCCATCCATTCTCCTGGTTTTATACTTGGTTTTGTTACATATTTATTATACATTGATTTCATAACCTTCCATATCTCATTTGCATTATTTTCATTTAGAATTCGTATCAAATTACTTTCATATTTTTTCATCCAGCTTGTTTTCTTTTGTTCCAGTAATAAATTATATAAATCCCTCCCTTGCATATACTCTTTCTTTAATTCTATGTTTCCTAATTCCCTCCACTTTATGAGCAGCTGTTTGACTTGTCTTTTAGTTACTCTACATTCTTCATCAAACCAGCCCTCATCTCTTTTGTAAACCTTCTTTCTCATTTTCATTTCCTCCCCAGCCCTTAGCATAATGATATTTAAGATATCCATAGCACTTTCAATTTCTTGTTCCTTTATCATAAAACTTATTCCACACTGACATATCTGGCCATAATTAGAGTTTAGTGTCTGCCTAAATTTATTGCAATACTCTTCCTTCCATTTGTATCTACTGTATTCTTCTATGTTGCACTTTTCCTCCCTTAAATTATAGACTATTTGCTCTGTGCATGTTTTTATGTCTACTATCAATGGAAAATGCCCACTGTTGGAACTTAAATTTAGTATCTTAAAATTACTTAAAATATACCCCATATTAATTGGCCATAATACATAATCAATCACACTTTGACCATTATTACTAACATACGTATATTCTCCATTCACATCTTCTCCATATTTCCCATTCAAAATATCAAAGGCATTCAATTCACAGAATTCTATAAATTTCATATAGCCTTTGTCAACTATCTTATCTTTGCTGTATCTAATTTTCTCAGGTTTCTCTAATGTATCATTGCTCATCCACCTATTCCCTCCAATAACATCATTTTCGCCAATCCTAATATTAAAGTCTCCCATTAATATAATCTCAGAATTACCATATCTCTCCTTTAAATGTTCTATTTCTATCTCTAGGTGTTTAAGGAGGTCCGGATTATGAAAGCGCGAAGGAAGAGGAGGATTGTATACTATGCCTATACATATAACATTTTCAACTATTTGTTTCTCCTCTAATACAATCCATAGTATTTCTTTTCTCCTTGACCAAGTTTCTTTAACTCCTTTACTTAACGTTTTCTTTACAAAAAAGCCTATGCCTCCAGATGCCCTCCCCTTTCTTGCTACCTTATCTCCTTTTATCCCTACAAAATCAAAATCCTTTACGTAAACCTGGTCCTCTTTTAGCCATGTTTCAGCTACCGCGAGATAATCAAGTTTTGTCAATAATTGATTTAAACTCCCCGCATATATTTTGTTTTTAACTCCCTCACAATTCCAGAATCCAAGCCTCCTTATATTCTCCCTTCCCTATTGTGAGCCTAATCTAAATCTAAATGTTTCTAGAGTTCTTTTACTCCTTAATTGTATCCCTTCTCGGGAAGAAATAGTTTTATTTCTATCTAAAACTAGCACGCTGCCATGTTCAGATGATATGATGTTGTCTTCTTCCCCTTCTGTATTTTCCCCGCTACTCTGTTGCCACGCCTTCTTTCCCTTCGCAGCCAAATTACGTGCGGCTATTACTTCCCCTCTTCTCGGTGACACTATTTTCCTAGGTGACGTCACTCTGGTGGCTCCTCCTCCTGTTGCTTCCTCTGTTGACGTCATTTCTTCGTCAGCTGTTATTTCTCTCGTAGGCAAGTTGGATGACGTCCTATCTGCATATGCCGTCCTCATATCCATGCTGACAGGCAGATTTCGGTTCCAACACACACTTTCACTGTCTTCACCCACATCCATTCCTTTTTGTTTGGACTTTGATCTTCCTGTTGTGCTTCCTAAAGTTGGCGTTGACATTTGCTGAGTAATTTCCTCTGTGCCTGATTGGGGTTCTCTTAGCTCCTTCTTGTCCAGATGTGATGTCTTTTCTCCGTCAATCCACAATTGGAAATTTCTAATATAAGCTCTTCTTCCCTGGGCTCTTGCTTCTTTCATTTTTTGTACCAAATTTCTTTGCAGAGCTCTCTTCTTAGGTGATAAATCTTTATTAATAAAAATGTCTGTTCCTTTTAATTTCTTGGCTCTTTTAAGTACTTCATGTACTAATTGGGCTGTTGCAAATTTCACTATAATTGTTCTCTTGCCAAGTTGTCTTCCAACTCGATAAGCTTCAATAATTTCCCATCTGTACAATTCCAAATTCAGCTTTTCCTTCGTTATTTCTAATATTTCTTCTGCTGGCCATTTATACCTTCTTTCCTTAACTCCTGTGAACACTAAATTAAATCTTCTCTCCCTTTCTTCCAATCTTTCCATTCTTTCCTTAACCATTTCAACTTCCCTTCTTGCTTCCTGCACCTCAACTCTAACATCTTCTTTGATATCTGTTGCCATCTTTTCCAATTGTTTACCTATTCGTTGTTCCATACCTTCTATTTTGTTCATTTTCTCAGTCAGGTTTTCCAGCATTGTTATTATATCTGCAGGGCCGGGGTTTACCTCAATTCCTCCAATCACTAGCAACAAAGTTATAACACTTGCTAAAACCAATATGTTTGTCATCTTCTCTCCAAAACTGTGTTTACTATTCACCAATTTTACTTTTCTAAACTGTCCAATTCTTGCTCTATACACTGTAATGTCCACTCCCATCGTGACTTAGATCCTTCTTCCTTCACCGCAGGAGCACCTCTCAAAACACAACCTTCCTCTATCACTGCTGGCTTAGCACTCCATAAACATTATAAACATAGTACATTGTTATACATTTCATGAAGCATAATGTGCTGGATGCTTGAGTCAAAAATGAAACCTTCAAAAAGTAAAGATGTATGTGGTCTTTCAATCAATATTATCAAGTATATAGTCACTAGTATTCTTACATGACTTGTCATTTGTATCAATTCATTGTCAAAGATATATTTCCTAGTTCTCAATAAATTGCAAGAGTCACTCTTGTTTATCAGAAAGGGGCTAGGACACAGTTAAAAAATTACTGCCCAAACTCTTTGATCCCTGTACCAGGCAAAATCATCGAAGCAGTTGTAAAATCTCAGCTGTGTAAATTTTTCGGGTCATAAAATACTCTTGGATCGTCAATTTGGCTATCTATCACCAATGCTCTGGAGCATCTGATCTCAGAGATCCTCTTAACTTTTGACTGCTCAATCACAAAATTTTATTAAATAAACTTGACTACTATAGCACCTGCAGTATTCACCTCAAATCTTTAAAATCATATCAGGGACAAAGAATGTAATATGTTGATGTGGGTGGAACTGTGTCTGATTGTTCTGAGGCTAATTTTGGAGTGTCCCAAGGGTCTGTCCTGGAGTCACTTCGTCTTATCATAGTAATGAATGACAGCTAATAATATCACTGACTCATCCATTATCATGTTTGCAGATGATACCACTTTTTAAGTGTTCACTTGGATTATAACTTCTTTCAGATACAAAATTGAACATATTCTTGATAGGGCCCACGAGTGGTTTAGCACTAGTAGTTTCCTTTTAAACAAGGAAAAATCCCAGAATCCTCCTTGTAATCTTAAACAACCAGCTTGCACCAGGCCAAGAGTAGCAAAATAAAACTTCTGGGATTAGCAATTGATAATTCTCTGTCTCAGGCAGCACATGTAGAGTCTGTTTGTATTAAATTACCTAGAGTTATTTATTTGCTTAGAGCTCTCAAGGGTATAGTACCAGTATCTTATGTTAGAACAGCTTATTTTGGATTTTTCTAGTCCATAATAAACTATGGCCTAATTCTTTGGAAAACAGCTGCCGCATAAATAAATTTTGCTATTTTAGGAAAAGGTTCTAAGAATAATGAATAAGGTCATATTCAAAGAGCATTGTAAGCCATTAATTTATTAAGAGCAGGATCTTGACTGTGCTCAATTTATACATATTTGTATGTTTGTTACATGTAAAAAAGAATTTTAATGCAGGTATATTTATACATAGATTGCATATCCATTACTGCAATATTATGAATCAATTTATGTTATATGTTACCTATAGTAGGTTAAGGAAGTGTCAAAACAGATTTTCTATTATCAGTTTGAAATTATTCAATCAGCTCAACAGAAACTGTAAACTTTTAGAATTTAATTAAAGGAAACATGTTATAATTGGCTAACTTTAAACCAGTTTTATAATTTAAATGAATATTTTTAACATACATCCATCAATGTTTAATTATTACATCGTTTTAATTTGTATCATATGTAAGCATTGTTTTTAAAAACTGACAATCACTGTAATAATTTGAATAAATATTTTGACCATATGTCTTTCAGCTTTTAATTGTCATATATTTAATTTGTATTATGTGTTAAGGTACTTGAGGGTAACAGCACAGAAATACTAGCAAATATGAAACGTGATACAAGTATGCTCCCATTACATCATGTGATGTGGAGCAATCTTTTCCATTGTACAAAACAATACTGACAGACATCACAAGCTTTTGGCAGATAATACTGAAAAGTTTTTAATGACTTATCGTAATTAATATACAGCAACCATAACTAGTTCCCTTTTTAAAGGTTTAAATGATTAAAATCTTTAAAATTAATTTATTTGTTGCATTCTGTTTCAAATTTTATTATTAAATATACAATAAATCTACAAAGCCATTTCTTTTAACATATGAAGTGCACCCATTCTAAGCCCTTAAAGTATAAGAGTTTTTAGTTAAAAATATGTATTTCATAATATCTGGGGACTTTTTCTTCATATTTTCACAAATGTTTGTTCATGTTTTGTTGTAAATTATTTTCTCTTGGCTTCGTACTTTACTATCTGACTGTAAAAGGAAACTAGTAGTATATTTCAAGAAAAGTAAATATACACCTATTGTGGATTAGTATTATTCAGGCATACTTCTAAAATTGCTATGAAAATTAAATTAGCTGTAATGATAGTCATTGTAGCTGGCTCCTCACTTCTAAGATTTCTGTGGCTTTATTTGAGCTTTTATACTTCAGCATGCACTAAATATCACAAAAGGATTTAAATATACATGTAATTGAACTACTGGCTACATAATTAAGATAAATAAATACACAATGAAAAATTGAGCATGTGCCATTTTGACTTCATTGGAGCAACCAGTTTCTATATAACATATCACTCACTAACCAGCATACCACATTATTGATGCAAGGTGTACACATTCATAGTTTGGTCCCCAAAATTTATTTACACTGATTTTTTGTTATGGCATGCTTGGGAGTCCTTCCTCCAACCTTCAGCTGGAGAGTCTATTTAGGCGGTTCACAATAACCAAGAATAAAAATGAGAACAACAAAGTTAAAATGCATGTATTGTAATGTGAATGTTCACAATTAACGGAAGCTTTCCTGGGTCCCAAAAATAGAAAAGATGACTTGGCAAAATTTTAATTTCCTCAGTTTTGTTACTGGGTTCAGCGTATTACTCTCTTCATTATAGCAATTACTCAATACAGCCTTGAGATGAAAAAGTCACTAAAACCCTCTCTAGTCACAAGCTAGAAAAATAAAACCATAAGAAATTCCAGCAAATGAGCATCCTGACCAAGATCCATTGAGCATTGGTTCTTCTAGAGAAAGCCCCATTAGTGCAACAGATATATAAACTGAGACAAAAACAACAAATAACTCTAATGCGTGCTATTAACCAGGGGTGAAGTGCTAAGAAAAACTTACGAAGCTGTAAAAAGTTCATTTTTCTAGGTTCGGAGGCTTACGTCAGCTGTATATAGGCAGTTATAAAACTTGGGTTATGTAAGAAAATGTCCTATAGTATTATATTAACTAGAAAATGATTATAAGATGATATGAAATGGAAAACATTAATGCATGACTTTGAAATAAAACACATGAATAAAATGAGACTTTCACTTGCCACAGTTTGAAAAGTCATGGTAATACAAAAAGAAAATATTTCAAATTTACCTTATTCTTTGTACACCATGCTGATTCTCTTTTCCTTTAAAGCTGCAAATCTGTCAATGATATCGTCTAAAAAGTTACGCTTTTCTTGAAGCTCGCAGGGGAGATATCTATGAATAGAAAATTTGGCCAGGAATGATAATCTTTGTTGTGAAATTGTGTGCCTCAAGTAAGTTTTTATCCTTTCAGGCAAGAGAAACTTTTTTCCACAGACGCATTAGTGGATGGCAGAGATACTACAAGCAAACACAATTCATAAACTTCCTAGAACACATCTTGGACACCATTTTGCCGCCTGATTTCTAAAGCCTTTAAAGCACTAGTATCTGCATAAAACAGTTATAGCTCATTTTATAGACCTTGAGGTTTGTTAAAAATAGCTGGGCAACACTGATTCAAACTGTTTAGAGCAGATGAGGGAAAGTTCCGCGAATACTCCTTAAATTTAGTAGTCTGCCAGAGTTAAAAACTTTACTTTTTGCAAATCTTGGAGAAACTAGTATTTATTTGTGATACAATATGATAAATTGTTTCACAAAACAGATAACTTGTATTTTAGAAAAAAATCTTGTCAGATAATTTGACATTATACTTTTCTTTTGCATCACAAAATATGTTAGTACAGTACCCCTCATTTCTTTTTCTGGTTATCAAATTGTAAGTTTGTTGAATTTTAGTTGCACAATAATTTGTGTCCAAAGACTTCTTTTGCAGCATATCGTATAGAACACCCGTTAAATTGAATATGTCATAAAAAAAAAGAGCCAACAATTTAAACTCAAAATCATTAGTTTCGCTCAAGAAACGTCTACATTCACAGACAGATGTGCTGTCAGATGTAGGATTGTTTACTACTTCCTCAAAAACCTCTTTTAAATCCTTCCAACTTTCTACAACTGTTCTGACAATTTTAGAGTTTGATGTCTATCTTTTTTCTACAGCTCTAGAAATTCGCCTTCCAATTATCGATTTGAGAACATACTAACCTGATTTGTGAAAGGAAGATGGAATGCCACTTATATTTGCAAAAAAATATTCGGCAGTTGGAAATATTTCTACAACTGTTTGACAAAACTAAATTCAAACTATATGCCAAATAATGAATGAAAATAGCCTGAAAAGCTTTTGTCTGAAGCCATTTAAGTGACTGGACATCACACATACACCATCATAACTCTGACCTATTTGTTTATTATGATATAGAATTATTGTAATGTATTATCTAATAGTTCAAACATTGCTTGTGCAATACAATCAGTACTCACATCATAAAAGCCTAAAAATCACTCCACTAATTTCACATTTGAAGTTACAAACCTCACAACAATAGAACTGGCAGTTTTGAAAGCTATTGGCTGTATTGGAAACTTGTATGGGAAAAGAATCAATTTCATTTACCTCTTTCCATATTTGTTCATACATATAAGCTGAAATACATTCAATTATTACATTCTGAATTATCTTTGAGTCGCTGCTGAGCACCAATTTGATTCTGTTATAATGATTCTAATTTATCAGAACACACTGATAGCAGCGTGTTAAGTATTCTTTGAAATTAGTGCGATTATTTGATCAAACAGTTCCATCATGTCCTTGAAATGCTAACTCTTTATTTCCTAAAAATAGAGTGGCCTACATTTTAAATGTTCTCTCAAATCTGCATGTTTATGAAAAGCTTGTGTTGAGTTCACAAAATCTCTCTTCTGTAGTATTCCAAACGTTTTTCTTTACTCCTAGTGAAAGACAATAGAAAAGTTTTTGTAGAAGAATAGTATCCCATAACCACATGTATTATCTATAACTTATTTTTTAAAATGTAGCTGATAAGACTGCCCTAATTTTCTTTGTTTTTTTTTTTTAACAGAAACTGATAAATGGGGGAGCAGGCCAATTAAATGTTAATAGGTCATTTTTATCTTGTTCCCACCATTGTAAGAATGGCATTTCTAACACTGCAAATCAAGTCGTTTTATGGATTCATTAATACTCGTAAAAACTATCCAACATTTTGAACTGAAATTAATTTAACTAAATATTAGGAATGACCTTAATTAACGTCTTTCTCATACAAAAACTTATCAAAATTTAATTCACTACACACAGTGCACCTTGTTCTCACCAAGGTATAGCTAAAACCACTAAAACTGAGTTCTTAAAATCTGAAAAGAAGGCTCTGTAGCATAGCAGGTATAAGGGTAGTAACCCTGAGTGATCTTCCAACAGGAAATGAAAACAGTGCATTACCATGGCAACTGGGCGGAATAGCCGTATACAAATGCATTTGAAACAGGGTGGAAATGCAAGCATTTTAGGTAGAGATATTTTCTCTTCTACCTTGACTGATGGAGTGAGAGAAAAGATAGTGAGAGAGAGGAAGAAAAGGGACAACTAGAATGGTCAATGACAGAAGCAGAGCAAGTTCCTACCACTTCATGAGAGATTTCGGACAGGATATTGAGTGAATTAGTAGTACAAGATACAAATATGTAATTTTGTATTTCGATTGAAAATTTATGTGAAGAACTGCTTCACTCACTTCACCTGCCCTTGCTATTAATCCTAGACAGGTGGTACAGAGCATTTTCTGACCTGAGTCAGTTTTATTTGCAAGTTCTGTATAATAATGTTGAATACCTGCACTTTGTCTTTTCCTTACCTTTCACTCCATTCCTTGGCCTTTGTTAGAGATCAATAGTACTAGAATACAGGTAATACACTCCTAGAAAACATACTGTGAGTGTTCCTCAGTATAAAGTGGGTAAGAAAATATCCCACATTACCTCTCCCATTGCCTGTAGTGTATCTCATCTAGCATTTTGATTTTGAATTAATAATGCTTTCAGCTCATCTATTTTGTGAAGTTGTGGTTATAATAAACATAAGACTTTTAGTCTTTAATGTAGTGCTATTTTTATAGCTTATTATGAATTACAAGGAATATCAGGCAATGTAATTAGCTCTAATAAAGAAAGTGGAAAAAGAAAAAGAAGAAGAAATATTGGTTGATGAAGGCAGTGAAACTAAGATGAACCTGAAATAGTGAGTTTGAAAACTGAAAATGAACAAACTGAAGAAGAGGGAAAACATATTCAAGTTCCTTCTTAAATGCCTAAAACTTGAAGACAAATACGACATGGAAGAGTGGAAAAAACTCAGCAAATTCACACCAATTTGGGCCTTATTTGAAATATTTGTGTACAACACCATGAGTAATTACCCAGTACGTTGCTGCGCAATTAATGCAACCTTAGTAGAATTCTGAGGCAGATGCTAACTTCATCAATTTATGCCTAATTAACTTGAAAAATGTGATAAGAGTTGAACCTAATTTATGCATATATCAAGGGGACAAGGGAGATTACTTTTATCTCAGAATTGCTTACAACTGAGATTTTGATAATGTATCATACATATTAAAAAAAAGGCAATACAGTAGGCCTACAGGTGCAAAATTTTACAAACAACAAAGATACATGCGAAAAAAACATTATTTTGAACTTGGTCCTGCTTTAAAGAAATCAGTTAATTTAGTTTGTTTCACTTTTCTTGCACTAAGTGCGTAAACCTCATTTTGCAAACTTATTAATGAATTTAGAACTTTTTTACTACCACTTTTAGCACTGATGTAATGCCTACACACATTTATTGCACTTAACACTTCACTCACTTAGGTATTTCAAGATTTGAGTCGTCATCCATATTACTGTCAGTGTCACTTGAAGCTGGTCCACTTTCTTGATCACCACCATGCTTTTGGCACACATTAGCAATAATTTCCTCATCCTGTAGTTCCCTGCACAGAGTTAAATTGTCATCAAGGTGCACAAAGGTATAGAAATTTGCACCCTCTGGGAGAGCTAGCTCATTTATAGGCTTCTCACTACCAATATCATCACCATCATCAGAGACAGCCTCCTCCTGTAAGGCACCAGATTTAATGAAGCAGTGTTTGATTGTGGAGGATGACACCTGCTTCCAGGCAGCTGAAATAAATTCCATGGCTTATAGTAAGTTAATGGTGAGATTTTCATTTCCTGCATCAGTCAGTGTTATTAAATGTTGGACCAGCATTTTTCTATAATGAACTTTGAAATTTGCAATCATGCCCAAATCAATTGGCTGTAGATGACTGGTACAGTTAGGAGGGAAAGATTCCACTGGACAATTTTCCAAAATTATTTGAGGTGGATGTGCTGTGTATTGATCCTTAAAAAGAAGGATCTTCTTCTGTTCCTTTTTCATTTTAATGTCCAGTTTATTTAACCACTGTTCCATTAAAATCATAGTCATCCAAGACTTCCTATTGGATTCATATTCCATAGGTTTTATTTTCACACCCTCAAAACACCTCGGATTCTTGAATTTTCCTATCACAAGTGGGGGAAGTTTGTCTGATCCGTCTGCATTGGTGGCAAGAAGAACTGTTATGTGAATTTTACTTTTCTTCCCTCGATGGCATGAGTCACCCTTTTCAGCTAATGTCTTGCTGGGAAGGAGATTGTAGAGTAGGCCAATCTCATCAGTTATAAATGTTTTGAGGCTGATAATCCCTATGATTCTGTTATCCACAGGATTCGACTTGCTGCAAATTGTTTTCCCTGTGATTCCATGATGATTTTTAAATCTTTGCAACCATCCTGATGAAGCCTTGAAATCAGCCGTGATGTTCATTATTTTAGATAAATCTATCAATTTTGCTTTCAGCATGTTGCCACTGATTGGTAGACCTACAGCCTGTTTCTGCTGGAACCATGTCAAAAGTGCCATTTCCAAATCAGCATATCTCCCTTCCTGCTGACGGCTGCATTTTGTTGATTTGGCATCCAATTTTAAAAACTCATCCAAAATAACATTTTTGTTACTGATAACTGTACATAGCGTGGAGTAAGCAATTCCTAAGTCTGAAGCAATTTCGGTTTTGGTTTTGTGTGGATTAAGCTCCACCTCTCGTATGAATTTCCCTTTCTGATCTAGCATATAACATTTTCTTTTTCTGTTCTCCATGGCTGATTACATAAAAGCAACTGAGAACTGACAGACAAACCACTGTTTAACAATAAACACCAGATACCGAAAATTTTTATCTTTACTTCTCGTTTGTTACTGCATTATCGCGCTCTTTATTGTCTTTTGTTTCCGAGGTCAAAAGTTACCTGCCCAGCTTGCATCTTTGTCAACAGAGATAAGGAAAATACTATCGAGTTTCTTTTAAGATAGTGTAAGTCGTATGCTCATAATAATTACATAAAACTCGGTCGTATTTCACTGAAATTTAATACGTATAACAACAAATTACGTATAAATAAGGTTCTATTAATAGGCTTCTAAATTACATTTTGCCGGGACCTACGAAAATTTACGTATAAATGCAAATTACTTACAACTAGGTTAGGTATAAAACAGGTTCAACTGTATTAACAAGGTAACACTTATTTTTATGTTTTGCTTTATTTTTTAATCCAACTTTTGTACCATTAATGATCATTTTAGTGTATTATGTGTTACTTGGTAAATGTATATCATAATTAAACAAAAACATTTATTCAGTTAATTTAAAACAAGGATCTTATTCTTGGGGTTAGTACCATTACTATAAGATGTGCGCGACTTATATAGCATTAGTAAAGGAATGAAGCTTGGTATGACTAGCAGAATGGAAACAGTAATGGAACTGCATTTAGAAAATGTTTATACTATTTAATTTTGATGTTGGCTAACCTGTATTATGTTGGCTTAATTGGAGGCAGGTGAAAAATACCATTTGTCAGTTACAAACAAATGATTTACCAACACACACTTTGCTATCCATATGCATTTTTGTTTACATTCCCAGAGTAAATCAACCTTTAATAATAATAGAAATTGTCACTTTGTGCATCCCTAAATAATGCAAAGTATACCTGAAATAAACAAATGTTATGATGTTATGAGAATCAGGCTGCATATGTATGAATTTTACAAGGGCTGATCAACAAAGACTGAGAATGATTTTTTCCTGTGGCTTCCTTGGCAGTTACCTGTCTATACCATGAATATTTGAAAAGAGTGGGGTTTCGTGTATAATGTCCATATGTGGCAACACTATTGTATCAGTATGCTAGTAGTAATGCTATATGCTCTATCTAATTTTCATCTCTCATAACACAATGGAGCTGATCAGGGAGGAGCAGTACAGCACAATAAAATTTTGCTTTTGCTTAAACCAAACTCCTCTGAAACTCCTGAAAAACAACAGCAGGCTTATGGTGATGATACACAACCTGATGCAACAGTATCTAGATGGTTCACAGACTTCAAAGACAGTTGAGTTCTTTCAGTCTCTGCTGTTATACGAGAGTGGTCTGAAAAGTTTCTGACCTAATAAAGATACAAGACATTTTTTCAGAATTTTTTTTTTATTTTTCAACATAGTCTCCTTGTAACTCTACACACTTCTCCCAGCGATGCTCCCATCTCTGTAACCCATCCAAATAGTACTGCAAAATAATTGTTCACGAAGGTGATTGTCTCTTCATTTGACGAAAATCTCTCTCCTTTGAGCACAATTTTCAGATGAGGGAACAAAAAGAAGTCACTTGGGGCTAGATCTGGTGTGTAAGGTGGATGATCAAGCAGTTCAAACCTTAATTCATGGATTTTCGCCATTGTAACTGCTGAGGTGTGTGACAGTGAGTTGTCTTGATGAAACAGGATTTTCTTTTTCTGCAAATGTGGCCATTTTTCCGCAAGTTCTGCCTTCAACTTGTCAAGTAATGATACGTAGTATGCTCCTGTAACGGTTTTTCCTTTTTTGAAGATAATTGATTAAAAAAACTCCATTACTATCCCAAAAAACAGTCGTGATCACTTTCCCAGCCGAAAAAACAATTTTTGCTTTTTTTGGAGCCGGTTCCCCCTTTGCAGTCCCTGTTTGGACTGTATTTTTGTTTCAGGCGTATAATGGTGTATCCAAGTTTCATCTACAGTAATTAATAAGTGCCAAAACTTGGATTTATTGTGCCTAAACTGCGCCAACAGAGAGCGTTGGAAATGTTCATTCCAACATGCTTTTGGTCAAACGTGAGCAACCGCAGCACCTAACGCGCAGACAGCTTTCTCATGTCTAAATGTTGATTTAATATGTGACAAACACATTCTTTTGACATGTTCATAGCCTCTGCTATCTTTCTCACTATAATTCGGCGGTCGTCTAGCACCATTTGGTTAACTTTGGCGATGGTTTCGTCGGTAATTGCAGATTTTGGACATCCCCAATGTTCATCGTCTCCCAAGCTCTTACGGGCATGTTTAAATTCAGCTGCCCAAAATTTCACTGTGGTAAATGATGGTGCAGAGTCCCCATACACAGAATCCAACTCATCTTTGATTTGCATAGGCGTATTGCCTTTCAAAAACAAATATTTAATGACAGCTCGATACCTGATTTTGTTCATTTTCATAAAAACACTCACATCACCTCACTCAAATGACTGTTACATAACAACTGAGTGTCCAAAATGGCTGAAACTTTGGTGAGTAGCTGTCAACAGATGAACAACGAAATTCACTAGCTTTTATTTACGAGTGCTGTCATCTTCATGTTGAGGTCGGAAACTTTTCAGACCACCCTTGTAGAAGTCAACATCATTACAACTGCTGCAACTGTCCATAAGGATCAGCAGATAACCGTGATTATAATTTTCTGTGAAGTGATGAGAATTGTATATTACAGTGTCTCTAGAACTATGTATGATCATTTGCAAATGGCCCATGTTTGAGCATTTGGGTGCTGCATCTGTTGAGTCCTGAGTAAGATGCTGTACAGATGGAGGCGCGTGGTGAGATGCTGTGCCGCTTTGTTAATGGAGAGGATGCCTTCCGGTTATGAGTTATCAACAGTGTAGAGTCTTGGTTGCATCATTATGATCCTGAAGGAAAACAAGTCAGCAAAGTATGGAAATCACCAGGTACCTTAACACTAAAAGGGTAACAGTTGTCCCATCTGCATGGAAGGTGAAGGTGATCTCATGTTTTGACTGAAATGGGATAATTTATCAGCAAACAGTTCCCCCTCACACTACTGTTACAGCAGCATGTTACACATCAGTATTGGCTAAACTGAGGAAGCACATCACAAATAAAGAACCACAACTTCATCGGGCTGGATGGGAGACATCATGGCAATGCATTCCTGTGTACTGTATCCACCTTATAGCCACAATCAAGCTCCCTGTAATACTTGTTGTTCCCATTATTAAAAGCAAAGCTCTGAGGCATTTGATTTGAGAACTCTAAAGCAGTGCTCAAGAAAAGTGAGGTGATTTCAAGGACCTGACAAAGAATGGGCTGCGTCATGTCTTCAAGAACTGGCAGAAACAATTTAAAAAGCACTTTCAGGTAGAAGGGTAATATTTTGAAAAACATCATGCAGACATTGAAATGGCCTAAAAGACATCTGTGAGGGGAAAAAAAGAAGGCTCTGTCTTTGTTGATCAGCCCTGGTATAACTGCAACAAAACTTGCATGCATGCTTGTAATTGTGTAACTAACATACTAATTAATGGGTGATCATTATACAGGAACAGGTTTGTTCCACTGAAAAGAGAATGACACATGACCTCCGTTTCATTCAGCATTTATTTAAACTGTATGGCCAATAGTTTAGTCAAAGATTGATTTGCAAAGGTTAATTTGAAACTTGTTTTATTTATTTAGGCAAAATTTAGAGCACACTTCAGCACAGAGGAAGCAGATCAATTTAAATCCTTGAAGTGTGGATTTGTCTACAATGGCTATCATCACAATTGATTTAATTTCTGTATAATTTTCAGAAGCATGCTTGAATGTTAAAGACAAAGAGAGTACAATGATATACTCACCTTCATTTCCAATAGCAATTTCCTCAGGAGGGTTACATAATCTGAAGATCCTTCTTGTTTTAATATCTGGCTTCAAGTTTTTTGAAAATGTTCTTATAGGGACATCATTATTTGTGTGCTTTAATGCAGATATGCTATCTTCATTTCCAATATATTTGTACATTCCTAAAGGAGTGAATGTTAAAATAATTAAAAAGCTCACACCATATGCCAAGCTTTAAAATTGTTACACTCATACAAAACCATAATAAACGTCCTGTTAAGATTTTTGCATAGTGAACAAAAAATGAAAATAAAAGAAAAAGTTAAAACTCTTAAGTCAGAAATGGACTAAACAACTACTGATAAACTTAGCTTAGTCAGGGAGAAAATCCGCAACTTCTACATTCAAGAAGAATAGAATCAGGAAGGCAACTGGAATATTAACTGGAAACAGCCACTTCAAAAAGCCTCTACAAACTGTAGGTATCTTCCATGGGGATACCAGTTGCAGACTTTGTAGGCAGTGAGAGGAAACTGCCAGTCTTACTATCAGACTGCAAGTACCTGGGGAGAAGGTATTGAATCTTTGAGCCTCAATATTGGATAGCTCCAGATCTTATCTCAGGAAAGGGGAGTCCTGAGCTAATAAGCCCCAAATAACTTGAATTCCTATAAAAAACAAAAAAAAAAAGGACATAGGGAGAGCACATAAGAATTTAGGTCAAAGTGCAAAAGCCTCTGAGCTCTTCTATAACCCCAATCAATTTTTTTTTAGTTTACATCCTTTAACCAATTTTGTTCAATTTGATATATGCACAATAACCTCTTTTGTAGCGTGTACTGCTGCAGGTCATTTTACAGACCACCATATTAGCTCAGCTGTTGCACTCTCTTTTGTGATTGGCTGCTGCTTGTTTCTGTTTGTGAATGACAACATTTTGTTTTAAACTGTTCAAATCAGCTGAAAAATTCAATGCCACAGCAAGGATTTCAACAGCTTTCCGCTCTCTGTGTTGGTGCTCTAACCATGATCTACTGTGACAACATGCTGTATGACATTCAATCCTCCAGCTATTTGTGTTTTTTACATGGTGAACCAACTGGTATGTCTCACAAATTCAGAGAATACCTTAATGGCAACTTACTATCATAAGTACTTATTATCCGGGTAATATTCATATAGTTATGTAAAATAATGAGTAATATTATTATTATTATTATTATTATTATTATTATTATTATATTAGTAATGCTGTTATTTTAGCACCCTACAAAAGATGTGCATTTAACTGTAAGAATCAGATGAAAAATTCAATGCCGCAGCTGGATTTGAACATAGTTCTCCATCTCTCCGTGTAGTTGCTCTGACTATTGAGTTACTGTGACAACATGCTGGTATGACATTCAAATCCATAGCTGGGGGTCTCTACAGTGGTTTAGCAGCCTGAAAACCCTTAATGATGGATCTTAAGTGGGTACCAGATGTGTCAGCAGGTGGTAGATAGCCAGAACCTAAATGGCAGAATTAGTCGACCACTGATTCCGAATATCCAATAGTAGATAATATCAAAGCACCCACATATAAACTCTCCAAATGGCTCAGACAAAAATTCAACTCCTTCCCAAAATTCAATAGTAAAAGTGTATCAAATTCATTGGACCTGATTAATCACCTGAAAGATTTCAGTGTTTCACCTAAAGGTAAATCCTTTGATGTCACCTCCCTATTCCCTAGCATACCCATAGACGGAACTCCAAAAACCTCTGAAAACCTGGCTACAAAGCATAAACATACCAACAGAAGAAATAGAAGATCTTGTCCAGTTAACCAATTTATGTGTAAAACAGAACTACTTCACATTCAAGAATAAATGCTACCAACAAACAACAGGACTAGCAATGGGGAATCCTCTATCACCATTCCTAGCCAACCTACACATGAGCAATTTTGAAATACACATCACTGAGGCATTCCCACATATATACAAAAAATGGTATAGGTATGTGACATCATTGCCATAGTTCCAGAAAAACTCGTAAACGATGCACTCAAACTTCTTAACTTGCAAAACAAGTACATTCAGTTCACTATTGAGACCAAACAGGAAGGAGCCCTACCATTCCTAGACATCAGAATAATAAGAACCGAAAAACATAGCCTGACATTTGGAATATATAGAAAATCCATACAGATAACCACATAAAGTTTGATAGCTACAACCCTACAACACACAAATATGCACTCCTAAACAGTTTAACATATAGATTAGTACACATTCCCATGGAGAAGAATGAATACCAAAAAGAATATCAACAGATACTCCAAAGAGCTACCAACAACGGTTTCCAAAAAAGTGCAGTAGACAAGAGAATACACAAATACAAACAACTGAACCATATAACACACACAACCACCCTACAGAACCTCAGTGACCAACCTCAATTAAAAAAATTCACCTATCATTCTTGAGCACACAACAAACTTCAGAAAATATTCAGGAATTATAACATCACCTTAGCTCCAAAAACAACTACAGCATTCAGAAACTGCTGTGCAGAAATTTAAAAGATCCTATCCCTGCAGACAAAAAACCAGGAATTTATGAAATTAAATGCTCAGACTGTAATCTGGTGTATATTGGAAGGACAAAGAGAAGTTTGGAGACCAGATTAAAGGAACACATGAGAAACCTAAAATACAAACAAATAGAAAAATCAGCAGTTGCCCATCATTTTTGGACATCAGGACACGAAATCACATCGAGTATAAAACTGTTAAAACCAGCTTATAAACCCACAGAATTAGATGTCTGGGAGAAGATCTACATCATGAAGAAAAAGAGCCATATCAGGAATTTTGATTTGTCACCATACAGCAACCTCTGGAAGTTCATAGATTCAGCAACAGATGCCTCCACAATTAATACACCACCACCCCCATCGTTGACGCCAACAAAGAAAGATTTAGTCGGAATTAAGGGTTGAAAATGGGAACAAGTGTTACCCGAAACCGATCCCCAGTAAGTAAAAATAAATGATGTTTGTGTTACAAAAACTGACTCAAATTCTTTTATTTTTTATATAACTTAAGGTTTCAAAGTTTGTGGCCATGTCTCATTAACAGCTACTGTTTCGTTATCATGTTTATAATGCTCTGTTTATATTCTTACAGTGCAATAGGTGAAAATGATTATCAATATGCATAAAGAGACATTTTATGTAAACTATGTTGATATTGGGAACATTGTTTTATTTCGTAATGTTGTATTCATATTGATAGCTGATAGTGTTAAAATTAGCGATGCTACATAAGCACTTGATAGCCATGTGATTCACTCACCTGCAAAGCAGGCTCACCCTATCTCATCCAATCATATTATAAATAATTCACTCACCTGCAAAGCAGGCTCACCCCATCTCATCCAATTAAATTATAAATACATCTCACAATGAGATGACCATGTCCCCAATCAATATATCCAACATTATAAAATTTAGATTTGGAACTACATTCTCCTCACATCAAACTAGCATCCATCCTAGGTTTTCCAACCTGGCAAAATACATAATTACAACTACTAGAGATAATCAGTTCCAAAATGAAGGCAAGAACTTTACATCTTAAGAAAAAGCTAGAACATTTACGCCATGAACCATTGAAATGTAAGCACCAAAACTATGATTCAAAAAGAATGTACAACAGTCACTGAAGATGTAAAAGCAAAAGATACAATAATTTCCCAGACAAACAGGTCATCAAAACATTAAACTCCAAACCTGTTATATAAAAAAAAAATGGATAAATGTGGCAAACTAGTTATTTGGACAAAAAGGATTACATTGCCAAGGTAGAAAACCTATTATAAGATAAAACATACAGAAATTAAACCAGATCCACTAAATTCACAAACGAAAGACTTCAACCGGACCTTGAATGGAGTTAAAATACCATATTAAAGAAAGATGTAAAAAATCAAGCTAAACCATCCCATCTTACCAAGATTTAATGCTTTACCTAAAACACATAAAATCAGGCCACAAAATGACACCCAAATTAACAATATTAATTCACCCTCTTATAAGTTAGCTGAATTTCTGTCACATCAGGAATTCACAGGACTTAATCAGAAAAATGAAGTACATAGAACTGAAACCAGAAGATAGATTGATATCTTTGATGTCACATCCCTTTTCCCAGGTATGCCAATACTCGAACTTCTATGCCAACTCAAAATGTGTTTCATACACAATTACTTGCCACAAGAAGAAATAGACAATCTTACGAAACTCATGGAATTTGGCATCACACAGAATAGCTTCATATTCAACAACAGGTATTATCAACAGACTTCAGGATCAGTCATGGACAATTAACTTTCACCTTTCCTTGCTGATCTTTTCATGAGCAACTTGGAAACACATTTGATCACCTCCTTTCTGTACATGAACAAAGTTCGGCATAGACATGTGGATGACGTTTTTTGATAGTACCAGAAAACTGCATCCAAGATTCTATTAAGTTACTCAATTTAAAAAACTGAGCTATTCAATTTATGATAGAAATTGAAGACACAGACACATTATATTTCCTAGATTTAAAAATGTTTAGCACAGGAAACAATATTAGATTTAGTATTTACAGAAAACTACATAAATAATAATAGTTTCAATCCAGTCCCACACTAACACACTGTTTGAAATAGTTTAACCCATAGATTAATGTATACTTCACTAACAGAAGAAAAGGGCCGCGCCATGGCTGAGTGGTTAAACCACTCGCCTCTCACCTAGACGGCCGGGGTTCGATCCCAAGCGACTGCATGTGAGATTTGTGGTGGACAAAGCGGCGCTGGGGCGGGTTTTCTCCAGGTACTTCGGTTTCCCCCACCATCGCATTCCACCGGTGCTCCATTCATGTATCATCAGTGTCACTGCCTGCAGTGCCATAAGTAGTTAAAGCGGGCATTAAACACTATAAAAAAAAAAAAAAAAAAAAAAAAAAGAAAAGAATACCTACACTTAGTCAACACAGCAATTAACAATGGTTTCCACAAACAAATCGGTGAGAAAAAAACAGGAACACATCAAGCATACTACAAAACTCACCCAGCAAAAAACCAAATTGAGTTTCAAGGTATTTACTTTACATCTTAAGTTTCATTACAAATTCCATAAAATCTTGAAACAACACAATGTCTGCTTATTTCCACAAAATAAATACATGTTCGAGAAATTACTTTGTAATGATTTGAAGGACACAATATCGCAGAAAAAAAAAACCAGGAGTTTACCAACTCAATTGCTCAGAATGTGAAAAAATCTATATAGGAAAAACAAACAGAAACTTGGAAACAATACTTAGGGAACTCATGGAACACATCAAATACAAACAGATGGAACTACCAACCACGTCACAAAGAACATTACACTCTTAAAGCCTGCAAAATACAGAGCAGAGCTGGAAAATTGGGAAAAGATTTTAATTAAGAAACATAAACACTGATTAATGAATTTTGAATTGCCTCCATCCAACCAGTTGTGGAAGTTCATCACTCCACCATGAGATGTCAACATAAGCTAACAACACTTAACAGGTGCCAACTGTCGCCAGTCGGTCTCTGAAGAGGAGAACAAAGGGTAGTTCTCGAAACTGGCCGTAAAAAAAAACCATTGTAAATGATGAAAAGTGTCTCTATTAGGATTCACATCTTCTCTTAAACTATAACTCTGTTTTAAAATCACTTATTGTCCTGCTATAGCCAAAAAGCATTTATTACTTAAGGAATAGTAATCAAAGGCAGGCCTAAGAAATGGTATGTGTTGTAGGAGAATATTTTGAATAAGAAAAGGAAAATGGTTCCCTTTATACTGGTGTAAAAAGGTAGAGGAGCATACAAAAGATATTTTAGAGAAAGGTAGAAAGAATAAGGAATTTTAAAGGAAGCAATTGAAAGTGTCATTATAAAACAAGCAATTCAAGTGGTAGTGACAGTGAATTTAGAGGAATAACTAGCAAAGGTAAAAAGCCTGTTTGGGAGTGCAGTCACTGAACATGGATAGCAACAGACGAATGTAGCAACAGTGTGACAGAATAACCATGAGACATTTTTTTCTTTGGTAGTGTTTAACCCCCGCTTTAACTACTCATGGCACCGCAGGTGGAACCATGAGGCAGTAGTAACATCAGGCGCATTGTGAATTCTCCCACTCTTAATTCTACTGTTTGTGATCTGTTTTCTTTCTAAGAAGGAATGTGTTTCATATGTAATGTTACAATATGATATTGTGTTTAATATGCATAATACGACTATAAAAATTTGGTATGTGTATCCTTAATGCAAACTCCATCTAGAGATTAATGGCTCACAGTTTATTATAATGCTTATCATATATTTCCAGTGTTTATCTTAAATTAATGGCAACTGAGAAGAATATGAGGAGTATGTAAATACTCCTATATTTTCTATATTTTACACTGATTGAGTTTGGGCTAAGGTAAAAAGCGGTATCAAATTGAGAGATCTATAGATCTGCCTTTCATTCCAATTTTCTACAAATAAGCAGCACAAGACACCCAAAGCACATGATGTGGGGTGGTCTAACTACTTCTTTATAGAAGATCACTGATATAAAAAAAAAACATGAAAGAGCATTACTGAAAATGAAAAATCAAGAAAAGAAAAAATATGTTAAAACTGCATCTTAAGAATGTTAGAGACAACAACCTGACCCCAAAAGTGGGAAAAACTACAAAGGGAAAATGTATCCCAATTCATACTTTCAAATCATTATACCTATTGAATTAAAGATCTGGATTCTAATGAGTCAACAAATGTTGAAGTGAATTACCAAAATAAAAGAAAATGAATTCATACTGAAATTTGGCAATAGCCATGTGAGACTGATGCTGAATAAGACACTAATTCAGCAGAGCTTGAGCAGCTATACACCTCCCAAATAAAAGCTTGAACAAGTGAAGGAAACTGCCAAAGAAGACACCAATAATCCCAAAATTACAATTATCATTGCTGGAGTGAACAATGCCTAAAAATTAAGCCGACATCCTAGTGTCACAGCTCCAGAGGGTTGTTACATGAAATATTTTCATAATCAAAATCTACAGTGACTTATTTCTGAGACTCTTGCCGGCTGCTTTGTGGCCCAGTGCTGCCGCAGGACCGCTCATTGCTGTCAGCCGAGTTGAATATTCACAGACCCTCAACTCAAGTGCATAGATTTACATGCATACAATAACCACCACATACGCTGGAAGAAGTGAAAGATAACATCAGAAGAGAAAATACTGGAGTTTCAGAAGAAGAATTAATGCATGTTGATGGAAAATGTCTTAATAGGTGTGAAAGATATGTGGCAGCACAAGGACACCAATCCCAACACTTTCTGTAATAAAGGTATCTGGTTATTATATGCATGTAAATCTATGCCCCAGACACTGGCTTGTAACTCCAAGGTAAACAGAAAGAAAAGCAAAAAAGGTATACAATGTTTGATTAAACAGACAGTACAATCACTGAAAATGACATAAAGTTCTATTTAGCAGTAGATCCAGTGATTTAAATAATGGTAGTCTTAGTGCAAGGGAAGGTAGAAGACATACTCAATTTAGGCTCAGAATTAATTATCACTTCAAATCTGTTTAGGAACACAATGAGAATTTTGAGTATGTCCTTTATTGCTGTTGCAATATATTGGAAATCACATTCTGCATGCAGCAGGTACAAGTGGAGCCTTAACCTCAAAACAATCTTAGTAATAGCAGACATGATACTGTAGTTGTTGGTTAATTTGTCGCTAATTTTTTATAAAATACGAATGTTATTTCCATTTGTATTCTTATGTTACATTATAACACAGTGCACATGAATCCAATCACAGGTAATCACGATAGGTAATTTACTACAATAGAATTTGTAAATGCATGTTCTCAGTACATAATATATGTTAATCCCTAAATACAATGAAGTAGCTTTATATCATGTACTTCAGAATAAAAACCCATAATACATGTTGAATGTGCTACAAGTAAGAAGATTTAAGCACAAATTTTTTGTGGATTTTGTAATGCATGGTTGGTGATGTTCTGAAGCAGGAATTTCCATAAAATTTGCATTTGTAAACTGTTTATATGAATTTGTAAAGTTCTTCAAACTTTACATGTTAACAAACTTTTATTGTGGAACAGAGTTTACAAATATTTATCTTTTCCTTGTTATATGTAAATTAGAAATAATGTGAAACAGGGCCTATTACAAAATCAATAAATTATAACTTCACTTTGTGCAAGTAATAAAATTATAGAGCCTATGGATGTAAGCATGCATCACCCATGGTCTCCATCTTAATTCCAAAAGTAAGTATATTTTCAATTACAAAGAAATAATAGTGCAAAAAAGATGGAAAAGGGAGAGCAAGTGAAAGAGGGGTTAGAGAGATGCTACTGTAATTACAAACCCCACTAATGGAAGATATGAGCAGCTTTTTGTTTGGCAAAGAGGATCTCTGGTTGTGACACAATTTGCTTTTTAATACAGGATGTAAATGAATAATACTGCACAAATTTTACTGGCAGTAGATGGTTCCTAGGTGATCCAATTTGAGATAAGAAACCAGTGGTCTACGAGGTCAAGTTACCAAGTTATGCATATTCAGAGTAATTAGAGATTGGGATCAATGAATCATAATCAGAAAGAAATAAGTAAACAGTCTGCTTTTCAAACAAAACGAGCTTATTATGCACTTAGTAATGTCAGTCTTTTATCTCTCTGAAGAAGTATTTCTAAATTTTAATGTTACCAAAATTGCTTAAATTGCTGACCTAATGTGGGGCCACATGCCACTGAAATGTATAACAGGTGTGGTGAATGGCTAAAGAAATGTAGAAACTCATGCTGATAGTTGTACTTTGACTGCATGGTTAGGTGGATTGATTGTGGACCTGAATAAGTTCAAACCTGGATATGGGCAAACTTTTTTTTTTTCATTTCATTTCCATCTTGTGAGCAATATTATGCTTAGGCCTTAAAATTGCAAACTACCACCATCATTTGCAATGCACAGGCTACTGCTTACTGTTGCTTTCTCTGACATTTGATGGCTAAGGCTGGAGGTTGTGTATTGACACTGTCCTGAAATTGCTGGTTGGTGATAAATAATAGCATAAAATACTACGATTCCCCAAAATAGGTGCTGAGTACCTATGTGGTAGCATGACGAATGCCTAATGCTGCCAATAGATGACTTTGATACCCCTAGAAGATACTAACACCACCATATGGTAATGGTTTCTTACCTAAGTGTTTGATAATCAGGTCTCTCACATCTCATATCCTATTTGTCTTCTGCACACAATAACACTGCATTGAAACAGTTAAATAGATACTGCGGGAACATGGAGCAAAATTAAACTTTTGCTGAACTCGCTGATATGCATCTTGTGTGTGGCGAAGCAGGATGTTGTTCTACAGTAGAGCGTGCAAGTGAAAGGTACCCCAATAGATGGCAGCCTCATTGGACTACTTTAGAATTTGTAGATCAGCATTTGTGAGAACATGGTTGTGTGGTGCTGAATAAAGCACATTGCGATGCAAGACGTAATTATCCCACTCTGGAGTTTGAAGAAAATACATTGTGTAGACTGGCAGAAAACATAATGTTGATGATGATGATGATGGATGTGAACGCCTTTAACATGGGTTAAGTAGTAACTATAAGAGGAGCACTCATGGGTTAAGTAGTAACTATAAGAGGAGCACTCATGGGTTAAGTAGTAACTATAAGAGGAGCACTCATGCTATTGCATGTGCAGTGGGCACCAATCACACAAGTGCATGGCAAGTCTTGCATGAGGAGCAACTCTACTACTTCCATCTGCAAAAGGTGCAAGGTGCATGGATTGCAATTTACACCTGCAGTTTTGTGAATGGGCCTTAAGGCACGCACCAGAATTGTTTTAATTGGTGTTGTTCAACAATGTTTACCAGATAGGGAACATTCATAATTACAAGAATAGTCACATATGAGCAAACGAAAACCCCCATGCCACTGTTCAGAAGAGCCATGAACAGCAGTTTATGGTGAAAATATGGGCTGACATTGTTTCTCACCACGCCATTGGGTCATACTTCCTTGCTCCTCAACTTATAAAAACATTTCTGAAGTAAGTACTGCTTGATTTTTGGGCTCAACTGTATTTGCAGATAGGGAGCATTCATAATTACAAGAATAGTCACATATGGGCAAACGAAAACCCCCACGCCACTGTTCAGAAAAGCCATGAACAGCAATTTATGGTGAAAATATGGGCTGACATTGTTTCTCACCACGTCATTGGGTCATACTTCCTTCCTCCTCAACTTATAAAAACATTTCTGAAGTAAGTACTGCTTGATTTTTGGGCTCAACTGCATTTGCAACATGATGGAGCGATAAACATATGGGAGTATCTAAATTGAGTCTTCCCAAGTCACAGGATCAGAAGAGGCAGTTTTACCATGCACTGGCCATCTCGTTTGCTGGATCTCAAACTCATGGGATTTTTTTTTTCTGGGGTCATCTTCACGCTATGGTGCATTCACCACCGATTGAAGAGACGTTGGTTGCTCACATTATTGCAGCCAGTGATGAGATTCACAACACACCAAGAATGCTCAACAGGGTTTAGGAAATCATTTCTGCATCAATGTCGCCGATGCATCACTATTAGAGGTCACCATTTTGAGCCATTCCTTTGAAACCTGTGCCTCCTATTGTTTGCTTACTTTTGTTGTCTGCATCTGCCTGTGTATTGCAATGTTAATACTAACACAACTTTTAGTAATAACTCAGTAGTACTTTCATGTAATTATTAATTATTTACATTTTGTAAGTTGTTAGTTGAGCTTGAACTAGTTCATTTAAAGATGTATTAAGTTTCCAGAATGTACCTATTATTTAGGTCATGAAAATGTGACTGATAGTTAAAAGAATTTGAACTAAAAAGCTTAAACATTGGTTAAATGAAAAATTACAGCACAGCACAACACAATGTTTTCTGTATATCACATTCAACTAAGTGAAGAAAGAAAGAAAATAAAAAAAAAAGGGGGGGGATCTGTAGTCATGGGGAATCAAAACTACAATTTTAATCCATGTGCACCTTTGCATTCTTGCATCAGAGCCATAACACTAAACACAGAGACTCCAAATTCTTCCAGTTATTTTCCAAATATGCCTTACAGTTGATCAGTGGTGTGCATACGGCCTAGCAATTTTAAGGTAAAACTGTAATTTATATTTGTAGACCATAGGTTCCCTATTTCAAATTGATTGTCTATAAACAATCTACTTACTACCAGTAAAATTTGTGTGGTGTTATTCATTTACACCCTGTATTTGAGTCATTTTGGAACCTCCAATTTGTAACAACAGACAAAAATAAAGTATTGTATTTGTAGCTTAAAGGTTCATAAAATGCCTCTGCATTATGTAAATGAAATATTTTCATATGTGCCTTCTGCATTTGATATTAGTTGCAGAATAATATGTTTCAGTTGCATATGTCATAAAAACAATATAAATCAGTAAATAAAATATTGTTGGTGGATGAGAAGAAAACAGCAAGAATGAAAGTATTCTGGACTTTTTTAAAATTTTAATTATTTCTTAACTGAACTGCTTCAAAATTTCTCTTCAAACACAAACATCTCAACAATATGGCCCAATGTACTGTAATGCTTGGGTAAGCATTTGACGCAGATTCAGACACTAGAGATGTTCCGCGAATGGTGTCATGAAGAATCGAATACTTTAACACCCAGGAACCGATACCCTCGGTTCTGAAATCGACTCCCTCTTCCTCACGCCATCTGTTGTTACAACAGATATATGTGAAGAATATGCTGTAGGTATACTTTTGCGATGTGAACTCATGCTAAAGGTGTCTTACTTTTTCTACCACATACAAAAGTAGGGAGGATATTGCATTCCACCCAAAATTTGATACTGGGATACCACTGGAAATACACATTTTGAGACTCTCTGAATACAAAAAGCAAAACAAGAAAATCTGATGTGCTCCATTCACATGACTTTCTCTAGCTGTTCCACTTATAAACTATTCTTATAAAAGATTCTTCTTCTTTGTACATCGTGCTAATTGAGATAAACATTAGCAAAAATTGTCTTAGTACTTGCTTCTTTGTAAGTAAAAAGGAAATAAGGGAATACACTAGGCTAGAGCTATTCTCAAATCTTTTAAAAGCTGGTCGCTATGTGAAACAATTGAAGTTCAGTTCTTTTTGCATGGCCAGCAGTAAAACAAGAGAGTTATAGTTTGAATAGTTATGTAATTTAAAACTTTAAATCACTGACAAACAATAGCACTAAAATGGTCAACTAAAAAAAATACAAAAAAAAAAAAAAAAAAAAACTGACAAGATATGTATTTTAATGTAGTAAATTCTTGTCTATCTCTTACGGTTTACCAGTTATGTAAAATTCATCCAGAATAAAGATGTCTTCAGAGGCTTTTCTCAGAAATTCAAGATATACATTTTATTTGAGATGTAAATATATTTATTATACAGTATTTTAATAAAAATCATGAGCCATTTTCGAAAAAAAAAAAAAAAACAACAACAACAACAACAAAATTAGAAAAGTTTTCCATGTAAAGGTAGTTTGGGGTGGGGGTCTCTCGAAACCCTTTATGTGTGCGCTGTGTGTGTGTGTGTGTGTGTGTGTGTGTGTGTGTGTGTGTGTATTGAATGTTTAACTCTATTAATCAGAAGTACATAGGCCTCAAATTCAAGAAGTGCTGGGTTCGAATCTCAGTTAGGGTGATTTACCTGGATATTTGTTTTTTCAGGATGTTGCCTTCTCTCCTGAGTCAACGAATGTCAGATACCTAACTCTTAAGCTCCAAAGACAAGCCCATTTTGAACATTATTCAAATTTCAACCATTTTGTTCATTCACCATGCAATATGACCTCCTCAGTTAACGGACATAGAATTAGGTCCAGTACCTGAAAATGGTCTCATACCACAGATCGTTTGCACAACATGTTACGTGTTTGTTAACAGTGGGACTGGGCTGTGCATTCTATGACATCAGAGCGAAAGTAAGACTTCACAAGAGAGTCGACACCAGTGTTAAGAGTCGATGGATTTGACAGTCTCGACTCCGGGCTTCAATTCAGCCCATCTCTACGAGAAACACACAGATTATAAGAAGCACCATAGGAGAGCAAGCAAGTTCTGGTGTAGTAGGTGAACATTGCAACATTCAGTTCAGGCAAATGTGTTTTAACCCACCAGTCATAACAGATGGAGAATTTGATTTTAAGTACCATAAAATGTTCTACATAAAGTGAGAACCCTGAGGAAAAAAAAAAAAAAAAAAATAATGAACATGTGGCATGGATCAGCATCTGCAAAGCTTTTCATAGTAATTTTGAGAAACCACCTGATGAAGACAAAGAAGCCATCTTTAAGTAATATTAAACAGGGTGGAGCAATAGCAATTTGACATTTGAAGTGGTGAACATGTTTGAATATTTTAATTCTAATTCTAATGCTATTTATTTATCATCTACTATTTTTTGTTGTTTACAAAACCACTTAACAAACACTGTCTTTCAAGAGCTGGATAATTTTAAATTGCCTGTATACTCCAGCACTATCTGCTATATATATATATATAAAATGGGTCATCAAGAACTTCCTCCGCACCTTGCTGCTGGCCACTGCTTGATAAAAGGTTGGCATCCCTAGGTTTATCACATTCGATTCCAACGGGATGTTATGATTATCGGTGTTATCAGTGGCTGTGAGTGCATGAGTTGTTTATTACACTGGTTAGTATGGTCTATGCTGTGAGTTCTGACGTGTGCCTGAAGCGAAATCAATTTTTTCTACAGAGGAATGTGTGTTTCTAGTGGAAAACGTTTTTAATGAACATGGAAGTTATACTGAGAAAGTGAAACAAAATTTCATTGTCAGGTTCCCTAACTCAAAACTACCGCACCGAGATACTGTGCGTGATTTAATTAATAAATTTCGAGAGTCAGATTCCTGCATTATGCTGTTAAAAGTGAAAGACCCAGTGTGCTAACAGAAGAAAAACTATCGGATAGAATGCTTAAAAGCTCACAGAAATCAATAAACAAATTGACCCAACAATGTGATATTTCTTATGGTTCTGCATACAAAGCAGTCAAAAAAGAACTAGGTTTGTATCCACGAATTAAACCCCACAGATCACGGGAAAAAGAGTTCAATATTGTGAATGGTTTCAGAGGTTTATTTTGCACTATGGAATTGACGTGTTAGATAGGACATTTTTTACTGATGAAGCTTGGTTCCACTTATCAGGATGCGTAAATTCACAAAATACGCGAGTATGGTCTACTGAAAATCCTAATGCAATTCAGGAAACCCCTTTACATTCAGAGAAAATTGGTGTATGGTGTGCGATCTCTCACTCTCGAATTATTGGGCCAATTTTTTCCATAACTCAATTAATTCAGATGTTTATTGCTCGGATATTTTTATTCCATTTATTTCACAGCTAAATGAAGAAGAAGTGAACGGTGCATTTTTTCAACAAGATAACTAACGCCCCTGCTCATACATCACATAAACCCATGGGACTGTTAGTGGAATTTTTTGGGGAAAGGCTAATTTCTAAAGGTCTGTGGTCTCTGTGGTCTCCTGATCTTACCCCTCCAGATTATTTTCTTTGGGGAACCGCTAAATCTTCGGTCTATAAGGACAATCCAAAAACAATCGATGAGCTGAAAATGGCAATAGAAGATTACATAACATCTGTAACAAAGGAGATATTAATTACAGTGTTCGAAAATAAATTAAAACGAGTGAATTTGTATCTTCTAGAAAATGGTTAACATTTTCAACATCTTCGTTAAACAGGTTAGTTGCATATTATTTTTCTACATTACCTTTCATGCATGAAAATAGTGAACTTAGGAGTTTTCATAATAATCGAAACGTTTTCTCCATACGCTCACGCCAGCTAGTGCTGCCACCAGAGTTCCCGACTCTAGGGGAATCTTGTTTACACAGGAGGTGCGGAGCGACTTCTCGATGACCTGTTATATTATATTTTACAAACATTTAGCAGGTGTTTTTTTTTTATACTAAAACACACAAAATAACAACTACATGAGTTAAATATCAGGGTAAACAATAAGAGAGACTCATACTATAAGCACACAAAAGAATAATAAATTTAATTAAATTATGGAAAACCGAACTAATGAGTATTCATATTGTTACACTTATAAATTATTGGCAGGACATATTTGTGGACCTATTGTCCCCAACAGCTGAAAATAATAAATGTAACTGTTATTAATTGTTGTTCAGTAAAGTGACATTCAAATTATACTATGACAGTTGTTATTGTTATTATTATTATTATTATAATACAGGCTTAGAGGAAAGATCTCTGTGACTAGTGTTACCAAAAAAGGAGAAGTTGGTCAAAGTGTTTCTTATGATAAGAACTACCTTTATGCACGGCAAATGCCATTTCTGCTGAGCGCAGGGATAGATGCAGCCTCACAATCATGCTTAGAAGAAGAGATAGATTTCACTCTCTTATTCTAGATGAGAGGATTGTAGAAATACATAATCAGCTTATAATAAAAGTGTCTCCTAGAAAATCTCAGAGGAATTTAAAGTCATATCTGATAAGCTAAGAGGAATTTCCTGCTTCCATCACTTTTGCTGGACCTGACAAGTCAAATTATTTTTCAACTGTATGATTCTTATAATACAAACTTTGGGGATACTTTAAGACATGTTACACGAGCTAGCGAGACATTTTTCTAAGTCTGAAGGTTTGGCAATGTGCATGTGCAAGCAGACAGAACCAACTGAAGACTGCAAGCCATATTGCGTCTTGCATAGCAGCCAACCTGCACATCATTTCTAACAATTGTAGCCAACCTCTGCAAATAATCCTCAGACATCTACACAACAAAGTGTGTAGTACCATCTGGTAGCGATTAACAACCAGTCCTTTCTTAAAAGTCCTAACCATACTTTCTTTCAAGTTTTATTGCTTTACAAACATGGGGATACGATCAAGCAGAATTTATTGTAGTGTGATAAGGGAAAGTTGTATGTTACTGGCAATATTCTTACAAATTCTAATAGTTTTAGAAATGGCTCAACCGACTAATAAGGCAGATCTGTCGGTTTACCTTAAACGATTTGGTGGCCTGTCTTCAATTATTATTTGACAACGGTCTGCTGAGAACAAGAATGTTGTGTTCTGAATGCACCCCACTAAGAGACGGGACCGTACACATCCCAAGTTTTGCTGCAGGTAGGAGAATGTTAAAATGGAGCCCTACTCTTGTGACTTTTGTTATTAATAATATCTAGAAAGTAACTTTATTATTATTAATTTTGTTTAGAACTGGATATGAAAAAGCCATACAGTTTGTGTGCAAAGGAACATGTTTGAGCGGGCAAAGCTATTGCCCAGGCAAATTCTTTTCCTCATACACTGCTTTGCATACAAGTGGTTACACAAGGTGACAAAAATGGAGTGTTTGATTGGAGACCATGTGTGAGTTCAAAGACAGTATCTGATCGGTTTGGTTACTGCTGCAAAGTGTGCATGGTCTCTAACAATACCAAATACACTTGGAGACGGAAAATCGAAGGTCCCGGCCAAGTCATTCAAATTGACGAATGTAAAATAGACAACAGAAATTCCATTGGGGGCACATCGTAGAGGGCACCTGGATCCTTGGGATGATAGATGTGCAAACAAATGAGGTGTAGATGATGATATGTCCAAATAATATTAGGGATGCAAAGACGCCCTACAATTTAATTCCAGAGCTGGTAGAGGACACCACAAAAATATATACCGATGTCTGGAGGGGCTACTATGTGTTGATGGCTGGAGGATTCTCTGTCCACCTGGCAGTAAATCATTTGGGTATTTTGTACATCCAGTGACAAATGTGCACTCGAATAAGATTGAATATTGCTGGCGAGCTCCATGGCATTGCCTATCCAGGGGTGGCATTCAATGAAAACAATTAGATGCTCACATATGTATTTGTGGTATACCAACCCCAAAAATCATTCAGCAGACCATTTTCAGGAACTTGTGGAAGACATTAGTCAGGTGTTACCTGTGGTGTAGAGATTAGGTTTAGACTAGGCTTAGTTAATAAGTGAGTTAGGTGTTTAGTGCACACAGCTAGTAATTTAGGGACAAACAGTACAGATTAGGCTTAGTTAATAAGTGAGTTAGGTGTTTAGTGTACAGAGCTAGTAATTTAGGGACAAACAGTACAGATTAGGTTTAGGCTAGGCTTAGTTAATGAGTGAGTTAAGCATTTACTGTACTAGTACAGAGCTAGTAATTTAGGGAAAAACAGAGCACATGGTTATATAGTTAGTGCAATAGCGAGTGACCAACTATAGCTAGTGTAATTTATTGATGATAAAAGACTGGGCTGCCTTGTATTATTTGATTCAAACTAGATTATTTGGCTGCACTGCATTCTTCAGAATGGTTACATGTGCTGTAAGTAAATAAATAGTTATTAACTTAAGTTAAGAAAATGTTTCCCAGCATGAAATCATAGTAAAAAAAAAAAAATTTAAATCCACGTTAGATAATAAAATGTAAAGCCATACTTCGAAAAAATGAGTGGGCTTTCAAAAAGCTGTTTGTCCTAAAAAATTTAATTCTTGTTTTATGATGGAATACTATTATTTGTGCAGCTCTCCATGATCTTAAAAGTGTTGCACTTTCAACATTCAATATTTACAGCACTGGACATTCAAAATGCTATCTTTCCATTCACTGTTGACAATCAGAAGATAATGTGTCCATGGTTAATGATTAACTTGTGTTCGATGCAGCTGCTAATATCATTATTGAGAGAGAACAGAACACAAAGTAGATTTCAGTGTTTAAATTAGCATCATGGAAGTCGATTCTCATCAGTGATATTAATCGTGGCAGCAAAAAGAGGCCTTAGATCAGCACAAGCCAGGAAAGAATGAAGTAAGTAGGGTATGTAATAACAAAGAATTTAATTAGAAAAATATTAATTTTTCATGACTGTGGAAACTTAACATTAATATTCACTTTAATAATAATAATAATAATAATAATAAACAATATTTTGTGCTAAAACAATTCATCTTTCTTCCTTTCTAGATATGCTGATCACTTTCCAAATATGGAGGGATAGAAAAAACTATGCAAACTACTAAGAGCATTTTCAATTGTGGTGTATTCACATGTAACAAGATAATCATAAACCAAACACTATCCAGTGAAAAGAATAACATGAACAAAGATAATAAATTGTCGTACTTAATAACAGTGAATACACCTAAAGAAGTTGTAATCAGAGAACCTCACACCAGGTCACTATTCGTTACCAGCTTTGGGCAACAAAAGGTTCTGTTTTTGTATGCCAGACATTTTTCATGGCAGCAATGGGGGTCACACAGAAAAGATTACTTATCATTGCTAAATGTATGAAGGCAGAAAATACATAAAAGAAAGTTGCAATGGTGACTGCAAATCTTATAATATATTGCATAAAGAAGAAGGTAAGGGAATTTATATCCAAGCTCTGTGGTCGGGAAAGTCATTATAACCATGTCAAATCACAAAGAATTTATTTACCTTCAGAAATGAATATATCAAAACTTCACAAATTGTAAAATGAAACCACTACTACTGAAATTTGCATAAATTACAAATTTTGAAGGTTTTTGCCAAGGACTTTAATATTGGCCTTGGATCTCCTGCCAGTGATACCTGAAGTTTTGTACAAGACATAAAAATTAAATTACAATGAGATAACAAGGAAAACCAAATGCTAATGACGCAGTTTCAAGTACACAAGATGAGTGTATGTTCATTCTATGACATTATGAAAGAATCTCAGCAATATGATGATATACTATGTTATTGTTTTGATCTGCAGCAGGTTCAAATTTTGCCAAAGCTTCCAATTCAAGAAGCATATTATGCAAGACAAAATTCATTGCACTGTCTCTGTGTTATTGACCTGTTGACCAAATAACCTGTTTTTATACATGGTCAAAAGAACAAGCTGCATGTGGAACTAATGAAGTAGCATCAGCCTTGCATGATTTTATAATTAAATTATCAACAAAAAATACTATAGAAATAAGATTTTTTGCTGACAAACGTGGTGGCCAAAACAAAAACAGCCATATCATATACTTACTAATGTTTTGGCTTTCTAATTTCGCTCCTATGAACATAACCATTTGGGTGGGAACACCACAGCTGTGGCACTTGGAGGTTATGATTGTGAAGAACACGATTCAGGTTTCAAATTGTAAACATCAAAGAACTATAATTAACAATAATTATTATTTCAATGTCCTCTAAATGTCATAAACTATGCTAAAATTTAAATATTTTGATTGTGTTATTTACTACACTACCTCACAAGGACAAACTTATTAATTTTAAAATGAAAATTTGTATTTCGACAGAAGTTAATATTAAAGTTTAAATTATAAAATCAAAAAACAGTTTGTACTCCATTCCCTATCAAAAAGGAGTTTGTCCAACCTACTTCCAGTAATAAATCTCAGTAAAATATGATTTTTTATTTTTCTGAATTTTGTTTAAATTTCCATGATTTTTTATCTTATTTATCAGCTAAATGCCTGGAAATTGCATCTATTAGTTTAATTTGTACAAAAAAGTTTTATTTTCTCAGCAAAAAAAATTGTTCAAAACTGCTTTTTGAAAGTCCACTCCTCAAATTACACATGTTGTGCTAAGAAAACATTCTGCATCACGTATTAGAAAGAAGAGCCCAAACTTTAATTAGAGAAAAAAACTTTATTTTGAAGTGAAGATATATAGGACTTGGAATACTTTCTATCAACAACTTCATTCTCTCCTCCTTTTCTCACCACTGTTCAGAATTCTACTATCCACTATCCTTATTTCCCTGTTCAACAATGTTATTTCCTTCTACACCTAACCATATGTAATCAGTATCCAATTTTTCTTCTGCTGAGAGTAACAGCACACATTATTCTACAGACTTCTTTCAAATGAATTAGGCACATATTCAATGGACTTCATTACTTTCAATGCACAATATTACTTGCACTTTATTTCCAATTTATATTGCTTTTCATTTTGTGAATATATTATTCTAGGGCCCAAATATACATTATAAGTCATAAGGTTTCAATTTATTTTCTGTTTACGAGTAGATTTTGAAGAAAAAACATGGGCCTGCAGAAAATCATTTTAAAAAGCTTAAATAGTTATATTTCTTTTGAGAAACTAATTTAATGGCACAGTTAATGTTTCCATGGATGAAATAACAAGTCTCACTACAATGTCTTTGCCTCTGTTGTAGTTTCTACTTGTTGACTCAAACTCATCAAACAGCTTGATACTCTTTCAGAAGTATGAGGGGCATACTGAAAGTCACGAGCAACCCATTGTAAAAATTTAAATTTCAACAATGTAACGAAACGAATTGCAGGATCGTAATCTACAGACTTTAAGCCACATGTTGACATATTGTGACATCATTAGCTTCTATCACGTGACCACAGATGGTGTTTGAAAAATGGCTGACATTGATGTTTTGTTTTGACAGCGTGCTGTCATTGAATTCCTTGTGAAAGAAGGAAAATCTGCTCCTGAAATTCATCTCAGACTTCAACATGCGTATGGAGGTATCTGCATGGGTGCCAGCAGTGTTAGAAGATGGGTGAAACATTTCAAAGATGGAAACACGAGTCTGCAAAATGCGCCTCGTAGCGGGCATCCTCAAACTGCCTCCACAGAACGCAACAAGGAAAGAGTTGTTGAGCTCATTACAGGAGATAGGATTATCACTGTGAATGAAATTGCTGCGCAACTTGGAATAGGACATAGTGCATTGCATGAAATGATCCACAGCTTGGGTTATCGAAAGGTCTGTGCCCGTTGGGTCCCCTGTTATTGACTGAAGACCACAAACTTCAGAGAAGAACCATTGCACAAAACCTTCTTCAGAGATTTCATAATGAAGGTGATGCATTTTTGACGTGTATTGTGACTGGAGATGAGAGCTGGTTCCATCACTATGAGCCAGAAACGAAACGTCAGAGTATGGAATGGCACCACTTGAACTCACCATCGAAAAAGAAAGCGAAGACAGTGCAGTCTGTAGGAAAAGTTATAGGAAGTGTCTTTTGGGATGCACAAGGTTGACTTTCTTGAACCTGGACAAACCATAAATTCTGCCCGCTACATCAAGACACTTCTGAAGCTCCGTCGGGCTTTGCGTGATAAACGCCCTGGAAAGAGGATCATCCTTCAACAGGATAATGCGCGTCCGCATACTGCCCATGCCACTATGGAGAAAATCAGGGCATTAGGGTGGGAAACTCTTCCACATCCTCCCTACAGTCCCGACTTGGCACCCTCTGAACTACCATCTTTTCGGTTCTGTGAAGGAGAAGATGCGTGGCCAACGCTACGAGACGCTGGAGGATATTCGGAAAGCAGTGCGTCAGGGTCTGCGGGCAGCTGGAACGGAGTTCTATCACAAGGGCATTTTCAAACTTGTAGAACGATGGGAAAAATGTGTGCAAAACAATGGAGACTATGTCAAAAAGTGAAAGAAAGTCTGTAGATTATGATGATGTATTTGGTTTGGCTTATAAATAAATATTAAGATTGTAAAACAGTGTTGCTCATGACTTTCAGTATGCCCCTCGTAACTAATAAATTTAAATTCATCATTTCTTAGGTCAGTGAAAAATGAGTTAAATGCATCTTTAAGAAGCTATCAAGAGCGAAATGGATCAACCATATTCTTCCTATTTTCTTTTATTTTTTAAAATTATTATCATTAAATAAAGAAATACTGCAGTTTTTTCCTTTCTATTTCCATTGTTTTAAACACAGACCACTGCAGAACCGGTGGGTATTGCTCATATGCATTAACTATTAATAATATTTTGTCTTCTAATAATTTTCCACCTGAGGTTATAACAAGAGAAAGGCCTCAGGCAAGGGTGTAAGTTAGTCCAGTCCTATTTAGTTTATGAATAGATGATGTATGTGTTTTTTAAGTAAGTACCGTTTTGATATGTATAAAGAAAACAAAAAAAAGGTAAACTTTTTGTAACAATTTTATTTCTACATATACCACACTTACACTTTTATATACTTTTGCAGATAAATGCCACCATTCTTAAGGTACTTATCATATCGAACAACAAGCTTTTGTATTTTACCATCAAAGAAGGTTGTTGCCTAACATGACAGCCACTGCAGCATTTTGAGGCTATCGTCGTCATAGTGGCGCTAACTTCAACCACTTCTTGAAACTTGAAGAAATGCTTCTGATAACACAGAAATTGTAAAGCAACTGTTCTTATTCACTTTTTCATCAATTTCCTGAACCAAATCACCAGTATCACTGAGGGTCGCCCATTCCCTGCCTCATTATGAACATTCATTCGGCCATCTTTGAAAGCTCTTACCCATTTGTGTACCATTCCAGCACTCATAATGTTTTGCCTGTACACTTTATAAAGTTAATGTCAGCTGCTTTAATCCCTTTAGCACTAAGAAAACGAATAACATAGCATACTTCATAGTTTGGCAAATTTTCAATCAGTGGAGGTATTTTAAATATAAACATGATCGGTTGTTGCTGCAATGGTGTCTGTGGCTTGCCAACAAATGTAAATACAAGTGGACTGAAGAGGTAGAATTTCAAAATGGCACTTACTTAAAAAACATGCCTCGTATATTGGAAATTGGGAGGAATAACAATTTCATGCCAGTAATTAATAATATCCAGATTCCTGGAATACTCTTCAGATGATTTAGTGGTAGGTGCAATTGCAGTTCATGTTTTGAAACACTTTTTCCAACAAATAGACAATTATTGTGAAGAATGGAGATTAAAGGTGAACCAAGATAAGACAGAGATTGTAGTGTGTAAGAAATGGGATGGGGGAGGGGGAATTGAGCAAATTATGACAAATAGAAGAACAAAAATAAAAAGTATAGAGTTGTGAGAGACTGCAACTATCTAGGAGTTAAAATTGATGCTGGCAGCAGATGGGAAAAACAAAAGAAATTTGCACTAGCAAAAGGAAAAGAAGCTTTATCAACTATCAGGAGCTGCAAATATACAGAGCAACTAACATACATATTAAATGGTTAGAAAAAGTATATATGGTGGTTGAGGAAAAAGAGATGTGTGGTTAACACCGAAGAGGCCCAAACAATCCATTAACCACCAAGACGTATGCCTATGGTGAAGCAAATGGAGGTATGAGACATGCTGGAATACACAAAAACCAGGGGGTTATAGATGAGACCAACAGCCCTTAGTGCTCTCCTGTTGTCTTAGTGAAAAAGAAGAATGGCAAGCTTTGTTTCTGTTTAAACTATAGAAAACTTAATGCTGTCACCAGGAAGGATTGTTTTCCCATACCCCAGATTGACGACACTTTGGAAACCCTTGCAGGATCCCAGTGGTTTCTGACCTTGGACTTGAAGTTGAGATACTGGCAGGTGGCTCTGGATCCTAAGGATAAGAAGAAAACTGCATTGTCAACAGGCCAAGTGTTTGGCAGTTTACAATTATACCCTTTGGACTCTGCAACGTGCCAGCCACCTTCCAGCACCTAATGGAGTTGGTGATGAGAGGACTGACTTAGTATGCCTGCGTACAATATCCAGACATCATCCTCGTAGACAGCATCTTCGAGGACCACCTTGTTATAACCTGACCAAGGTGCTACAGAGACTGCAAACAGCCAACCTGAAATTGAATGTGAAGAAGTGTCAACTCCTATGTAGTGGCCATGGACCTAGAGAAGATTTGGCCTCGCCCAAGGAATATGTGGGAGTTGCCAGCTTCCTAGTTCTGAGTAACTACTATTGCCAATTTGTTAGAGGGTTCTCCAACATCGTGAAGCCTCTCACTTACCTGATGGAAGAACGCCCACCTTATTTGTGGACAGAAGAGTTCAAGGGCATGCTCCGGGTGCTAAAGACAGCACTCTGCAGAGCACCTGTTTTAGGGTTCCCCCACCCAAGTGGCAGTTTCATTGCAAGCGACAGTGGTATTAGAGGCGTACCCTTCTAGATCCAGGATGGGAAGGAGTGGGTGATAGTATATTCAGCAAGATGTTCTCCAAGGCTCCTGGAGCACCCAGACCAAGTATCTCAACCCCAACTACACTCAGTCTTACGATGCTCCAACCATGAGTTAACTCTAGCAAGACTTCCTTTCCATGGGCAAGGTGTCACCCAAATGCCATTACTAGCTGGTAGGGCCAACTTCGTTTTCTTGATGACACGTCTGATAACAGTCACAATGATGTCTGTCTCCACGAGAACCCGACACAACATCCCACATATCCAGCTACCTGCAAATCCAGCAACGAGGCTTCATCCAGTCATCTGCTCAAGGGGCGCAATGTCACTCGAGAGAATGGTGATGACAGCCCTGACATGCCTTTCATCGTGCTGGAACTTTTTCGTTTCCTGCTACTCAGATTGGTGTGGAGAGTCCCTCATCAGGTGTCCAGACTGGCCACACCCCCAATACACTCCACTCTATCTATGTTGATGTCCCTGGGTTACTCCTCTGTTCCTGGTGTAGTGGATGCTCCTGGTCTTCAATGTAGGGGCTTTTGTTATGCTGACCACCTTCATCCTCAGTGTGGCTGTTAGTATCTTGTATATGGTCTTGTACTCGCCAAGCATCAGATGCTCTCGTGTCTCTGCATCATGCATCCCGTCAACAAAATAGTAGGCAGCTTCTCAGGAGACATAACTGGATGGAAGGTCCATCAGAGCTTTCATCCCTAATTCTTCAATGGCTAAGGCAAACTTCTGTAGTGTTTCTCCTACATGCGGCTGCCTTGACTTGAGCTGACTATAATAAACTGCGGCCAAGCAATGGTTCCCAAAACGGTTTTCAAGGGCCTCCCAAATGTCTCCGGATGCTGCTGACATTGGGATCTTATTCAAGACTTCTGCCAACCGCCCCTGAAGGCTAGCTATCAACTGCACTGCTTTCTCTTCTGCCAACCAACAGTTATGGGTAGTGATGGCAGTGAATTGCTAGCGGAAGACTTTGAATGTTGATATACTGTTGTACTTTAATGGCTTGACACGCACAAATGTTGTCATGGTCATATTCATTTGCACCTTCCACTTTACCACCCAGATCTCAATCCAATTGAATTCATCTTGGAGTATATTAAAGGTCATGTTGGCCAGAAGTCAAGTGGAAAATCATTAGGAGAAAAGCATGCATTGTGTGGCAAACTTCTGAAAATATCCTGTTGAAAAGTAGAGAAAGTGTTGTGAGCATGTTTATGATGTAGAACAGCAAAATTTGTAAGAGGATGATAATAAAGATTCAAAGATAGACAGAATTATTATACATACATGTGAAAATGACCTGCTGGAGAATGAAGAGGACAGCAGTGGAAGTGACAATGAGTGAACTGTAAACTGGCATGCAGGAAGGAGGAGGAAGACACATAGATGGAGGGAAAGGCAAGAGTGGCGGAAGCAGTTCACCAAACAATAATGGTGATATTTTATATTGTTTGTAGCTAACTTTAGTTAAAATATAGCATGATGCTCTTATTTGGAAGTACCAATTATCTTCATTTCCTTTACAAATATTTCAAAGTATTTGCACAGGTATGATCTGTTACACAAGATTTAGAATTTGAGAACTCATACCTGCTACAAGAAGGAAAATCCATACACTAAGAATAAGGTAACAGTATAGAGCTCTGTGTTGAGAGGACAGCTTCATCTTCCACGTTATGTTTTTCTGCCAGTAAATATTACCATGTTTTCCTGAAAAAAACAAACAAAAACAAACACTACAGTTTAAAAGTGCCTTGGACTAAAATGCTTGCTTGATTTTTTTTTTCCTCTTTAGAACAAGTATGCATGTAAACACAGAGTATGATGTCGTCATCAGAGGCATAGCTGGAGAGGGTTATTGGAACCTCCCCTTGCTAAAAAAATGCAAGAAGTAATGGCAAAAGTAATTCCAAATTCTCCACTAATATATGAGTATAATTAGGATTACAATTTGATTCATACACATATTTAAGAAGGAATCCTTGTATATAAACCAATTAATATTTTTCTGGCTATGCTACTGGCCATCGTACTAACCACTCAGAATGAATTCTGGTTCATGTTGACACCCAAAGGTAGTTGAGGTGGGCAATGGCCCTAAGAACCTATTCTGGGAAAAATGGTAAGTAAACCATAAACATTTTTAGGTACGTGTCACCCATTTCTAGTGAATTTTATTTAAAAACATGATTCATTGGTATAATGTGAAATTCATTCTAGGGAAGCAATGCCCTTTGCCATATGCATTGTAGCAAAACTTCTGGTTCAATACAGTGATGACAAGAAAATGGCAACAATAGCTCAACAAAAACCCAGAGAGCACTGCAAATTTGAAAGACACCCCACTATCATCCATAATGAAGCTAAATGAAATGGTGCACTTAGTTTTCTATTGTGGGAATGAGTATGTACACCTCTGAATAAAGGATATGAGTAAACAGAAGTAAATACATTACACATACACTGTAACAGATAAATTAATGGAGAAACTGAAAAAAGTATTTATGTAGCAAGAAAATGGATTGATCAGTAACAAAGAGAAAAATACTGCTGACAAACTGTACACAACACTGGTAGCACAATAGTTCTCGGGTTGCACTGTGGCCGAGTGTTTAGGCCTCTCACTTAGACGGCTCGGGTTCATTCCCAAACGACCACATGTGAGATTTATGGTGCACAAAGCAGCACAGGGGCGGGTTTTCTCTGGGTTCTCCAGTTCCCTCTGCCATCACATTCCACCAGTGGTCCATCTTCATTCCATGTATCATTAGCATCATTGCCTGTGGTGCCATGGTAGTAAAAGCGGGTGTTACACACTATAAAAAAACAAAAATCAATAGTTCTCAAAGGTGATTCACACTATTGTGACAGTAACCCATCTTCCAATATTGACACCACATATGAGGATGAAGTTACTGTTTTGATAACATCCGAAAGACACAAAGCAGCAGTTCCAGCTGTTATCAACCATCTCCACCTAAAAACCAGCACAAAATGTTGAAGTATGCGTGTCTGTGAAAAAAATAAACTTTTTTTTTTTCCCTATTTACAAAACAGAATAACAACACTGCTGCTACAGATAGATACACAGGGCCTTCATTCTGATGAATGGCTGTATTACAGGAAATTCCCAGCACTGCACTGCTGTTCCTAACTATACCTTGTTTCTTATAAGTTTGCCCATTATCTCTTAACTGTCATGTGACTAGACACCTCTCTCATTGGCTGGAGTGATGAAATAAGCAAGGATCCTTCATTGTAAACCTTGCTCTCGGATGACAAAAGCACCTCTGATGGGGTGTTTAAATTACTTTTATCGTCTGATCTTGCACTGCATAGGGTTGTGTAGCACATTCAAAGGTGTACTTAGCCTGATTGGCTAAGTTGGAAATTGTGAGAGGCTGCTTATAGAAAACAAGCACTAGTTTTGTCTCCCCATAACTTTCCCTTATCTCCATGTCACAGCCAGTTGATATTAAGTGTGTACTGTACTGAGCTATTATGTTGTGAGACCATGTGCTTCAGTGTTATAATGTGTGTGATGTTATACCTAATACCAAAAGAACACTATATTATAGCACACACAGAACCTTCATTCCAAAAATTGCATACACTTACTAGTAGCCACGAGGACAAAGAAATCGGGATGTCCGAGGAAAAGATGGAAGGAGCAAGACTTTGGAGCCGGAACAGACTAATAGGCTAAACCATGTTGTAGAAGAAGAAAGAATCTTCACATGCTCCCTTCAAAACAAACCCTTGTACACATATGAGACAGCAAATTAGAGACATTCCTGCTGTTTGTGTGCCTCATAGAGAAATGGTTTTAATCTTGCAAATATATTTAGGGAAATGGTATATATTTTTGATAAGAAACTGATATAAATGTTTTTCAGAGGAAATACTAAATACACTCAAACATCTTATGACAAAGTCTAGCGAAATCTCTGAGAAAACTTATACAAGAATCAGACATTTTGAAAAGCTTGGCCTGGAATGACACTAAATGTTAAAATGAAAACTATAAAATAACTGTAGTTCAGGAATTCTGTTGCAACCATGCGATAATGTGAATAAGGTTTTTTTCCACAATTGTTCTATTTATCAACATTTACTTTTTTTTAATAGACAAAGCATGGTTTTATTTATAAGACCATGAAGAATTATTGAGTGCGATTGCAACTTTTCCTAAAAGATGTGAGAGATATGCAGTGGCACAACAATATAATTTCTAGCATCTCCTATGATGAAGGTGTGTGAATTTGGCAAGAAAATTCCTGTTAGGCCAGCCATATATCCAAATGAAGCCTTTGAAAGCTTTCTCTATCCAAAGTCATGGTGCATTTAATTTTAACATGTATAGAAGGTACAAATAGGATTAAACTGCAATAGACACAAATGTATGTACAGACAACTCATGCTCACATGTCAAAAAGGCTCAACTGTTGTGCACTTTCTGGTGCAATCAAACATGGGCATAGGAAGGTGGAACCACACAATACACAACAGATTTCAAAGCTAGTTTTCATTTGTCAATTCATTTAAATGGGAGTTTAAACTGTTTAAAATATCTTTATAATCAGGTTAAAGACCAAAGCAAATGTCTCTCAAGCTTGTTCAATTACATTTCAAGCAAATGCAGTCACAGTGCATCAAATGACTGAAGATTCAATTAAATTTTTAACAATTTATCTTGAGAAGAGGAAAAAAGGAAGAAAGTAGTAAGGTAATTGTGAAAGTTGTTTGCTGCATTACTTGTTCGTATCCCAGGGCTCAGTTTGCTGTGGGAATCTCTTGAAGTGAACAAAACGAATCCAGGAAACAACCACACTGCTAGTCAATGTTCTCTGATGTTCAGTCAGCTTTTAAGTGGGTCCAAATTGTTTTATCATTGACATTTATAATCTTTTGCCATATTCTACCATGTCTGGTTCGGAACAGTCTTGGCATGACCACAAATTTATACACACAAAAATCAAATAAGCCATTTGTTGGACACCTAATTATAAAACATATACTTTTGAAGTACTGTGTGAAACATACTTCACAAAATTTTAAACTTTTAGATTCAAATATGGGTAAAGCTATACAATGGTTTCACCACACACATGGACGGACAGACAGACACACACATACATACCCACAACTGTCTTAAGTAGTTGAAGTGACTTCTACTGGTGATCCACATTTGAAAGTATTGAAAACATCAAATTGTTCAGATGTGAAAGTCACCAGATTGCTGAATTTTTTTACTTCTTTCTGGGATCATTGGGGTTTTAGCTTCACAGATCCCTCAGCTATGCGTTGCTGCTTAGGCCCTCCACCTTGGCTATGCTTTGTAGCTTAGGGCCCTAAACGTTTATAACAGACCAATAAGTAACAACAAAGTGGCTCTAATGATAGAATAATAAAAGTACCCATGTACTGAAGTAATGCCAAGTGGTGTAACCATCGTATAGTAATAATCAAATATGTTATTTGTTCACATCTCATGTTCCAATTTTAAGTGATGACAAATGAAAATGTAACTGTGTTTCTGTTCATCACTTCATTGCTATGGCTTCACATTTCACTTAATTTACACAGAATTTGTTCAGCTACTTCACAATTTATTTGCCATTAATCTCATAGTATTTATTTCATTGTAAGGTTAGGTGGCCCACTGCCTACTAACATGGCATTCTCAAGTGTGTATAATACACTCCTAAGTAAATTATCTCTATTTATGTAAATACTTTAATCTGAAATTCCTAAGCATTTGTAAACGGTGTTATACTTATTTTACATAAATGGCAATCAAAATAAAAAATGTATCGGTCGTCACAAATGCTGTTTATCATGGGGTTAAGTCAGTCAGGAGCAATATATCACCGGAGAAATGTAAAACAAATGATTCGGCCTTTTCTCGTTTAAGTTACAGGTCTACTTCAAAAGAATCAGTTAGCCTGGTCAAGGCAACTCGTAAAGGATTTGCTATACTTGGACATTCCATCGATGGGGGTATATTACATTTTCATACTGTGCTACGTGTTGTAACCACATTCCGATAGAAATCAGCACAAGAATCAAATGACAACAAAGAATTAGGTTAACAACGTTGGATGGTGTAGTCTCTAAGCAGTAGTGCCGTAATGATTATAACAGAGTTTGATTTTTCTTTAACTAAAACACTGAAGCATTACTATGCTTATTAAAAATTTATAGTTAATAACATTTTCGGTATATTTTTTTTTTTATTATTTTGTTTGCTATGGATACGTCGCTACATTCGCACTCACCGCGCAATCCTATTTAGACCAACTGCTGCATTTTCTACAGATGAAGTCCAATTCCATAGTTCATCAAAGTGCAGCATTTTAATTCCAAGAAAGAGTGGTTAAATTTAAATTAAATTGTTTGTATACTTAATTCCTTTATTTGTTTTATCATATTTGTCCGACTATGGCTCGCCTTTGCGGCCTCCCCCACGTTGGAATATATGCCGATTGTAGTAAACAAAATCACGTGGTAAGATGAAAATATTTGACCAATAGATGCTGACGAGGACTTGGGCGTAGCCAATGAACATACACTGAACAGGTGAACTGTGCATGTACTTGGCGTCAGGATCAATTTTCGTCCTCAGTTTTCTAGATGAAAATCTTGTTGAGTGGTGGTTAATGAACTTTGGGTATAAACGTGCAGCTATTACGTTTTTGATGAGTGTAATGACGTGGATGAATACTGAGTGAGGTGAAATCGTGAACAAACGCTGTTAGATGTGATATTTGTAAAATTACGCAGTTTCAATGTCTCAAAGGGATACTATAATCCATCTCGTCGCAGGCGGGTAAGATAACTACATATTTCGTATCTATTAAATAAATATAGAGTGAGCAGTTCAATCGATGTTTAAAAATTGATGGTGCTGTTTATAGTTTCATAACCATTAAACAAAGCGAGTCATAATTAACCTTAATGCGAAATTGCGCAACTGTAATTTATGTGGTTACTTATTACCAACGGGGTATATATTTTAATTGATAAACATGGTTTAAGTTCCAATTAAGCAAACAGCACACCAAGAGAATGAAAGAAGGCGGGGTTCTTGATTGATGAATTTGCCGGATACAACTTATACTACGCAATTCTTGAAACATGTCGCTGACTGCTCCCCTCCCCCTAATTTCATACCGCTCAGTTTGAAGTGTCTCATGGAAGTTGTAATAATTCAAGAAAATTTATCGGCCAGTTGAAGTTTCTAAAGATCTCAGACAATACTGCGTTAAAATTGTCTCTAAACTTCACTTAATCGTAGTTGTTATGCATCATTATATTATGACTTATTTTCTGTATCTGAAAACGGGACATTTCTCAACTGATTTTTTAAATTAGCCTTTGGCTTGTAAGTTATTGTAGTTAGAAAATCTGGAGGCCTATCTATGTATTTATTATAAACATACAGTATAATTTTAGAACATACTGGTAAAGTACTTTACTTGTCGCACTTTTCGGCGTGAACTTAATAACTGTTTCCGCCTGTCACGTACTTGTTCAAGTATACATGTAGCTGCCAATATATGATTAACAGACACTTAGTTCTTTAACCACCTTAATTTCCTCTTATTGCTGAGCTATTATTTCTTTAATGACATAGTAACATAGCTTTATAGTTACTGAAATAGCCGTTTTTCTGTCGTCAGAAGCATGATTTTCATTTAATCCATCCATTTCATTGTATAAGAAATAGTTTGTATACAAGATTCATGTATTTGGAGGCTATAATTCATTTTAGCATACCAATAGGTACTTAAACACACCAATAGTTGGAGCACCAAAACCACTGTTAACTACTGGTCCAAAGTAACAAATGTTTATCGTAATCTCAAATTATGATTCTTAATAATTTTTGCTGCATGTGCAATTCAAACAACAGCACCTCTTCAAAAGCATCAATAGATGAACAATTACTTAACTACTAAATTTTTGCTACTTAAATCATGCCAGAAGTTGGACATGCTTTTTAAATAGCAAAGCAACAACAAAGTTCTTAATTATGATTGTAACAGATTTACACAGTCTTTAAAGTACCAAAGGAACAAATTTGTTTATGAATAAATCACTTAATGTAAAAAAACTGTAACAATAAGAGTGTTACTTAGCATTTCTTAATCTTTAACTTTGTTTAAAAGAAGAGATTGGAAACATGAAATTCAATAGCATTGGAGCCTACTGACCAACCCTTAAACAATTTACATATCTAGGAAGAAAACTTACACATTTCCCACTGTCTTATCAGTTGGAGCTAAAGTGGTACTGTACCCAATATGACAATAATTGGCTTTAAGTTTGTAGTTTCATCTTTTAATCTAGTAAAGACAGAATTATCTTTACCAAAATTAATTGAAGCATTGTCGGCTGAATAAGAAACCAACAAGTTAATCAAAAATATACGAACTGGCTGCACAGTGTTTTGCCTCTCTGCAACCTCCAGCTCGTTGCCATCTGCCACTACCATAGAAAGGCATGGTTGACACCATATAACATTTTGAAAGCTACTTTAAAATGCTTTACTTTTATGAAAGGAGATGCCAAAGCTGGCCACTGTCATTTTCCATACATTTTTATTATCTCTTTAGGAAACTATCCATCACTTGCCGTAGTTCGCCTTGAGAAATGCTCGCAATTTCCGGGCAGATATATTTTTTTTTAGTTCTTCTAAGGTATGTGGGTTTGTCTTGTAGATTTTGTTTTAATTTACCTCATAGGAAGAAATTGCAAGGGGGTTGGGACCGAGGGGGCCATAAATCTCTATTACTAATTCTATCCTGAAACACAGTTTTAATTGTCCTCATGAAAGATGGTCATATGAACCATTGCAGAGTCTTATTGAAAAAAGGCAATATCACATACACTGTCTGTTACTTCTCTAAAAGAAAGGGGGCAAAATTGTATCAAAGTATGTACGGGTGTCAACTTTTGACTGGAAAAAGATTGACCCTATAGCTCTTTGTCTGGAAATCCTACTTTCATTTGGCGAGCTGACTGAATTAATACATATAAATAAATACACGCTGTGCAGTAGAAAACATATTGAGCAATAATACACTTTGTGACTAAGTACAGGACAAAATAATAAATCATTTGTAATAATTGAACTACGCCATATCCTGTCAACTCAATATTGTTCTTCCAGAGCAGAGCAAAACTGCATCAGGAGCATGACCTTGTTTACAGCAACATTGCTGAATCATGTGCTCACACACCTAGTGGAAAAACACTGGGCAACCAGTTCAAAGGTTTTGGGCTCACTCAGTACATTGTTTAGTGTTAAACCATTTTCCAATTAAATAGATTTTAGTTTATTTGAAACCGTTTCTGCAGATTTTTTTTTACATCTTCATAGAAATCAAGAACTTTGTTACATATTCTCTTATCACATTACAACTATTGGGTGGTATGAATAAAAGTGAGATGCATCTTATGAGACAGTGCTAGCAGAAAATGTAAGATACGGATAGTCTTGAGACGTGTCTTGTTAATTTCTTATAAATAAAAATTTCCCCTCTGAGGTGACATGTTTCATGCGTCTTGTATACGTGCTACTGCAATCTGTATATACAGCTCAAAAATGTATTGTTGCATGTGTGGAAAAGGTTATTGCAAGTTTATGATTCATTTTATATTGTCAAAATGGAGAAGAAAACATTACATTCTTTTACCATGTTTCATGTATGCTTTAATAAACTATTTAATGAAATCATAATTTTCAGAAAATTAGAAAAGAAGGGTATTGCAATGACCAGAATTAAACAAGATTTAGGAAAAGTTCTTGATTTGGATCATAATGAAGATTGGTTAGGAAAATAAGTAATATGAAAAGCAAAATAAAACAAAAAAGCAAATGTGCTTTATGAAGGACATAGAGTTATACACCCGAAAGAATAGAAAAGAAAGTTATTGGATCGATAGGAGAAACAAATCCTCTGAAAACAGTGAAAGTTAAGAATAAAACATTAAAAGTGTATCATTTTAGCATCTATTACTTATTCTGTTACTTTTAAATAGAACTGCTTCTGTAAAAGTTTTATTGTATTTAGGAATGCAAAAATCTATTTTATTTAGAACACAGTAAGTGTTCTATCTCATATGCCATAAAAGACAAGATGGTGACAGAAGTAAGCAGGTCACCTTTTTATATATATAAGAGCTTTTACAACAAAAGAAATGCTATTATAATGTATTTAAAAGAACTATAGGTACTTTAATAAGTATAAGCCACTGAATTATTTCAATTAAGTTATTACAAGGGCCAATAAATTATTATTTTCGTCATTAAATAATTATTATTCATATATTAATTTGTAACTGTATCAGTGAAAATAATAATTTAATAGTCCTTGTAATAACTTAATTGAAATAATTCAGTGTCTTATATTTATTAAACTACTCATAGTTCTCTTAAATATATTATGATAATATTGTTTTTATTGTAACAGCTTACTCCTGTAGTCAGTAATGTAAATCTCTTATTATTCTTGCTATTTAATGCCTTTTTTGGATCCCCTTTCCCTAATATACCTGCTATAATGAACCTTATGTTCACGATCAACACTACAAGGCAGTCTTAGACCACAGGAATCTTGTAATCATCTTCCTGGAAGTGTTTATGGAGAACCATACAACATATGATAAACATAGGTGGTACTCTGTGGCTAACATTACTTTGTATTGGATTGCTTGATAATCCTCTTTTGCCTGCCCAAAATATCTTTGTATTATAACTGGTTCCTTGGCAAGATAATTTCATAGGATCTATAAGTAGTCCATAACCTTCGTTCTTAAGAACTACTATATTATTGTATTATTATTATTATTATTGTTGTTGTTTTTGTTGCTATTATTACTACTATTACTAATATTTCTGCAGACATTACAATTTTGTTTGTGAATAGAACTATGCCATTTTACATCAACAATTGTAAACAACTCCTTTCCTGGTAATGTTTTCATCTAAATAAGATTTCGGTTTCTTAATTATGATATGGGTATAACCCAAAGCTCCAATTGCATCAGGCAATGTATCACACTATTGTTATACTGCTTTGGTTATTTGAAATGCAGCAACATTTGCCAGAAATTTGATCCAATCAGACGTTTGTACTGTTGTTCAGTTACAACAGACCAACTTTCCAATAAGTTTTAGATAAGTAAATTCATCAGAATTCCTCCTGGTTTAATAAAGCTTACTACTCCGCTCAAAAAAACACAAAAACTGATATAAAATATGCCAATAATTTGTTGCAAGAAATAATTTGTCTTGCATGTTGAGATACATTCTGAGCTAACTTAACAAATCATGGGATGTGGCTCATGAAAGTAAGATGCAGCTACTTTTTATTCATTTCAAAACCTGAGACATATCTCATTAGTAAGCGAGTAAGACATTGGTTGTGATCACAGTCACCTCCAGCTTGAGTCGTCAAGTTTTATTCATACCTCCCAATTGGGTACCTAATGTTTTTTATTGCCCTTACTTGAAGCATCTGAACATAATGGAAATGGAACATTTACCTTAACTCTGTAGCATAAGGTGAAAGCACAGTTTTTACTAACACCTCACTTTTAATTTGCCTGCATCTTATTTCGTTGCTACAGAGGAGTCTCTGAAAACATGGTGGATATAGCTTGTTTCCACAATCTTGAGAAGTGTAAGAATGGTGGTGTCTCCCGCCATGATAAATTAAAGTTGACTCTGTTAGTGATTTTGTTGTTTTCTGCAGAAAATTGTTTGCAAAGAATTTAGGAAGAGATTGATTTTCGTTTGTGTGGTAATATTCGCTTTGTGTCTTTCTGATTGTAAATGTTTATTCACAGCCTTCTTTCCATTATATTTAACAGTAAATAAGGTACTGCATATCGTACATTTTCATTTGTCGCTATCCACTTTTTGTAACATTTTATAACTCATCATACAAACCATTCCTCACAGAACAAACTTTAGATATTGCCCCTTCATTTCATTATTACCCACTATTCTGAATTATGAAACCTAGTCCATTCATGCATGATCTGAGCATTCCAACAATTGCTGGTAAACTGATAACTGAGAATGAATACAAAAAATTGACATTGCTGTGATTTGCCAGTGTGTCTTTGATAACGTGTGAGCAGCCAAATATTAAAGAAGCAACAATGAAAAGGTGTCAGAATAACAATAGAAATGTAGTGTTCTGTTACAACAAAAATTAACATTCAAACAGAATTGTTCAAAATGATTAAAGAGTGAGGTCATATTCAAGCTGTGTAGATTCATATCATTAGCCCCTATACCCAGAAAATTCATTCCAAATACGGGCACTCCAGGCAGCATCTGGAGGTCTGGCAACCCCTAGGTCTCAATAAGAGGTCAAAACATTGGTGGAGAGAAATAATGACATGGTAGTAATCAGAAAGCAGACATTTTATTTTATCTTGCTCATTGAAATTACTTAAACCAAGACAAACGTTGCAAGTAGGGCACACTTTTAATACTCTAATCATATACAACATATTTATTTGAACAAACAGCTGCAAATTATCTTAAAAAGATGTACCACTGCTGTAAAGCATTCAAATATTGTCATAATTGAGGTTGTGTTGCATCACTCTTTTCATGTAGGACTGTTGGCAGCTACAATAAAGAATGTTTGGAAAAAGTGAATTGATCATAGGGTCAGCGGGGTAAATGTGAGACTAAAAGCTAATATTTGATATTTTTACATTTTAAGGCTCAAATGGTCATTTTGGAATGCATACAAATACAGTTTATTATTTTATTTTCATCTCCATACTTGAAATTAAAATATGTGAAACTGTTTATAAATAATCTATAAAATTTAAGTCCCATGTTTGGGGGCAAATGAGGGGCACTGTCTGAACTCAAAGACCAGCCGTACCATACTAAATTAGAGGTAATGATGTTACAGGTGATATTTTATTTTTCATAGCTTAATTTTTTAACATTTAGAAAAATCAAAAAAAGTTATATTTTCTGCAAATAAAAAAAAAGTGAAATGACAAAAGAAAATTTATATTGCATTACATTAATCCTGGGGAAACAAATTGTGGTAGCTTTTTAATTATATCTTTACAAGAAACCAATGTTAGATCATCTTCATCAGGTCTGAAAGTAATATTCTTAGAGTCTACAAACTCTCCAGGAACTCAACGTTTTTTCTGCTTTGAAAATAATTATAGGAGGTAACAGGTTCCCTGCTGAACAACATTACAGTTATATTTTCCCTACCAGATCCCATTGTAGTTCTGTTCACTTTTTGCCATTTAGCAGTAACACCTTTTAAGTTCCTAAGCTCAGTTGAAAATCCTGATACATTCAAGTTCCATTCATGTTTTGGTTTAGTGTTAATGTTGAAATTCTATCATCAGTTAAATCATAGAAACCATAAACTAAGAAAGGATCAGAGTGGTTTGCTTCCTCATTTTTTCCAGTGCTTCCAATTTCCTCATAGACAAGTTGTTTCTTCGACAGAAATTGTGGAACCAGTCATCTCCTCTTTTTTTATTTGCAAACACAGTTTGCAATTAATATTGTTCCACAACATATTTCACATTATCCTTTGATAAAGAAAATCCCCACTTAGCTAATATACTCAGGTCTTTTTTTAATTTGTTTCTTCCTCTTTGTTTTACAACGGATTAAGCACACTCTTACACAACACAAATTTGGAAATGTTGTACATGGCAGCAACAGTTCTAATAGAGATCTTGGCAATCACTACTTATTTCACTGTTTTTTCCAAAACATCTGCTGGATAACAGCCTTTTTTATTTTTCTTCTTATAATTACAAACCATTTTACCTCTTAACTGGGCCTCTACTAGGCTATATGCAAAATAAAAGCTTTGCCTCATACACAAAGAATATAACAAATGGCTGCCCAGGTTAGACAACCAGTTAAGAAGGGAGGTAAAAGAAGTTTACCTACTGTCATATTTCCCAGACAAAAGTCCCATTTTTACCCCAACAAAATGTCCCAAGTTTACCTCAGAACTTTAAACCGTCATGGTTTCTTACCAAATTTTCTCAGGATTAACTGGTTGGCAACAAGATAATCCTAAACTACATACTTACTAATATTAACAACAAATTAATTTTGTGTTTAGATCTGAGACCATTTGTATATATGCCAAATCTATTTTCTCATTTACTTGCAGAAACTGCAGTGAAGGTAAACCCATGATCTGAAATTCCCTATTTTCACAAAGTATGGTAAGCAAGTCACTTATCTGTCTTTAGTCGCACTGATATCTCATTGTGATGATCACCTCGAGTATCACAGGGATGTTTATATCACGTATCTCCATACAGGGAACTCATTAAAGAATTAAATCCATAGACTGTTACTTTTCAGTTCCACTTAACACCTAGCACTCAGCAAAACAGCAGTTTAAAGTTTAATCATAATTTAATTCTTCAGTGCTCATATTTTCTTCTTGTGTGGAATCATTATTATATCATTACCCTCATCACTGCTTTCCATTCCATTGTCTTCAATTATAAAACTTTCAATTCTCTCCTCCATTAGACCATCTTTCTCCCAATACTCCTGCTCTATTTGATCCACATGATGGCATACATTTTCCTACTGCATTTGGCAATTTGCTGCAATCTTTGGCAGCACAACATTTCAACATATTTTAATTTAAAATCTACATTTATTCTAGTAACCCATTGTTGGACGTCTGCCCATATTAATTTTGAGGGATTTAAATCTGGATATGGTGGTATAGTTATGCTCAGCTAGAATTTGGTCACTCAAAAAGGTTTTCTGAGTAGGCTTGTTGGCCAGAATTAAATCATACAATTTGGCTTTGGTGCTAGTTTCATCAAATGAGAGATTGTGATTTTGTAACCAAGAACGTATGTCTCCTCTTAGAGAGTTTGAAGTCAAAGATTTGCATATTTGTATATTACAATGAGAAGCATTGTCTATTACTAGAGAAGGTAAATTTGAAATTAACATTGTGCGAAGCCACTTTATATAATTTTCAGTATTCATTTCTTTATGAAAATCTCTGGTTTTCTGCAGTGATTTACAAATAAGAAGAGAATTGGGTATGAATCCAAACCTTCCATATGCATGGACAATAATACAGTGCTCCCCTTCGATAATGGTGCTATAAAAAATGAGCTGTTGTCATCAGACCAAGTGTTAGGAACACTGTGACTGCTGTGGGTGCAAGTCTCATCTTTGTAAATTATTGGGCATTCCTTAGCTCTCAAGTTTTCTAAGACTAGTAAGATAATTCTTGCACATAGAATGAATGTTGTGTCTTTGAATTAGCACATGTGTGTATTGCTTCTTATCTTTCTCCATTTAAAACCTAATCTGTTTATTATGGTATGAAGGCTTGTAGAGCCATCTTGAAAATATATTGAATTGCTTGGTTTGTGCAAAAGTGTTGGTGGGATTTTCTCTTGGACGTAAAACTCATATGGTGTATCAAATTACACACTTGTCAAAATTGTCAATTTCTATTATTCTATTTGGGACATTATGCTTTTTGCCAGGAGTCCCAAATGGGAATCCTTCCTCTTTATTTTCTGCTTTTCTTGCAAAATTCTGTGAACAGAATTGTGAGATGCCAGTAGCTGCAGCAACTCTTTCTTGCACTTTTTGTATTTCTTTGAAATAATTGGGAGAGTACTGATCCTTATGCTTGGCCTCTTCCTTCATGGAATCATGAACATTAGCAATCACCTCACCAGTTTGACTGTGAAGAATTTTTCCCTTTAACTTTGCAATTACAGAAGGTATTAGAATGTTCACTCAGTACATGTAAAAGCACACTAACTTAATGTTGACAATACTTTATACTCAACTGTACATATTCAGAGCAGACAATTCACACTGTTTATATTGCATCAAGTAATAGGAACAATATGTTTGAGGAATACAGGAGCAAGAAGGATAGATACCGACTTGCTCAAATTCTGGTTCTGGTTCAAATTCAGTGTTCCAGAACGAATGCATGATTTATACATGTTATTATCATATTTTCACACTATCTCCAGAAATACATATGCTAAAATGTACTTGAGGCTAGAGTTTCATTTGCAGTAATTTACTGCTTTAAGGAGCGGAGGTAAAGTGCATATTTTCTGCAGCAAAGCAGGATAACTACGTTTACTGTTTTTTAAAACCACTGCTTTAACTGATGTCATGGCTCCACTGTGGTGGTGATAAGTTACTTTAAAAAAAAATAGAACCTGGTCTGTTCTTGGCAGTACAGCCTTGACCCTGCCTTTTTTAATTTTTTTTTTTTTTATACTGCATGCTTCTCATTTTTAAACAGTACAGTGAGAGGTGCCATAAATTACTGCCAATAATACCTAAATGCTGAAGCTAGTAACAGTGTAAGAATCCAAATAATCCTAGAAACAAAATATTTTGTGACAGTACATCTTCTTACATGTATTCCAATTAAGGACATTTTTACATCCATTGATTGCATTTTCAGTTTCCCATGGCTGATGTTCAAATTCTAGTGTTATGGTTTTTGCTATTAGGTGATAATTTGTTTGTTGCTGCATAGCTATTTACTGGAGGTAAAACAAATTTGGTGACAAGTCAATTGGCAGTATGCTAAAATTCGTGGCTCGATGGCTATTCTTCAAAATAAAAAATTTCCCCCAAATCATCAAATCTGTTGGTCCATTTACATGTTTTAATAATTTAACATCTGGATTTATTTCATGGTTAGAAGTTTGTAAATGATCTGCTACCATTGACTTATCAATCTACTTTTATTTAATGTCTAAGGTGCTCTTTAACTGTGGTTTCTAAATGAGTATGGTTTTGCTAATATAAAGTCACAATCCAAACAGTTTAATTGCTGAATGCCAGATGTTTTATTCTTTCATATTTTATCTTTTTTTTTTATAAAAACCTTACTAGTTTTATGGTTTTATTTATTTTGAGGCACTAAAATAATTCCATGCCCTTTAATAATTTTTTTTTTTTGCTCATGTATGATGAATAAGTAAATGTTTTAAAAATGTAATTGTCTTGTTTTCTTAAGAGGCTTTTCATATTTAAATTTCTCAAAATTTTTATTTATAAAACTAGTATTAAAATTTCATTAGATCAGTATTGTTAAAATTATATGCATCTTAACTGAGAGGTGTGTTTATCAACCTAAATATTACCATATTGAAAATAGCAAATTTATGTGAGAAAGGATTAAAACTCTTATTTTTTATGTAATTGTCAGTATCAGTTGATTTTCTGTATTTAAAAATAATTGCCTTTTACTTATTTTGAGGTGAAATATCAAAATAATAATCCAACAATTACCCCGAATGTGGAATAACTTAATTTAATTACTTAAAGAGTTACCATAAGAATATGTTATGGGTGTTAAAAAATTTGGGAACTGTCATTATGTGATGACAAGTTCATAAGGAAAATTCAGGTCTCCCTAGCAATTAATTACATTGAAAATATTCTAGAGCATTAATATATATCTGAATGTTACACTACCAACCATAGTTTAACCCACTTTTATATTTTAGTTTATAGAACTGGAACTAACTTGGTGTACAAAAACTAATTTAATTTTAAAATATTCAGTGTTGCAGGAACAGTTGGAGCCATAATAACATGTCCATTAGAGGTGGTAAAAACAAGACTTCAATCCTCCTCATATGGTTTTCATGTACAAAGAGTTTGTGTACCCAAAATTGCATCCCCAAGAGGGAATGACAGCCATACTACATGCAAAAGCATCTTGCCACATCATAGAAGAAAGCTAACAATGCTTTCGGCTCGAAATGCAACACAAGTTTTGGCAGTTTCTCATTCTGGTGTAGCAGGCAACAAATCTGTGGGACTTCTGAAATGTCTAAGGTAAGTAATTCCATGAGTAAATTATTAGCTTTTGGTTTTAACCTGGTCTTAGTGCCAGCCTGAAGAGCAAAGCACTACACCATAACTACCCAGCAAAAGGGAGGAGGACAGTTGATAACTTATTTATTATAAAAACACTGGTAGATAAATACTTGAAAGACAAAAGAGGAAAGTTATATATGGCTTTTGTGGATTTAGAGAAAGCATACGATAGGATAGAGCTTCAATTGCTGTGGCATAAGTTGTTGACTAAAGGAGTGAGTAAACAAATGGTGGACACCCTTAGAGCATTATATAAGGAAAATACTTTTTGTATAAGAGTGGAGGAAGGGGTTGTAACAAGAGAAATCCAACAAGAGAAATCCAACAAGAGAAAGGCCTTAGACAGGGATGTAAGTTAAGTCCAGTCCTATTCAATTTATATATAGATGATGTATTAACAGAAATTGGGAGAAATAATAACTCGATGCCAGTAATTAATAATATTCAGATTCCAGGATTACTGTTTGCAGATGATCTAGTTATAGGTGCAATTACAGTGAATGGCTTGAAACAATCCTTGCAAACATTAAATAATTACTGTAAAGAGTGGAGTTTAAAAGTGAACCAGGACAAGACGCAGATTGTAGTGTTCAAAAAAGGGGGAAAATTGAGCAAATATGAAAAATGGAAGAATGAGAATGAAAAGGAGTACAGGGTAGTGAGAGAATGTATTTATCTAGGAGTTAAAATTGATAGTGGTGGCAATTGGGAAAAGCAAAAGAAATTTGCATTGGCAAAAGGAAAAGGAGCTTTATCAGCTATTAGAAGTTGCAAATACAAAGCACCTAATATAAATATAAGATGGTTAGAAAAAGTGTACAATATGGTGGTTGAGGCAAAAATGCTATATGGGATAGAAGTATGGGGATTAGAAGGAGGATGGGAAGGCATAGATGAGGTGCATAGGAAATTTTGCAAAGAAATACTGGGGTTACCAAATGCAACTGTTAGGCAGGTAGCACAAATAGAGCTGGGTAGAGTGGCAAGTAAGGGAAAGATTATGGAAAGGGCATTGAAATTTTGGCATAGGATATTGAAATTGGAAGAAAGGAATTTGTTAAAACAGTGTTTAGTATATCAAGAGAAAAGTTTAAAGAACAAGGGATGGGTAGACTGTCTTCGAAATAACCTGGAAAGTAGTGGGTTAGGGGAAATGTGGAGAAGAAGAGAAAATAATGTGAATAACTTCTGGAAGTTGGCAAGGAAAAGATTTGAGGATATAGAAATACAAAAAATATTTAGTGAAATAACTGAAAAGAGATCTTTAGTTTTCTATATACCAATGAAAGTCTCATGGGGAAGGGAAAAGTACATTGATGTGATAAATAAAGAGGAGCGAGAAGGTATTGCATGGCTGAAAGCAGGAGTATGGAGATTAAAAGGTTTAAGGAAAGGTATTCCACAAAATCAATGTCCTATATGTGGCGGAAATGAAGATATAGAACACATTTTATTTAAATGTAAAGGAACTGAAATTTGGAGAAAAAAGTATATTAATGAGAAATGGTTTAAAACAGATAGAAATGTAGTAGTAGTTGAAATGTTTCAAAAAGATAGTAAGAAGAGTGGACAATTCTTATGCAAAGTGAAAAATAAATGGATATGGACAGTAAATAGACAAAATGGTGTAATAAACTAGAATTAATAAACTATTGTAAAATATGAGTATGACCGGTAAAGAGCCAGGGCTGAACACCGGTCATATTCACCTGTATAAAGCTTAGCATAAATAAATAAATAAAACTACCCAGCAATTTAGGAGCAAAATGTAGTGATAAAATGAGAACCAAGTGACAGAGAGAGCTGTTTTTCATTTTATTAATTTTTGGAATACTCTCTCCTGCTACATAAATTGTATATGGTTGAATAGTTTCTTCAATATTTTTTAAAAATGAAATCAAAACTCCTAAAATAATCAACGGTAAAGCATGCAGAACATCAACACTAACATTCAGAGCATTTAAATGAAGATAACACAGTTCTTCACAAAGACCTGCAATATCAACAAAAGACAAATTTATGTAGATTGAACAACAAAGTAAACACCAAACATGTAAATGAAGGTAACTTTACAATTCAACGGAAGATGCATGATGCAATCAATTTTTGCATATTGCTTAGTGATTTGCTTTTTCTGTTTGGAAGGAGACACTACAATATTATCCTTTCTTGCTGGTAGCCTTTCCACCCCATAAATTGCACCATCAGGACCATACTGAACAGTAGGGTTGGCAGAGCATGTATATCTTGCTTGCATTCATTCGTGGAGTAATTGATCAATTATACACAATTGAACATCAAACAGATCATTAGTTAATTAGTTATTACCTGTAACTTCCAAGAGGAGCATAGGGCACCGTTACAATGTTTCCTTGATCAGATTTGAATTTCTAGTTTGTAAGTTTGCCACTATAGGCTATGGTGACATGGCTTGTTGCTCACAGATGGCACTGAAATCATGACTTACAGATGCAAAATGGTGGAATTTTGCCCAGAAACCTTATTTTTTCAAGGTATTTCTGTGTAAATAAATATTACATGGAACCACTGGCTTTACTTCCATTTTGGAGGAAGCCATGCTACAGATTTTTTCATCCAAAAAAGTCCATCAACCTCCACCAGATTTCAATCTGCAGTTTTTTTGGGTCAGCTACATCACTGAGGGTGACCAAATTAAATCAGAGGATTGACCTTGGGTAATATGCAAGAATTTAACACCATCTTGGCAATTATGTTGAAAGCGAACTTCCTCCAAATCTTTCATCTAAATATGCTTAATCAACATATCTGATGAGTCTGTACCTTCCATAAATGTATTATAGATGAAAATCATAACATTTTATATTGGTGGCTAGTTACAAATTAATTTGTCAGAAGTGGTTGCAGAAGAAGAAGAAAAACTGCATTTTTCTCTGATTTTTTTTTTTTTTTAAGCTGGTTTATCTGGAACAGAATTTTGAAAGCAAGAGATTAAGAAGGAGTTTTATGTTCTTACAGATTGTACCAGTTAAAAATGCACCAACAGAATACAGCGTTTCTGTTAGGAGAATTGATGTAAAAAGATTGTCACAGAAGACATGATCTGCTGTGCCAATATCTGTTCTTGAACCACAAACACTTAGAAACGAAGATAGTGATTCACTATTGTAATGATGCTTATTAGGCAGGTATTACAGTAGCTGTGAATGGGATTTGGTTTTCGGCAAGACATCCATCCTGATGGCATGCATAATGATGTCTATGTACCTTTTTGGCATTGTCAACCAACATTTGTAATTGCCAGAGAGATTGTTAAGAAGTAGTACCTAGAAAAGTTTAAGAATTATCAGCAACATGAGAATTTGAGACTAACTGAAATCTGTTGAGAAAACCAAGGTGTATACAGGTTTTATTCTTTTGATCGGTAACTTTGGGGGCTTTCATTCCTGCCATAGTAATTGCTACTCGTTTTACCCTACAACAGGTTGTTCCAGCTTGTTATGGACCAGCAAGCAGTAGGAGTCTACCTGCAACGTACAATACAACATGGCACTGGGGCAAACTGTTGTCATGGTTGAATGAATTGTTGTACAAAGACTTTGTACATTCCATTTCCTGAATTAAACTCATCACCTTTTGACATACAAGACATTGCAGGGAGTCCATTTTTGGTAACAGCAAGGCTGGCTCAGAATAGTGACATATTTGTCCTACAACCAAAATCCTGGCTCACCCTCTAATGTAAATTACATCACTATTTATACATTTTGGGTTCATTCTGAACCAGTGTTGTAGTGGACCTGGGCAAGTGCTATATTCAAAACTCGCAAATATGCATAGAAGCTTGTGACAGTGATGTGATTAAATAAAAAAATAAAAGAATGAGTCAATTTTTGTAACACAAACCGACTCATTCTTTTATTTTTTATTTTTAAGTGCTATATTGTTTGTAGGTGCCAAGTAGTTCATTTCTGGCTGAAGCATAATCACACGATAGCTAAGTTTATGTATGTATATTCTTAGCTTCCAGAGAAGGCTGCATCTGAAGATGATGGCTGCCTTCTCTGGAAGCTAAGAATACACATCAAGACACAGGTCGTGGAAGCCTACGCATCCAATTAAGTTTATGTATGACAAGCACAGAGGCGTATTAGGAATTGAGAAGCATAAGGTTACATATTGTTGGTCAACCTAACAACTGGAGAGCATGGAGTAGAATCATTGCTTTGATTTTCATCACAATAATAAACATCACCATCTATTGGTTTTGTAGTAAATTTTTACCTTGCCTCTGGTCATCTGTATACTGAAAATCAATACATTGCCTGCATGTCATGAGGTTGTGTTGTGTAAATTTGAATCTGGTTTAAATTTGCAAGTCAGAATGATTTAGTTAAACACATATATTGGAAAACAATGAATGACTGCTGCTCAGCATCAACAATTTCTGCTTGAGGGATAGGGCAGGAAAATCCTGAAGCAATTTTCCAAAATTTCCAGTGAATTTCTAACAATGTTTAAACAAAAAATCTTTTTGAAATATTAAATATTTGTACTAAAACTACAGTTGCCATTTACAATTTTTCTTCAGGTAGAGCAACATCATTAATGTAATTACTTCTTATAACTTAGGGGTGAATTGACCCCCTGCCATTCCCCCCCTAAATGAAGGTTTATAGATGACCCATGACTGGAAGTTTTCCTGAGGGCGATATGAAATTAACTTTTCTCGGGCTATCAGCCAGGTGAATTCTGGAAGTGTTTCCAAGAGCTAACATTGCTCTCATGTTCAGGGAATGATGTAGAGAATCCTGGTCCACCTATATTTATAGTCAGTCTGGTGAGGGGGACATGCCAGTCGCTCCTCTGTGATTGACTCGCTGCCAGCTCAGGAGGCATTGACTGGGGACCAATGGCATCCATTGCAGAGAAGGGCCTCTGTGATTGGCCCATTGCCACATGTAGGCCCTTAATTACACAAGGGCTAGCCTTTTGGCTGTTTTACTCAACTTACTGTGTGTTTGTTGAGAATTGAACTATAAATGCATTTACCTGCAAGCCGTTAATCCTGTTAATATTGTTTACTTCATATTTTATAGCTATGGCTTTTTTAATGTAGCGGTCCCAATAGCTTGAGGATTTGAAGATGGTTATTTTGCTCAGTCTCAGTCTGTGTCCTTGGATGCAGTGCTCTGCAAGGCTGGATTTTTCTGGGTAATCAGGGAAATGAAATTCTTTTGTTCTTTGCATCACTTTTCAATGGCTCTTCCCATTCATTCTCTATGAGGCTCTGCCACATTCACATGAGATGCAGTATACCCTGTCAGTCATAAGGATGAGGGAATATCTGACCTGTCTGGGCATGTTTGATGTTTTGTTGGATAGTTTTTGGATTGTCTTGATGTTATGTCTACCTATAATTTTGCTTAGGATATCGGACAAATTACCTGTATATTGGAGGTAGGGTTTACATTGTTTCTTGTGACTCAATCAGCTGGGATGTATTATGCTGTGTGCTTTTCGAACCAGAAGAAACCTTTTTAATGTCTTTTTGATGTTGCCCTTGCTGTATCCATTTTTCTGTAGTGTGGTTCTGACATACTGAAGTTTTTCGGTGAGGTTTTCTGTGCCTGAGATGGTTATTGGTCTGTATGCAAGTGTCAATAAAACTGTGTTTCATTGAGCTGGGTGGTGGCAACTGTTCGCATTTAACTATAGTTCAGTTTGCATGGGCTTCCAGTACATACTGTAGCCCAGGGAGCCATCAGGCTCGTGTGTATTAATGTGTCCAGGAATGGTAACTTCCTGTCCTGTTTTATTTCCATTGTAAACTTGATGTTGTGATGCGCACTATTTAGATGTTCCAAGAAGTTGCATAGCATGTCATCCCTGTGAGGCCAGATGTCAAAGGCATCATCCATCTATCTGTAGAAGGCAGCTGGCTTTAGAGTTGCTACATCTAAGGCCTGATATTCAGATGCTTCCATGAAAATATTAGTTGGTGAGAGAGTAGAGTCACAGTGGTGGCAGGGGCAAAGGAGGAGGAATAGGAATGCTACTTGCATGCATTTTTTTTTTCCCATCTCTTACGGCACCTTAAATTTTCGTTTTAACCCTGCAGTAGTCTGGTCTCTAATCAATATATATATATATATATATATATATATATATATATATATATATATATATAGAGTTACAAGACTGGTTATTGGCAGATACTGATAAGACACAGTGAAGACTGTTTAATTACTTGTCAAGCTAAAAGGTGAGTTTGTTTTGTCAAAAATAAAGTTCTGATAACTGAAGTGGAAAACTGTCAATCATTTTGGTCTTGTATATCACCACAGCCTCTGGTACAAGCTTCGGAACTGCCTCTCAGTGAATGCAACTCCCTTACCATTTTTACTGATTTGCAAGAGGAGTAGAACAAAAGTCACTCATGCTATTTACTAACACTGCCACTGGCTGCTGTTTGCTGGGAATTACCTCATTGATTTCTGTAAATCTTTTAATGTACAAATCTGCAGGTGTGAAATATGGCACTATTGGGCCTCCTGGTAGATGTGTAATCAATAAAAGTGTAACACAGTCTGAAACCAGCTTTGGTGCTTTGTAGCCCTGGGGATCGTAGGTTCGAGTCCCGTCTTGGGCATGGGTGTTATATGTTTGTGTTATGTGTGTGTTGTAACAGTAAGAAAACAGCAATCCAGTAATAATACAGAAAAACAAGGTTAAAAAAACAAAAAGATAAATAAAAGTAGGGTATACAGTGCCGGAGTTCTGATCAGACTCCGGTACCATATTTAAAAAAAAAAAATTACAATTTGCAAACATATTGGACCTTACCTAAAACAAACAACTTTTTATATAAGAATAAGTTAGTTTACATACCATAAAAAGGAGTTTTTTAATCTAACTAGTAGCACTGAGGGCTACTGCTTTAATAAATAAATTCTTTCATTTGTATTCTCTGCATGGCATAGATTCACAGGCTCCAATTAGTAAGTTAGTGTCATTTGAAGCAAGGTATTTACTATAAAAACTTAAGTATTGAATATTGTTTGTTCATTTTTCCTGCAAGCTTATAAGCATTATTATATTTATTCTTTCATATTGGTTAATAAGAGATATTTTGAGTATGAATAATAATGAATAAAATACTTGGTTTAGTTTTGTTGTTCAGTACATACCTTGTGTTTTAATAAATAAGCATTTCTAGCTCTTCAAAACTAAGAATAGCTTTGTGCCACTGCTCCGATAATGAGTGGTATTGTTCATTTGAAATGGCACGATACACATCATATGCAGAACCAATGTATGGGGGTGACAGGAAGGGAGGGAGGGATGGTTTAAAAAGGACAGTAGAAGCAACTAGAAGAAGATACTAGAGCAGTAATGGCAAAATTGTTTAAGAACTGCATAAACTTTCTTTGAGATCTAAATTTTTTTGTGTAATACCATTTTGTCTATCTCTTAGGTTTACTTTACCAGTTATACAAAAGTCATTCAGGATGAAGAGGGCTTGAGAGGCTTTTTCCACAAAATTCAACATATACCTTTTATTTGTGATGTAAATATCTTGAGTATACCGTATTTTAATGAAAAATCTTTAGCCAGTTTTGATAAAATCGAAAATATATAAAATTTTCCATGTAAAGCCTAATTTGGGGTGGAGGGACTTTCTTAAAAATCTTATCAAGTTTGGCATTTAACAGACTTTTTGTTTTTCAGGCATACTCTTTCCAGAAGCTTGTTGAGGTCGTTGCGTTGCCTTTTTTCATATAAAGGTAAAAATGTACACAATTTTCCCTCGCTTGACTGTGGGTAACGTCTTGCCTTTACTGGACACATACCCTTTTACACTAAACAGAAAACTTTAATCGTACACAACCACCTCCCACCATCTTTAAAACTGAATATTCAAAGGCGAGAGCTTTTGTTTTTAATGATCAATAAGAAATTTGTTGAATTAAAAACAACATTTTTGTATGTACTTGCCATCATTTTGAAATGATATAATACTTTTTTGTTGCAAAATTTTGAGAATTTTTAATGTCTCAAGAACATGATTTTTTGTGATAGATGAGAAATATATACACTTTTTATTTTCCATAGAAAAATGTGCATTTATTTCAAGTTACAAAAGTAAAACTTTTAATTTCAATGAAAAAAAGTTAGCAATTGTAATACTTACAATATACTAAAATGAGATACCAAGCAAGAAATGTCTGTAAATCGCAGGTCCAATATTAGAATTTCAACCTAAAGAGAAACCTGTAGGTCACCTTGTTTATCCCAAATTAACTCGCTGAGAGCCAAACATGAAGTATAAAGACAGAAGTAACTTTAGAAGCAAAGTATCCTACACCAGTAGAGCACTTGGATCCCATTGTTAGAGATGCAGTGGAAGAAAATTTAAAGGTTTGCTGCCGTATGGCTTTGTCTAAATGAAACTCCATTATGGCAAAAGAAACTATGATATAATAACAATAAATGCTTTAGATCATTTGTGTTATCCTTCAAGGTATGTTATTAAATCAAGTATCAGTGATTTAAGTAATGTAAGGCAGAATTTAACCACTAATTACATTTACAACTAGTTGTATTGATTCTAATTTGCTTCTTTGTTACAAATGACTATTATTGTTGAACAGCTAAGCCACAGTGGTAATAATAACAGTTTAGATATAGTATCAGCACTCTTGGCATTAAAAGCAAAAGGTGATTCTTACCACATTTAGTGTGAAAAGTCTCTTCAATGTCTTTGGCTAGAGATATCAAATGCTGGCAGAAGGATGACTTTAAGTTAAAAAAACTAATATCCTTCAAAGTTATAAATAAAGAAGGTTCATCTTTAACTGTGAAAAACAAAATATCGACATGTATGTTGCAGTTTGGTGTGTCTGATTTATGAAATTTTAATTCTATTCAAAGATATTGATTTAAAATAAAATGTTTTGAATTTCTAAATAAAGTGTTTTAACATTAATGTTACTTTAGTTATCTGTCAATTTTCATTTGTCTTATTCTGCGCAAAAATTAGCATGAAATTATGCAATTTATGCCTAATATGCAACACAAAAACACTTATTAAAACTATTAGTACAAATTATTAAAATAATTGTCAACCCAAAATCTTGCCGCTGTGAGTGTCTGACCTGCACCATCCTCTGGAGGCTGGAAAAAATTCTTTAGTCTACTGTACATCACAAACCCATGTGTCATGTTATTCTGAATGATCATACATTATATCGTAGTATCCCTTCTCTGCTCAAGTGACCTGCAATTTGCCCATACCTGTTCTAATTCATGCAAATAATTTCACTTTAATGTTTAATTTTTCCAAAGCTTACCTGTGAAATCATACTGAAGTAGTACCTGTGCTTGAAACTTCCTTATAACCAGAAATTACCCGATATTATACCATTTTTGCTGTGAATGTATTTAAAATGCAACGAAAATCACCACTTCATCATACAGTCCCATCCCACAATCGGCTGGTATAATGTTGGCTTTACAAAAATGGCATCATGCACTGTCTACTAGCATGTGTCGAACTACCATTCTTGAGGGGAAGGCTCAGTCTTTGCTTAAGTAGTGTTGGTACCTTAAGATTCCTTAAGTCATATTCGCAATGAGATATAAACACAGATGCAGTGTAAGTGCAAGATTATTCACATATGTTACTCACCTGGACTCATGCAATGCACTATGCAATGACAGAATTTGCAAACTCCAAAGCTATGTGCTTGCATTGCATACACAGAGAAAAAATCCTTCTATGCACTGCCTGCTGTTAAACATCAATTAAATACTGTACATTTACTGAACATACATACTGCCCTTCCATTTGGCTGTGCTGCACCATTCGACTCGCTGATGCTGGAGATTTTTAAATATGAAGTGTAGCAATAGTTGTGTATAATTTTTATTATAAAAGATTGGATGAATTTATTAGTGATGTTATTGGTTGTGTTAGGCAATATAAAACTTGTGCACTCAAAGATTTCCACATGAGTTTACAGATCTAGAAACCAGTGTCAAATTCTTGAATTACATACGGTTTCATTCTGTCTATAGATCACAAGAGTTTTTGCACCCACACTGTTTTGTTTAATATTTCCTTAGTTTGCAGTAAATTAGATAAACTGATTACCATAATGGCTGTGGGCCTGAAGGAAATAAGCTTTTTTGGTTGACAACACTGCAGAAAGACAGGCGGGCAATACCTCCCTTTCCCCCACTCTTGCTTTCCCATAAAACTAGCACCCAAGAAAAGGTACATGCACAGTGGCTTTATATACAGCCTAAGCTTCTGTGATGTTCTGGTATGGAGTGTAGCGGTACAGATGAAAACATTTTTTCTCAAATTAAATGAGTATTTATCAAAGAGCAGAAGTAATGTATGCACTTTAAGATTATTGTCAAGAAAATGATAACAACAATAGTAGTGTTAGTGTTGCTAAATTTATTTTGAGAAAGCTCATATGAGATTTTATACTACATATTTATAATATTGAGGCATTCTCAAATATTGTTTCTTTGCAGTCAAGATAGTTTTGTTATTATTGAGTTTATTCTCAGATTTCTTAATTTGTATTGTTAAAACAAAAAGAAATTTTAAGTTCAACAACTTTATGCTTTGGGTTAGATAACCTTAAGCTGTGTTAAAGATGAGTAGTAGTAAAATCCAGTTTAATGATTGGTGCTATTTCCGGAGTTAAAATAATAATTATTTCATTTACTGTACAATGCCTTCGTTTTATGCCAAGGCGCAGATTGAGCGAATGTGTGATCTGCACTCACTCAACTTTTACATTGCAAGGTTTTTGTTCCGCAACTCCCATGTTGATTACTTACAAGTGTTGAATTGCGTACTAGCGTACTAGCCTTGTTATAAGTGATGCTGAAAGAGTTCTCCATCTGCACAGACATTCTTGATATCGTCAGATGATGAAATTACCTTTCACAGCATAATTCTTGCATAAAGCTCATAGTTTCTGCTTTTATACTGTCTTATAGTTGGTCTATGATGTAGGGATTGTTCCTATAAGCTTAATTTTTTAGGGTTCCTCATAGATAGAAGTTGCACACAAGATCCGGGGATCCTTTATATGTCTTCCAAGGAGTTTTGAACAGAATGGGCTTGGCATAATCTTGTTGGAAATACTTGTATTCTCTTTCATCCGACAACATTTGGAAAAATAATGCACGAATATATCTGTGGTATGTATCGGAATTTCAGTAATTTATGGTATCAGTGAAAAATATGTGCATCTTATCTGTTGTGCTGCTACAACACATCATGCATTAAGTTTGACATTTTGCAACAAAACTTAATGAATTAAATGAGGATTCTCCATGCTACAATACCCATTGTTCTTTGAGGCAACATGACCATTTAAATGAAACCTTGTCTCATCTGAAAACATTAAATGGGGGTCAACAGCACTATCACAGATATTTTGTAACATCTAGTTACATCTTGAGGTTGTAATTCATGATATGTAGTCACACAGTAGGATTTCCGTTTCAAAAATTTTAACAACTGTATGAACACAAGTTTGTGATAACTCAATTTACTGTGCAGCTTGGCTGAGAGATTTCCAAGGTGAGCAGCACCAATTTTGTCTAGCTCTTCCTCATTTTGATTTAGCATTTAGCCATCCCTATGTTAAATTTATTTATCAAACATCTCAGTGTCTCCACCAGGAATTGGATATTAAGGAAGTTGCTGGCGGAATTGTTTACACACTTGTCTACAGTATTCAGGTTTCACATATATATTGTACATAAAAATACTCTGTTCAACCGTAAATTTTTTGGCAGGCCTTTCCCTGGACTAATAAGAGAATAACATTCCTAAGAAAACCACACACAACACATATTTTTTAAACACTTCACGACACAAAGACAAAGGAATGACACAGATCACAGCTGATAAACGTACCCTTGGCACATCCTGCGCCGCTTCTGCAAGTTGGTATAATACAGGTCACTACTATCTCAACCCAGGTGCGTATAAGGTGGTTGTGGTCGTGCCTTAAAATTAAGCCACGGTATTGTACATAATTTGTAATGAATATCTGAATGCCCAATTTTTCTTTCCTCTCAGAAATTCTGAATAAAGTAATAGGTGATGCTTGTATTACATGTTTTGCTTAGGTGTAATGACAGAATTGAATGTGATAAAATTTAATTTCTGTAACATAATATAGGAAAAGAAATCTGACCATAAGAGCAGCTAGAAACAATGTAGAAAATGTAGTGGCATGCCGTATGATATTGTTCTAATGCACTGAGCCAATATGCCTTGACAACCCTATGATGAGAGGTCCTGAACGAGTAAAACCCATTTCTCAAAAGAAAACATCTGAAAGAGAAATTTGACCCAAGTTGGGTATATTCCTTGTTGCTTTTTTAATGATTTGGACCCAATGAAACAGGATGTCATTATGCATATTATATGAAACACAGTAAAACGTATCCTTTATGGCTCTACCTTGATATACATAGGTGAAATATGTGCACTCTCCGAGAGCCTGAATGTATTTTAAAGTCCTTAAATTGGGCTGCTATGCAAAACAATTTAAATATTTCAACAATTTTAGCAAATCGTTAAAGGTTTTTGTCATATTTTCATATTCCCAGCGAAACATTTTTAGAATGAATAATGGGAGAATGGGACATCCTTAGGTGCACCATTTCTTATCAGGAAGGTATTAAGATCATCATCAACATGAATAAGTAATCATTGTAGGTGTTTGCGTCTTATGTTAGAGTTATCGATAGGTCTAGTTGGTGCAAAAGCCTCGTTAACTTCTGAGAACAAAGGAATGCCAACTCGTACTCCATTTCAGAAGTCTGTACTGTTCTGCGGAAAGTAAGAGGTGGCATCAATGACCTCTTTTGGTGCTTGCCCAATGCTCTTCTAAACAATGGAAGCACACCATACCTGTTATGCAGAGCCAGCAAACTCAACAGGTGGAATAGGTGATAGTGACTCTTATGTGCATTTGCCAAACTTCTCCTAGTGCTGAAATAATGTGGAGGTTTTGGGAAACAGAAGAAAAGCTGACATTCCGTTATTCAAGAAAGTGTGGAGCCTCTGTCCAGCAGGAGTGCAACGAGGGGAAAAAGCACAGCTATTCAAAGTGAGCAGCCTATAAAAATATTAGTTTGCAGTGCTTATTGTTATGCTGTAAAATACATTAGCTGGAGGCTAAAAAGTTAAAAGGTTGAGTTTATACAGAGAAACAGTGAAATTGTAAAGTGATGTCAAAAATCTATACAAAAGCCAATAAGTGAATTAGAAAGGTTGGAAATAATGTTAATTTTGTGTGTGATGTCATTTTATGCAAATTAACAATCTTTTTAGTTGCTTGTTAATTGCACGTGGAAATAAATTTTCCATGCTAAAGGTCTGCACAGAAAACAGTAATTATCAGCTTGGATTTAAATATGGGGCACTAATTAATAGCAGAAACATGATAATTACCATGGATATTGTTGTGACAATACAAGTTTTTAAGGAAAATATATTAGTTTCCACCTCCTGGTTAGTGATTTACTTGGAAGTGACATGGCTTGACACTTGCGATTATGTGTAAAGAAAGTTTGGGATGTCACCTGTGAATGCACTCTCAAATCTCCCCCATCTATAGGCAAACGTTGCAAATAAGTTTGTGATTGACAAAACTGTAATTTCTCGGTGCACACATTTCTACATCTTCTGCCTTACCACTGCACTTTCAATGCCTTAAAACTCATGAATGCATTTAAGACAATTCAGGCAACCATAATATAATGGCATCTTTAAGTGAAAGTGTATGCCATGCTCTTTCTAAATAAAATTGACCAAATACACTGAGAAAATGTGTGGAGAAAAAAGAACTGGAATATTTTAACAGAGGCAATGAATAAGAGACCATTGTTATTAATTTAGATAACTATATACTTTGTATATGTTCATTGGCATTAGAAGTCGGTGCTAAAATATTAAATTCAATATTATAAGTTGTCCTAAATTAAAAAAAAAAAATTCCGAGATCTTGATTAACTTAGTTTTCCAAATCTGTAATTTCAGACTGAAACGCGACTCTGCATGGTGCTAAAAAGGAATTCCGCAAAATAATATAAAGTACATTAAGTAGAAATTGATTCTAACTTCAGATTTGTTTATGAATTATTTCAGGAAGCACATCATATTCTCCTGTGGTGCACATCATATTAATATATCTTATCCAACACAAATATACCACAAATACTGATAGCAAATCTATACTTAATGTCTTGAATATAGTTTACTGAAGAGGAATACAGGTACCTATTTTAACATTTATTTTATTTTGATACTGTATATAGCGCCCCTAAAAGTCCAATATTGCATCTGTTATTTTCTGCTAAAGCATTTTATTTAATTATTTGTTTTCATTTACATACCATCTTAGGTAATATCATTGTATTACCACCTTGACCTTCCATAACAACTGCTTAGTTGAAATATACATTAAGACTGAGCTTCTCGATTAACTTACAGATTCAGCATTGGATTCACATTTCCAGGCTCTTAGGGTGGGGAATAATGATAATGAAATAAAAATTGCTGCAATTGCCTAGAATTGAACCCAGCATATTTTGCATTTTTAATTCAGCATTTTGCCCACTTAACTGCAGAGACACTCTTAACAAGTCCTCTTTATAATTCTTGTTGACGACTTTGTGCATTAAACTAAACAGCAGAAATTATACATAAAATCACTGAGAATAAACTGCAAAAAAACAGAATTAAAGTTGAATTATGCTCTCGGTGATGCTTACATCCTGTTTGTAAAACATTTTATTTGTATGTCATATTCAAGTTCAATGATAATATTTACTTTTGTTTTGTTCAGTTATGAGATGAAATTCCATCTCGTCAGTGGAGTGATTTTGTTCAACTCCCAACAGGATATTCAGGGTTTAATTCCTGTGCATAGATGCTGACTATTGTAAAGAACATGTTGTCGCTCTTCCAATTTGGGTATCCTTATGAGGTAATTATAGCTGTTTTAAATTTTACTGTTTTCCCATTAGAACCAATGTATTGCACACATCTTGGATGCCTTTTGCCCTCCTTGGTTTCTTCAATTCTCAACACTTGCATTTGTCTGCATAGCCAGGCATGCATGGGTTTGATTGTTGTGCTACCCTAATGATTAACATGCTTTTGACTTTGGTCATCAGAAGTCTCGCAGGTAACAACACACTGCATGCATGGTTTGTTCTCAGAAGTCACTGATTTTCTCGTTATTCTTCTTCTAAGAAGTATGTTCTAAAAATACATACAGTGGAGTGTGCTTACTTAGAGAAAACATGATAACGCTGTTTTTTGTGACACTGAATACCTTCATCTGTTCACCAACATTGATACGTCACATATCAATCACAATTATCAGTTAGGATCCCTGAAGAGCAAGGGCTTCTTGGCTGGCAAGGTGGCTATTCTGGCAATCCCACATAGCCATTTCGGGAAAGATCCTCATTCTTTTATTGCTGCTTCTGTCAGTCTCCCTTTGCATTGTTCCTTGGCTGTTGGAGCCCGTTTGAGTCCAAAGTGAAGTTATAGTCACTTGCCCATCTCATTAATGTAGCGCAATAATTAGGACACACTGAAGAAGATATTGATTAATTTGATTCTGCACGAGCATCATCAATAAAAGAAATATCAATATTTGTAGACAAGCATTAAACTGAAAGATGAGCTGGCTTGCTTGAATTCCAACTTCAGTTTCTTATCCAACAAGATTACATAGCTAAAGTATTCAGGTACTCATCTTGGTATTGCAAGGTACGTTGAACAAGAGCTGAATCATGCAAAACGAACATGGATAGCAGCTAAAGTTTGTGCATTAGTTTTAAATGTCACGGAAAAAGAGTTTGGATTTTTCAACTTTCTGCCATGAGTGACTTGTGTGGAAACAGGCATTCTGCGATCTCAAACAGGAACTTTCACTTTCCTTCAAGTAAGACCCCATTGCACTATGATGTAGAAAGAAGTTTGTCTTTACAATATGATTCCTATCGACAACAGGAATTTTCTGTCAACCTTAAAATGCACTTTGTCATTAGTTGCAACAATCAGATAATAATTGAGACTGAATTCAATATTTGTACAATACATTCGTATGAATCTTAGTAATGTTTTCACAGATTAGACTTTGGGCAATAAATTTACATTCCTCCCCTTACAGGTTTCATGCTGCAAAAGAATTCAGTAAACGTTTTACATCACTAGTTAAAGGGGGATATTAAAAAAAAAAGGTTATGGCGCCTGATTTTAAAACTATTGTAATGAACTAACACAAGTAAAATAAATTATAATATAGTGATACTGATAAAATTGTATTTTGAGAGTTATTGGTGATATTTTACATTTTATGTCATAAGTGCAGGTGTAATCCCCCAATTTATATCTAATGATTTATCCATGAATTTCTGGCTGTGGGGATGAGTTTTGTCCCACATGTTTTCAATTACAATTTCTTAAAGGGAGGATTGTATAAATAATATTTCTGGTCTGGTGGTGTGATTCTTTGCCTTTACTTATAATGTCATTATTGGCATGTTTTAAGGGATAATATTATTAAGTAACTCAGAATGGTCCTGTTTGATTGAACGCCATAACCAATAATGGCGAGTTATAAATTGAAGTTCATGAACAAGTATTGTAAGATCAAAAAACAAAACAAGTAATTATGGCAGTTATAAGAATCACCCATCATTATTCAATAATGAAATAAACATATACATGTGATTCATAAGAAATAATAATGCACGGAAATGACACCAATAGGAAAAGAAATATAAAATGCTAATGATATACAAGTGTTTCAAAACTGCACCGAACCAAGATGTGGACATTTTTGTCTAGATGCTATGTGATACAGAAGTATAATTTTCAGTGCAAATGAAGGTGCATCAACAAACCGCCCCATGGTAAGCCATGGGTTAGAGCGTTAGCCAGGAACAAAGCCGCGTACCTGGCCCATGGTAAGTGAAGTAACGCAAATAGGCTGGGAAGCACCGAATGGCGTGCTTTAGCAGTGTTTTCTTAAACATTCCGATATGTTGCACAGTGGTTGACTACCATAAGGGATTCCTTGTCCTACCATATCCAGCTAAAGAGCCAATGCCTTTAGTTATTTGTTTATTCTTCCAGCATACAATCTTACTGTAACAGACAATGAATGAAAAACAAATACTGGGAAAATAAGCGGGCGTACTTAAGCCGCTAATACTATTTGTATAGGCAAATTAACGTTAGTGACTGTGGAGGGTGAATTTCTGTTCTTCCAACGTATGCGGTGGTTATTTTATACATGTAAATCTAAGCGCTTGGGTTCAGGGTCTGTGAATATTCAACTCGGCTGGCAGCAGCGTGCGATCTTGCCGGTCAGGAGTCAGAAATAAGGCACTACATATTAATATTTATGCATGGATTGGATTTGGAAAAGAGCTTTTGGAGTGGAGGAAACATGTACCTAATAGACTGATCCAGCAAGCCCGGAGTAGTGTCGGGTTCTGGCAGCTGGCTATACCGACCTAAAAACCACTACAGGATGGGCTATTGGAAAAGGACTGTGAAGCAACATTTAGGAATATGGGCCCCTCCAGTCACCTGTTCGGATTGGTTTGGACTCGGCGGAATAGTGGTTCCCGAAACCTATGTGAGATTGGGTACGCTAGGGCAGGGTTGTGACATGCCTTACTACCATCTGGGCACTAACATGGATAGTTAAGTAACTAGTAACTGTCGCCCCCACCGAGGTCTCGGCAGTTATCCCCCTGTTCCTATGGAGTTGACGCGCATAATTGGCGTATCCACTTCCTTCCTGCGTAAGCAAGGGAGTCGTGTATATCAAATGTGCACACGACCGAATGGAAAACCACACGGACTTGTTCCATGCTTCAAGAAGCATACATCCCCCCAGGGGCCTACTTCGGTAGGTACGGGTTTGGCGTACCCGGGGGTTCCCGAGTCACTCACCGCCACCTCACCCTGCCCATCGCCATCCCCCCCAGGGGCCTACTACCGTAGGTACGGATTTGGCGGACCCGGGGGTTCCCGAGCCACTCGCCACCATATCATCCTCCCCATCTCCATCCACTGCGCCACGTTTTGTGTTCTTCTCTGCGTGTGTCTGTGCGCATATGTTTATGTATGTTATTGTTTGTGCGAGTTTACTCGCCTCATCTTCTTCCTCTTCTAGGCTTATTCCCTATATATTTAGTTTTAAGGCTTTAGGTTTATTAACTCCTGCCTCACCAACAGGGATCTTTCTTCTATCTCCGTGGTTCATGTCCCACGATTCCAGCGCGGCTTCCAACTTGTGTGCTCTTCGGAGGTCTCAGGCGTGACGGTTGAGTGGACCCTTCACACTGCCCCTATGTGTAAGCCGTAGGTGCGGAGCTCGTCCATACCGATATGTACACCCACGTAGCTTCTCTGTGAGCCCGGTCCGTGCTAATCTCCCGACGAATGCAGATCGTCGGGTTAGAATCACGGGCCGGACGTGTTACCGCTATCGGAAACCCGGTGTAATCAACCACTAGTCCCCTGAATCCATGGATGTCATTACACACCATGGCCTAAAGTGGGGGGCCGCAGGTGGTTATTACCTGTGGTAGGGGCATAAAGCCGGGTTGTGCATGGTGGAGGCTGGAGGGTAACTCCTCCTAAGTACTCCGTGAGATCGGTCTGGTAGGGGTCTACCAGGCGGCACAGACCGGAAAGTTTTTTGGTGTCTTTTTTTTTTTTTCTCTACCCCCGGATGGCAGGCTGACGCCGACGTTTCCGGAATTGGGTCCTTTCAACATGCTCTCCGCGCAAACCTACCTACTTTGACCGCTTTTTAGTTGTGACCTTGGCATGCGAAACGAAAACAATGAAAGATAACAGTCCTTTTTACATACAACGCGAGATTGACAGGATCTGCGGTAAAGTGACCAATGCTACCAGAACGCGAGACGGTACGTTGCTCGTCGAAACAAAGACGGAAGACCAGTCAAAGAAACTCCTGAAGGCCAGCTTGTTGGGTTCTTACCCCATAAAGGTGGCACCCCAAGAGTCTTTGAACACCTGTAGAGGCGTGGTGACTACCTCTTGTTTGGACGGTCTATCCGAGGCAGATATTGTCAATTTATCTGACCAGGGTGTGTGCCAAGCGTATCGTCGTCTTGGCAAACGTGATGGACAGTCAGTATCACTGCGAACAGTATTTCTAACTTTCAAGGGTACCACAATACCCGAAACCTTGTATTGTGGGTATGAACGCGGTGCACGTTTGATGCAACATGTGAACGGTGCGGCCAGCCTGCACATGGTGATGTCTGTTCCCATGACCCTTGCTGCGTACACTGCCGCGGAAATCACACCTCTAGTTCACGGCAATGTCCCCGTTTTTGGAGGAAAAGGCCTTACAGGAGTTGCGAATCAAGGAACGCCTAACGTTTCCTGAGGCCCAGCGGCGCTATCAGCAGCTTCAGCCTGTGACTACCTTAGGGTATGCCTCCGCGGTTCGTCGCACTCCTGGTCCCTCTGTGGCCCTTCAAACTGCTCCTGTTGTTGACGCGTCCACACAAACGGACCTGTCCCTAAGCTCGACCACCTTGCCTGAGCGACCCAAACCTCGGCCTTCCGACATCTTCCGCTTCAGCTGAACCTCCGCTGACAACAGTGCGACAATCCTCACCTTGTCCACCACCTGTCGCCGCCTCGCCTGAGCGGTCTCGTAAGAAGCACAGGGCGGCGAAAACACCTGCAAAGTCCCGTTCGAGATCTAAAGGTCGTAGAGCATCTTCCGGATACCGGATCCCGACCATCTGAGGATTCCGATGGGGGCAAAGGCCGTCCTTTTCCAGGCCAGAAATCTGTGAAACTTAACAGGCCACCTTAGCAGTGTTCGTTAACTGTCCATCACCCTTTTTAGAGAGTTTGCTTTCTTCCACCTCGCCTATCCCAGGTTTCTAACATCCTTTTACCATGGCGTTGCTGACGTGGAATACTCGCGGTGTTCGCTCCCATAGAGCTGAACTGCAGCTGTTGCTACGGTCGTATGACCCCTTGATCATCTGTTTACAGGAGACGAAGCTTCGCCCTCATGATCCATTCGTTGTACACCATTACGTCCCGGTTCGTTTCGATCTTACCCCGGAGGAGGGCTCTCTTGCTCATTGGGGTGTTATACTCACGCGCGATGATGTCTATTGTAAGCCACTCTCGCTTACCACTGCCTTGCAAACTGTTGCTGTCCATCTTGTTCTTCCTGGTTTCACCTTTTCAGTTTGTAACGTTTACGTTCCTCCAGCTACCCTCAGTTCAGCGGACATGGTCAATCTCCTGTCTCAGCTCCCGGCACCTTTGCTTTTGGTGGGGGATTTCAATGCCCATCATCCACTTTGGGGTTCCCCTAGGGCATGTGAGCGGGGGATGCTCCTTGTTGACCTTTTTGACCAATTTCGGCTTGCTGTTTTGAACACCGGTGAACCAACTTTTCTTTCTGATTCTTCTGCCACGTTCTCCCATCTGGACCTTTCTGTTTGTTCAGCGCAGCTTGCTCCTCGGTTGCAATGGAACGTATCTAATTAAATCCACCTTCAAATTATATTTTCAATAATAATCCATATTATAAATCTAGCGATCATTGCCCGTGTGTACTGACTTTGCTCTCACACCGCGTTTCCTCCCCGCGAGTAGCAACTTGGCAGCTAGCGAAAGCGAATTGGGCCCTTTTTTCACAGAAAGCTGTTTTCAGCAACAATGAGTTCGCCACTGTCGACAATATGGTAGACCACTTTAATTCTGTCGTTCTCTCTGCCGCCCAATTGTCTATTCCTCGGTCGTCTTCCCATCCCAGACGCTTGCCGGTTCCTTGGTGGAATGCCAAGTACCGCGAGGCTGTTCGTGCGCGCAGGAGGGCTCTTAGGGTGTTTCACCATCACCCTACATTGGATAACTTGATCCGCTTCAAACAAGCTCGCACAAGGGCGCGCCACATTATTCAAGATAGCAAATGGGCTTCCTGGACTTCGTTTGTTGGTACCTTTAATCGGCCCACTCCTTCATACGTTGTGTGGGAGAAGCAACGACGTGTTGCCGGTAAGCAAGTTAACTCTTCCATACCGGGACTTCACGTGGGATCTGCTACCGTCGTGGATCCATTAGCTGTTGCTGACACCCTTGGTAGCACATTCGTGTCTGTCTGAAGCTCCGGAAACTATGACCCAGCTTTTGGAACTACTAAGGCCGAGGTGGAATCCCAGGCTCTCCCCTTTCGCTCTTTTAATAATGAGTGCTATAACTCGATTTTTACTATACAGGAGCTCGAAACCTCCGTATTGTCCTCTAGACTCTCTGCTCCTGGGCCAGATGAAATTCATATCGCCATGCTCCAGCATCTCTGCCCTGCCAGTACTCTTTCTCTTGGGGCTCTTCAACCGCATTTGTTGCGATGGAGTGTTTCCTAAAGTCTGGCGCGCGGCCACCATCGTTCCCATTTTAAAGCCCGTAAGGATCCCCATCTCCCTTCCAGCTATCGTCCGACCTCCCTCACCAGTTGCGTCTGCAAGGTGATGGAGCGCATGATTAACGGGCGACTACGATTGTGGCTTGAATCCCGCAATCTGCTTTCCAGCGTCCAATGTGGCTTTCGTCGTTACCGTTCTACAGTCGACCACTTGGTGTCCCTGTCCACGTCTATCATGGATGGATTTTTACGGAACAGTCCGACGGTTGCGGTATTTTTTGACCTGGAAAAGGCGTATGATACCTGCTGGAGATACGGTATACTTCGTACCCTTCACAATTGGGGAATTCGTGGTCGTCTGCCCCTTTTTATCCGGGAGTTTATGATGGATAGAGTTTTTAGGGTTCGGGTTGCCTCGATTTTATCCGGTGTTTTACTCAGGAGAACGGGGTACCGCAGGACTCGGTGCTTAGTGTCACATTGTTTGCTATTGCCATCAATTCTGTTGTAGGGTGCGTTCCATCTGGCGTTTCCTCTTCATTGTTTGTGGAGGATTTCGCCATTTACATAAGTTCTCGGCGGACTTTCCTTATAGAACGCCGCCCCCAACTTTGTCTTGACCGCCTGTACCTTTGGAGTGTAGAAAACGGCTTCAAGTTCTCCGCCGAGAAAACTGTCTGCGTCAATTTTTGGAGACGGGAGGCTTATCCTTCGCCTTCTCTCCGTCTTGGTCCTGACGTGCTTCCTTTCGCTGAGGAGACGAAATTTTTAGGTTTGAATTTTGACAGGAAACTTAGCTGGTCTTCCCATATATCGTACTTAAAAGCAAAATGTGACCGTTCTCTTAATCTTTTACGCGTTTTAAGTGGCACATCCTGGGGGGCTGATAGGACCACGCTTTTACACCTTTATCGGTCTCTGGTCCGCTCAAAAATCGACTATGTTTGCGTTGTATATTCTTCGGCCCGCCCGTCCACTTTAGCTCGTCTCAAATGCTACACATCACCGTGGTATCCGTTTGAGTATTGGTGCTTTCCCCTCGAGTCCGGTTCTCAGCCTTTGTGCAGAAGCTGCAGAACCTCCGCTGTCTTATCGACGTGATGCTCTCCTTTGTAGTTATGCCTGCAGTCTGCTTATTTTACCCAGACATCCGTCTTTTACCTTGTTTTTAACGACTCTTTGGACCGCCTATACTCAAGTAATTCCCTGGCCCTCCTTCCACCTGGTGTGCGCTTTCGGCTGCTCTTTCGGCGTTTGGACGTAACTTTGTCAGCCGTATACCCCAGAGGGGAGACTCAATTTCCTCCGTGGCTCCACCCCTAACCCCGCATTGATCTAGGGTTGCTGTCCAAGCCGAAGTCGACGACGCCCGATTCTCTTATTCATTCCACTTTTAGCCCTCAAAGAGCAGTTTGCTACATGCAATTTTATTTACACAGATGGCTCCAATGATGCTAGGGGAGTAGGATGTGCTTTTATTCATGACCGAGCGAGTTTTAGATTTCGACTTTTACCGCAGTGCTCGATTTTTACAGCTGAGTTTTTAAGTGTTTTCCAGGCTCTTTTATATATTCAGCGGCAAGGATTTCCTGAGGGGGTTGTGTGCTCTGATTCTTTGAGTGTTCTGCAGAGCCTTAGGTCGGCCGCGCCGTGGCCGAGTGGTTAGACCACTCGACTCTCACCTAGACGGTCGGGGTTCGATCCCAAGCGACCGCATGTGAGATTTGTGGTGGACAAAACGGCGCTGGGGCGGGTTTTCTCCGGGTACTCCGGTTTCCCCCGCCATCGCATTCCACCGGTGCTCCATCATCATTCATGTATCATCAGTGTCACCGCCTGCGGTGCCATTAGTAGTTAAAGCGGGCGTTAAACTACCAAAAAAAAAAAAAAAAAAAAAAAAAAAAAGAGCCTTAGGTCGCTGTACAGTCCCCAACCCCTCGTACAGCTTGTCTAGGATTGTCTCAACTCGCTCGCCGATTCTGGCTTCCGCGTTACTTTTGTGTGGGTTCCTGGTCACGTTGGCCTGCGCGGCAACGAGGCTGCCGATGCCGCAGCGAAGGCTGCCGTGTTAGCTCCCAGGTGTTTTAGCTCTTCTGTGACCTCTGCGGACTTACGCACCTTTTTATGTCGTTTAATCCTTTTGCGTTGGAGTGCTGCCTGGGCCGAGCTACAGGGAAACAAACTTCGGGAGGTGAAGTCCTTCCCTGTCTGCTGGCGCACATCCTCTCGCGTGTGCCGTCGCGAAGAGGTAATTTTAATTAGACTACGTATCGGGCACTGTCGTTCTAGTCATAGTCATTTATTGTCTTCGGACCCTGCACCGTTTTGTGCACATTGTCAGGAGCCGTTGACTGTGAGGCATGTTTTAATCGAGTGTAAGTTTTTATCTCCCTTACGGTTGTCCGTCGGATTACCAGCCGATATTTCACAGGTACTGGCGGACAAACTCATTGCTGTGGAACACGTTTTAGATTTTATGCGATTAGTCGGTATGAGCCACCGTGAGTGATTTTAACGTTTTACGCTCTGTGTCCTGCATTTGCGTACTACTTAGTGGCATTGGTTCTCTTGGTGGCTTTTATCGCTTTTATTTTTTACGTTCCGCAGTAGCTGACACTGTTTTAGCCACACTCTACTGTGTTATTTTATTTTATTGTATGGACTCCTTTACCGTTTTTTATCTTTAATTGCCGTAGTAGCTGACAGTGTTTTAGCTCCATTTTATTGTGTGGACCTAGTCCTTAGGTTTTCTTTTATTATCTCATCACCTTTTTCGGGCGTTAATCACCGATGTAGTTGTGCGCCCTAAAGCTCCACTACCACCACCACCACCACCCTCTCCTATCGTTCAGAACCTCGACATCTAGTACCGCTGGTGTTGTGGGCGGGGTAGGTAGTTTACTCCTCGGGCAGCTGGACATTGGACTTGCTCGGTGAAGTGGCCTGTGCCTTCGCACAGGTGGTACAGAATCGACGACGGAGCCGGGGATCGTGCCCACTACACTTGGTGGTGAAGGCACCTTGGTAGCCAGGAACAGCCGTCTGAACTGTGCCAGAGACTTCACATCGGCTAACCTCTAAGAGCAGGTGTCGCGCCAATAAGCGCAACCCTGATGTCAAGACAGCTTCCAGTTCCGCCCTGCCCATAGTTCCATATAGGAAGTATTGTTGTTTAGGTCGTGGTCAACTATCAGCGAATTCCAAGGCAAAGGTTCTAAAAACCAGGAACATGCACGTAGATTTCTGTGAATGTGCCAGCCATTGCTTTAGGGATTGGGGAAGGGATAATTAACATGTCAATATTGTATGCTAAACCCAGAATTTTAAAATAAAAAGGTGTATATCACTAACACGCACATACCTAATATTTTCAGCTAGTTTTCTAAGTGTCTCAGTACTACATTTTTTCCAGGTGTGTGTGTGTGTGTGTGTGTGTGTGTGTGTGTGTGTGTGTGCGCGCGCGTGCGCGTTGGTGTGCATAACTCAAAAACGAAAACTCGCTTAAGTACTAAACTAGATACCTAAGTTCAGTATCTTCCAAGGGTGTGACACGGAGATTTTTAGGAAAATACCCCACCCCAAATTTCTCTTTACATGAAATATTTTCGATATTTTCTATTAAATGGTTCTAGCGATTTTGATTAAATTTCCGTATATTAAATATACTTGCATGGCAAATAAAATGTGTAAACTGAGCTTCTTGGCAATAGCTCCTGAAGTATTCTTTATGCTGAATGACTTTTGCAAGACTTTAAGCCGTAAAAGATAGACAATAACTTACTATTCAAAAAATGTAGATTTCGCTAAAACACACAATTTATGTACTTACAATTTTTGTGGGGAGGTGTTAGAACTAACCGTATCTGAGATATTTGCTGTTATCGGTTTCAATTTTAAAATGCTTAAAACTTTTCTCAATTGGGTAGCCCTCATCGGTTTCATCTCTTTTGTTTTACTAATGTGCCATAAAGAGAACTAAACTTCAATGACAAATCTCATAGCTAGATCTTTTAAAATATTTGACATTCGTTTTAGCCTAGTGTATCCTTTTGGTTCCCTTCTACATAAGTAATATGATCATTTCTGGTGATTATCTTGATTAGCATGATGTAGATAAAAGAAGAATCCTTTTATGAATAGTTTGTTTGTAGAACAAATATAGAAAGCATGTGAATGTTACACATCGTTACCATTAATTTTGAAAATGTGGTTTACCTTTTACACAATCTTGTAGTTTTAGGCATAAACTTTCCATTAGTTTTGAAAGTACGGAACGTGATATAATCGGCCTGTAGTTCTCTAGATTTTTCCCGTTTCCCTTTTCTTTAACGTTTTGTCTGACTTTTTTTTTTTTTTAATTTTATTTTTACCAAATCTGCAAAAATACCGTGTATTAAATAGTGTGTTTCTAACTTGCGTTGGAATTTTGATTTTCGCATTTTAATAATTCCTTTGAAACTTGAAACTTACTAGCATTTGGTTCCCAAGGTCTGTGGTTCAAACCTGGAGGGCGATGGATTGCTTTTCGGGCGTAAAAATTCTTAGCAAGGCTTCCTTCGGAAGGGACGTAAAGCAAAGCCGTTGGTCCCGTCTCGTAGATTTATGGCACGTAAAAGAACCTCAAGCCTAATAAGGAGGCCTCTGAGAAACTTAGCGGCATTCACGCCCAATGTAGAATGGAACGTTGAGAACCGCAGCAGTTACAGCGTTCGTAAATAAAATGCAATTTAATTTCTACCAAATATTTTGTAGCTGGTTTTGTTAAATTGCTATGAAATACTCATTGAACTACTGCTAATTCTGCATTGCAGTAAACAGATTCAGATCTCTGGAATAACAGTGAAGACTGGGCACACTGTCCAGTATCCAGATCTTGCTTCAGCTAGGAGGCCTGTGTCTCAGAATTTCTCAAAGGCCAGAAACATGGAGTACAGATATTGATGAGACCAAGGATGATGAATTTTCTGAGGCTGAGCTACATTCTGGTAGTTCAATTTTGTTGCCCAGTGTTATTTGTGACACGTAATATCTGTTGCTTATCTCATGTTTTCTTCTTAATATGTTTACTGTTCGCCTTATCAATTTGTGGGCTGATATTGCAGTTGCAAATCATTGTCATGTGCTGCAAAGACTTAGTTTTTACAAGAATGGTGTTTCTTGTACAATTTACAGTTCGCAATAACTTTCACATAGTTTAAATTACACACACACACACACACACACACACACACACACACACACACACACGGGTTCGATCCTAAGCGACAGCATGTTAGATTTGTGTTGGACAAAGCAGCGCTGGGGCGGGTTTTCTCCGGTTTGCCCCGCCATTCCACCGGTGCTCCATCTTCATGTATCATCAGTGTCACCGCCTGCGGTGCCATAAGTAGTTAAAGCGGGCGTTTAACACTACCAAAAAAAAATCACACACCCACACTTCTGAATACTGATTTCAGGTTATTTAGTGTTGATTTTGAATGGGTATACACGCGTTATTTCTCTTCAGAGAGACGTTTACATCTTGGTGAGCATACTATTAAATAGACGTATTCGCCAGAAAGATCATTTGCACTGTTTTTTTTTTTTTAGTCTATGTTTGCTGGCATGTTCAGTCATGCTGTTGAGAGAGAAAATTTTTGTGTTTCTATATAATGAGATCATATGCCTTATTTTTTATCCTGGATTAATTGGAGGCTGTACGAGCAGTAATGCCTTTCAAAATACCCGCGTGAGCTGGTCTGGCAACTCAGTTGATAAGAGCACCTGCCTGCTATGCGAGGGTCCGGTTTCGGTTCTCAGCTGGGGTGGACACTTTTCTCTAACCAGAATTATTCATTATCTCCCCAGAGTCTGAAGTATGAATAAGATTGGAAAGTTTGAACAAATGTGTAAACCCCAAAGAAAACACAGAAATTCAATGAAACTGTGAGCGAGTATGTTCCAAAGGTCGCCGATATAACCAATGCAGATAAAGGCGGTTTAAATATGGAACCAAAATAGAAAAAGCGTCGCATCCGCATACTTAATCGTTTGAGAATAACTGTGGTCAAGTGAGAAGAGTAATGTCGCATTCTGCCTGCATTTGAACTTCACATGAATCTGTATTCTCACCATACTTTTTTTCGGGAGTATTCTTTTGAATTAATAGTGATCGTCTATTTAGTTTTCATTTATTTTGAATTCAAAATAACTTCCTTCCCTTTTAAAAGATACTGAATTAACCATTGCGCAAACTGTTAATGTATACAATATTCGAAATTAGCATTTTCGCAGGAGGAATCTAGGCATAATGGACCTCTGGTTAACACAGTTCGACTTGCCAAATTTGATGAATGAAATTCCTTGAGATTTTCGACGTAGCTATTTTACGCTGTTTTTTTTTTTTTTTTTTTTTTTTTTTTTTTCTTTCCATAATTTATTCCCAGACACTTTAGCGTTTGTTTATCTAAAACGTCAGCGTTTTAAGGAAGAAAAGTATTTTAAAAAGTAAGTTGTCAGCTCGAAAAGCAGCATTTGTAGTAGAAAATTGAATTTGTAATAGTTTCTTTTAGTAAATGTAAAGTTTCTACCTTCCCCCAAGGCTGAAAATAGAGGTCTCCAAAAAATGAATGTAAGCTAACTTTTGGCAGACCTTTTCTCTCGGCTGTATACCCTTTAGCTAAACTGCCTGTGTTTTGATACGTCTTTTGTTGCAAACTAGGATAGCCTTGAATGCAGTTCGTTTACCTAAAGCAAACTAACTCACTGTTTGCTAATTTATTGCCATCTTCAAGGAGCACTACTGTCAAGATGTACGTTTCTCGAATAATGGTAAACAAGAGACAGCAGCTTTTGAGGCGCAGTCTCCGTTCAAAGCAAGGAAGTACCCATGGTACATACTGCAATAGTAAATATAGCTGGAAATTCCGGATTGCTATCTAATAACACTCAAAGAATCACTTCTGAGTGAATTACTAAAGCTGAAATTAATCTAGCTAATATAAATAAAAAACAAGAAAAAAGTGTACATCACACTTTTTAGCAGACTAAACCAAAAACCTATTGCTCTGAATATCTCTGTAATGCAATTCAAGATGGAGGCACTCGCATTCAGGGATTTGAACCAATTATCTCATAACCTGTCCTTAAAGCATTTAATGTCCCCACTTTAATACATAGTAAAAGCGAAATTAAAGAAGAGGAAATTCTCATTTTAATGTGCAGAAAGAACATATTATGCTGAATATGTGTTGAGGTTTAACTTTGTTACTTTCACAGCTTTTTCGCGCCCCCTCCCCCAATTTCTCTGGTTGTGTATGCAAACGATTTGATATGCTTCTAATTGAGTAGCTGTTAGCTGTTTATGTGGGTAATCTTGACACTGTCAACAGATAACTTAAAATTAACTCTGACATGAATTTATTTTTCAAAACCTGGGGCGTTAATGAGGAAGGTCAGTAACCTTCTGACTTATCTTTCTTCGTCAGATCAGGAACCCTGCCTTATCTTTCTTCGTTAGATCAGTACTCATTTTCGTCGCAATTTTAGGCAGTATACTAAAATAATTATTCTACTGAATACATGTGAAACAATTTCGTAAACACTGCACACTAACACGTTGAAAAATCGTCTCAATAAAAAAAAAAAAAAATAGTCTTGAAAGCGACACACAGTAAAATGGAAAATGCTTTTTTTTTCTTTTTTTTTTTTTTTTTTTCTTTTTTTCAGTTTATTAAAAATATTTGCCTCTGCGCTTATTTACCAGCTAGAGTCGCTTACATGGAGACGTGTTTTCTGGAGTCAACCCCCCTCTAACCGAAACAACGAAAGGTGAGAGAAAACATTATGAGAATGAGCGAATAAAATAAGATACAAATTCGCGCTGAGGTTGCTACGCCAATTGGCAGTTGCTCTTTGTTATTTTTCCAAAACCTAAATGCCAAGTGCTTGGTATTGTATGAAGATAATCCCACTGCACATAATATATATTACGCCATTATAACATGTGTGCACTGCTTCCACATGGTGGCTCACTGTTTTACTGTTGGTGTTTGTGTTTTCGATGTCGGCGAAATGAAAGCGTGTTGTGGTAAGCATTGAACAGAAAGTCGATGGGGTTAGCGGCAGAGTGCAGCCATCGAAGTATTCAAAGCATTAGAATAAAAGACTACACATTCATATTAAAACTGTAATGGGATATATTTCATTACGGCACTATCAATAACACAAAACCGTTTTTAAATCTTTGCGTTTTATGGAACAATTCACTGAAAAAACGGTGATTGAAATAAGAAGTGCTCAAGTGGTCAGCGAGCTGATTCTTCACCCGGGGATCCCAGGCTCGATTCCCAAATGGGGCGGGGAATTTTTCTTTAACCACAATTATTCCCTATCCCAACAGTGTCTGGTAGAATGAATGTGCGTTTGTTTAATGGTATAATGCTGAAAGCCTACAGTAATGTGAGTGGTTTCACAAGGCAAAGGCCCCGACAGGAACATTGGAGTTAAAGGGGCTATACAAATGAATCATTTGAAATAAAAAGTTTAAATAATGGTTGTCAAACATTAGAAGGGAGCAAAGGAATAGTTATTGATTTTGTGAAATAATCTTAATAAATACTGTAGTGCATATCTTAATACTGTATTCAGTTGTATTTTGTTTTAATTAAACTTATTATGCATTCAGAATACAATTGTTATCTTTCATTGCTTCAAATTTTTACCATCGATTGTCCGAAAAAAAAAAAAATCTGCCACCTCTAGTACTCCACATTTTACTTTCTCTAGCACGTGGTATAATGTGCATGGTAGGTAAAGGAGGTATTCCACACAAAAATTCGATGTCGAGATTTCACCGGAAATATATTTTGAGATGCCCTGAATAAAAACTACGTTTTTAAAAAATATCTGTGTTTGTGCAGCATAACTCAAAAATGAAAAGTCGCTTAAAAACTAAACGTGGTATTTAAGTTCATTGACGTACAAGAATGCGACACGAAGGTTTAAGGGAAATATCCCCACACCTAACTATCCTTTATATGGAACATTTTTCGATATTTTCGATTTTATAAAAAAATTACTTTAACGATTTTGATTAAAAGGTGTATCAAAGATATTTACATGGCAAATAAAATGTGTATCCTTAATTTCTTGGCAGTAGCCCCTGTAGTCCTCTTAATGCTGAATTACGTTTGCAGGGCTTGTCAACCGTGAGAGAGAGAGAAATTAACAAACATTGCGCGCGCGCGCGCGTGTGTGTGGACAGCATAACTGTAAACAAAATGCCAAACTTGATATCCCCCACCCCAAACTACACTTTGCATGAAAAAAAAATGTTAAACATTTGGATTTGATTAAATTTGTGTGTACTAAAGATAGTTACATGGAAAATAAAATGTATGTCTTTGATTTTTTGGAATCGCCTCAGAAGTCCTCTTCATTCTTAATGGCTTCTGCATAATCGGTATACCGTAAAAGAGTGACGAAAACTTTCTACACAGAAAGTATAGATCTCGCTATACACACATTTTGTTTCCTTTAAATTTTTGTTGTAGAGTAAAGGGATAGGTCTTTTTATAGGTTTCAATTCGAAAATATGTATACTTTTCTCAAACCGGAAGTCGTCCGTGTTTCTTTTGTTTTACTCCTGGCCAGGCAAAGAAGCTAATTTCAATGACAATCGCATAGCGACAGCTTTTAATACATTTGACTATCGCCTTACCTTAGTGCATTCTCTTGGTTCCCTTCTATTTTAAAAGAACTAAGTAATAAGACCACTCTGCCAATGCTTGTCTCGATTGACTTGGGGTAAAAGGAAGAAGAATATCTTGTAAGAAGTTTGTAGAACAAGTAGAGAAAATCATTGAGCGGATCAAATAAGATTTTTTAACTGGAAAATACTCATGGTCTTCCGCAAACATATCAAGCAAAAACAAAAGAAAGGAAATTAACTTGCATGTTTGCTTTCTCTAACCCGTATCTGCAATATACGAGGTACGTCCAGAAAGTAAGTTCCGTTTCAACTTATCTCCGCTGCAGCGCTGCGATCGCAGTTCCGCACATGCGCGGTAAACACTCTTTATCAAGGAGAAGAAACGTGCGCCATTTTGAGATCGCTGTCAGCCACATACGCTTTGTTGTGCCTGTTTACAATGTCGGTGTTGATTGAAAATTCCGCCGCTTGTGAAATTAGATCTGTGATTCGTTTTCTGAATGCTAGGAAAGTGAAACTAATTGAAATTTATCGGCAAATTTGCGAAGTTTACGGACAAAATGCGATGAGTGATTCAATGGTGAGAAGATGGGTCCGACAGTTAAATGAAGGACATAGTGAAGTGCACGATGAAGAACGAAGTGGGCGTCTATCTTTGGTTACAGAAGAACTGGTTCACGCGATTGATGACAAGATCCAGGAAGACCGCAAGTTTACAATTAGTGCTCTCGCTATGGAATTTCCCCAAAGCTGACGATCACTAATTCATGAAATTCTTACCGAAAAACTGCAATTTCGTAAACTTTGCTCACGTTGGGTACCAAAGATTCTTACTGAGCAACACAAAACAAAACGGATGGGTAGTGCACTTCAGTTTTTAACCCGTTATGATGAAGACGGCGAAGAATTTCTGACACAGATAGTCACAGGAGATGAGACTAGGGTTTCTTACGACACCCCTGAAAGTAAGCGGCAATCAATGGAATGGAGGCACACTTCATCCCCAGCAAAGGTTAAGCCGAAACAAATCTTGACACCTCGAAAAATGATGTGCTTAGTGTTCTGGGAGTGGAAAGGCATCTTACTCATTGATTTCTTACCGCGTGGTCAAACAATCAAAGCAGATGTTTATTGCGAGACTCTTAGGAAATTGCGCCGCGCAATACAGAATAAGCGCCGAGGATTGCTGTCAAAAGGTGTTGTTTTTCTTCAAGACAACGCACGACCACACACTGCTGGGATTTGGCTGGGACATGTTTGACCATCCTCCGTACAGCCCTGACCTCGCTCCTAGCGACTTTCATCTTTTCTTACATCTCAAGTCTTTCCTTGGCGGTCAACACTTCAACAATGACGAAGAGCTGAAAGAAAATGTTTCCAACTTTTTGAAAACACAGGCGGCAAACTTCTATGAAGAAGGTATACCAAAACTTCGGCCACGCTATGACAAATGCCTACAAAATTTCGGCAGTTATGTGGAAAAGTAGTTTAAGAGTTGTAGAATTTTGTGCAGTAAATAATTATTCTGTATCTGTACACAATTTAATGTTATTACCAAACGAACTTACTTTCTGGACGTACCTTGTACATAGTTGATAGAGAAGCTATTGTATTCCATCCATAAGTTTGGTACCGAGATTTCACCGGAAATACATGTTTTGAGATCTGGGTCCGAAAAAATAATTTTTAGAAAAAGGCGTGTGTTGTGTGTGTACAGCATAGCTCAAAAACGAAAAGACTGTTAAATACCAAACTTGGTATTTAAGTTCAGAATCTTGAAGATTTTCAAGAAAATCCCCCCCCCCCAACTCCATTTACCTTTTACTCAGAAGTTTGTTCTGAAAATTTTGATTTTCTCAAAAATCGCAATAACGACTTCGATTAAAATACCTTATTTTGAATATATTTACATTACAAATAAAATGTATATTTGGAATTTTCTGGGAATAGCCTCTGAAGAGCTGTTTATTCTTGTTTTAATTTTGCAGAATTTTGCATAACTGGTAAACCATAAGAGAGAGACAAAAACTCACTGCACAAAAACTGTAGCTCTTGTTAAAACGCATAATTTATATCGTCCGTTTCTCTTATAGAGTTCACCGTTTTTGAGCTATTCATTGTTTTTATTTCAATTTTAAACTAATAAACTTTTCTCAAACGCCACCATGCATGGCGAAGCGAACCTCAATGGTTTTACCTAGCGACCAGCTTTCAATGTGTTTGTCTATCACTTTAGCCTATTGTATTCCCTTATTTCCTTTGTACTTACAAGGAAGCAAGTAATAAGCCTAATTCTGGTAAGTTTATCTCGTTTCGCATGACATAAATAAAGGGATAATCTTTTTTTAAGAATAGTTTGTATGTGCAGCAGCTAGAGAAAGCTATTTGAATGGAACGCATCACACTTTTTTCTACTCAGTTGCATCTCAGTTGAGTTTTTTTTTTTTTTTACAAACATATACGTATGTTAGGATACTGGAGCTGCTCCGTAGCTTTCCTTCCACAAACTTGTCCGATTTCCGATGTTTAACATGTTCGTACACTTACGGTAACTTTGACAAATAATAACTTTATGGCACGACAGCTCACAAGGAACCTTGGCCTACCGCACGACCACTGCGTCCTCCATCTCGGTCCATGACAGACGTCGCGGATGCAGTATTGGAGGGTGAGACGTGCTCAGCGCCTCAATCCCTCCCGTCCGGTTAATGCTGTCCTCTTGACCTGGAGCCACTACTTCTCCATCAAGTAGCTCCTCAATTGCCCCCCCCCCCAGGGACCTCACGAGGCTAAGTGCACCCTGGTCCAGGTCTCCCAACGGGGCAAAAACCCCACGCCGGTACCGGGAATCGAACCTAGGCAAGCAGCTGCGCTACCACCGCGCTAAGGAGACGACCGGTAACTTTGACACCATTGAGAAAATAACATCGTAAAGGTGCCCAGGAAAACCTGGTATCCCTGGTAGGTGCACGCCATGAAGTACTAAGAGTAAAATGAAGGCTAAAAAGCTTCAGCCAAGGGGCAGATGATCATAATATCGACATACATTATTTTTTTTTTCTTTCTTTTGTTAAGTTAGATTTAAATGTTAAATTGAATCGCAGTTTACTATTTGACAAGCAGGAATACTAGCCACTCCAGTTGGCACACTGTAAACAAAGAAGAGCCCTAATGCAGTAACTTGGATGAATGGGGTTGTTCAAAATGTTTGCTGGTAAATCATAATATAGGTGTAGTTATGTAGGAATGTAGTTATTTTATTGCATACTTTTAACTATAATGTCTTTATTTTCTCTAAGATATATGTGCAATGTACATTGTAGGTAGGGAAGCTACTATAATCCATCCAAAATCGATATCGAGATTTCACAAGAAATACCTATTTTGAGCACCCCTGAATAAAAAACAATCATGTTTAAAAAAAGTTCGTGTGTGCCTGTGACAGCATAACTCAAAAACGAAAAGTCGGTTAAATATGGAACTTGGTATTTAAGTTTAGTATCTTCCAAGGATGAGACACGAAGATATGTTCTCAGAATTGGCCGTAACGAATTTGGTTAAAATGCCGCATGTTATAGACATGGCAAATCAAATGTATATCTTGAATGTCTTCGGAATAGCCTCTCATGTCCTCTTCATTCTGAAAGACTTGCTTACCTGGTAAACCGTAAGAGATAGACAAAACTTACTGCACGAAAATTGTAGATCCTCGTTAAAACAATTTACATCATATACATTTATTTACTGTATTGCTAATAATTTTGGAGTTAGTCCGTCTTATCGATCTCATTAAAAAAAATAGCAAAAATACGAACACACTTTTCTCAAAAGAGAATTTGTCTTTCCCGTTTCTTTCGTTTTATTCCTGGGGTCCAAAGAGCTGCATTTCAATCACGTAGTAAACAACTTTTAAATGAATTGAATACTTTTGCTTTCTGTATTGCCATATTTTATTTCTAAGTATAAAAAACTAAGTAATAAGATGGTTTCTGTGAATGTTTGTCTTGGTTAGCATAGAGTAGATAGAGGAATAACGTTTTGTATGAATAGCTTATTAAGAAAAGATAGATAAAGTCATCTGAAAATGTAATATATAGGGTCTTTTTACATTAAATATTATTCACAATATGTGCGACCTAGTCTGTCTCGCATATCTACGAGATAGTCGATAGTCCATCTCTTCCCACACGCCCCACGTATCAGCGGTGAATTTAGGATAATTCGGATTTCCCTGGTGAAAGGTTGCAGCCTACGACAGGTTACTAAAGTGCAACTTTAATAGTTTTCCAGCACTATGGGGCAAATCACTGTAATTAGGTTATATGCATAGCCTGCACCCCCCCCCCCGGGGGGCAACCTCCGAATGATGAGGGAGTCAGTAGGTCAAAATGCCCAGCCACGTGTATGTAGGCCGTGCGTGTAGACCAGTGTCGGTAGAAAGGCATATCCTGTTTGGTTGAGGGTTGCGTACCTGAGCATGGGCTTCTGACTTTCAGTAACTGGGGAGGGTGCGCAGCCTTATACAACACTTTGGTTTCTGCTTCGCCTAAACGGGAGGCTAGGGACTAACCCACCCCTAGTCAATCGGCCAGGACTAGGTATTATACCGAACTCATGGGTGAGTGGGACGGCAAGCCAGCTATATCCCCTTTCGCCATCCAGAGGGCATAGATAAAATCGTTGATCCTGTTCAATCTTGTATTAAAGCTCGCAACGGTACACTCCTGGTTGAGGCAAAATCTGCATCCCTGCCATCCTGTTAAGCAGTTACCCTATTAAGGTCATTACACATAAAACCTGAACTCCTCTCGTCACCACTCGCGCGTTGGACGGATTGTCAGCTGAGGAGGTTTAGGAAAATTTGGGGGAACAAGGTGTCACATCTGTTAACAGAGTTCAAAGGAAAGTGAATGGTGAATTTGTGCCTACCCGTACCTGTTCCTTACCTTTGATCGGGACGATCTCACGCAAAGGATTAAGGCAGGGTACGAAGCCATTGAGATTATTCCCTACATTCCGAACCCACTCAGATGCCGCAAGTGTCAGCGCTTTGGGCACACAAGTGAATTTTGTGCAGGTCAGTCCCGTTGTGCCATCTGTGGAGGCGCCACGTATGATGGAGCTTAAACGTCCACTCCATCTAGCTCTCGCGATTTTCCCTGTTACGAAGAGGAGAGAGCGACCCAGGAGATCCCGGTGAAAGAGAAAGTGCCTTTCTCGTAAGCCCGGAAGCTCCTGCGTATCCGCGAACCCTCTGTCCCGCGCTCTGGTACCTATAGCTCTGTTGTAGCTAAACCGGTACCGAGCCGGGTCATAGCCTCACAGACCGGCGATATTAATGGGGCTACAATATCCGAAAAGACTAACAGCTAGATCGTACCCAAAGTCGTGAACATATAATCAGCATCCACATCTGCCAAATCCGTCATTGTAAGGACTGTTCCGGAAAATGCATCACCCAAACCATCGACCTCGGTCGGCAGGACCGACTTACCCGTTGCAAGTTCTGCACCAACTAAATCATATAAGATCAGGTATGTCAGGACCGACTTCCTTAATGACAGCGTAAAGACTCCTCCCAAACCATCCAAGGGAAGGAAAAGTCAATGTCAGTCTCCACGTAGATCCTCTTCGGAGGAATCAGCTGGGGGGAGTATAGATCGGCTAAGCCCAACTATGCCCATCAGTACCTCTGATCGGAAAATTTTCTATTGGAAAGGGGTCCTCCCATGTTAAGGAGATGGACCAGGATGATTCTGCCCCCATTGCCAAACAAACTGTGCGTAAACGGCAGGATCGTGCTCCTGAAAACAGTACTAGCCCAACACTTAAAAAGAACAAATTGAACCGACCAGCACAGCCCACTCTGCAGAAGTGTCTCTCGATTTCAAACATATCCCATAATATTGGAAATGACTATCCTACAGTGGAGCATACGCGGAATTGGACCACTGGCCAGAGCTTGAACTGTTGCTCAGCCAGTATCAACCTTTGGACGTCTGCTTACAAGAAACCGAGCTCGGTCCCCATGACGTCACATTTAGGAACTACTGTGCTGTACGGTGTGATTTATCACCGGAGGAGGGTGTTCCTGCACATGGGGTACTGTGATCCTCGGCAGATGTGACCTGTATGCTGAATCCGTGCCGTTACATTCTGGCCTCCAGTCAGTCGCTGTAAGGATTTCCCTGACAACTACCAGATTCACAATACGCATTATCTATCTGCCTCCATCGCTGACCTCTCGCACATTGATCTAGACGACCTAGTTTCAAGTTACCACCACCATTTCTGTTAGTCTGAATGCCCACCACCCACTGTGGGGCTCACCTTGAGCTTGTGCGAGAGATAATTTAATTGCCGATTTCTGGGACAGTAATCACCTCTCTCCTGAACACTGGAGGGCCTACCTTTCTTTCTGACGCCTTCCATAGTTTTTCCCACCTCGACCTGACTGTTTGTTCTCCACAGTTAGCAGTTTCCTTACAATGTGATGTCATCTCTGATTTATATTCTAGTGACCATTTTCCAGCTCTTATAAGTCTCCTAGCATCGAATTTATGTTGTATACGTTTACCTAGACTGCGCTTAGATAAAGCCAACTGGAACATTTTCTTCCCGTTTGGCGACTTTTGACCTAGTTAGCACGACCCGGTGGATTTCTAAGTTGAACGCCTCACATCCACCATTCTTTCCGCTGCTGAGTAGTCTATCCCGTGGTCGACTGGCCACCCTTGTCGATTTCCTGTTCGTTGGTGGACAGATGAATGTTGGGATGTCATTCGTGCTCGCAGACGTGCTCTTCGGAATTTCCAGTATTGACCTAGGCTGGATAATCCAATACAAGATAAGTGCCAAATCTAGACAAGTTATTAAGGATATCAAAATGTAATCATGGAGCCGGTTTGTAGGCTCCTTTAATCGACATACACCTTCCTCTATCGTATGGGATAGGTTAAGTTGTGTAGCCGGATAACCGACCCATATGCCGATCGCCGGTCTAAAAACAGCGGCAGGCGCTGTGGTTGACACGTTTGACGTGGCTAACACTCTGGGCAGCACTTTCGCTCAAGTGTCTAGCTCAGATTAGGGCTCAGGTTGAATCTCAAGGTTTTGCCTTCCGCTTTGGAAACCTTGAAGACTACAACCGCCTTTTAGCCATGGCGGAGATAGACAGTGTCTCTCATCTTCTCGAAACTCTGCGCCAGGCCCAGATGGCATCCACGTCCAAATGTTGCAACATCTCCTGCGGGTAAGGCTTTCCTCGAGGTCTATAATCGTGTCTGGGTAGATGCCACTTTTCCAACTCAATCAAATCTATTTTGAAACCTGGAAAGGACCGCCATCTACCTTCCAGCTACCGTCCAATTTCCCTCACCAGCTGTGTCTGCAAGGTGACGGAACGCATGATAAATGGGCGGTTGGTGTGGTGGTTGGAATCCAACAATCTTCTGATCAACATCCAATGTGGTTTTCGAAGACGTCGATCAGCGGTTGACCACCTTGTGTCGCTATCGACTAATGTAGAATACTAATTTATGAGGAATAAGAAACATTTCAATATAATAAAACTAATAAGCAAATGAATATAAAAGAACGGGGGGAAAGAGATTGCAGTAACAAATGAATACATGATTAAAGATATTAAAAGGTAATACTTTAGAATAAGCAATAAATGTTAAAAAAATTTGTAAAGAGTATTTATTCTGTATACGAAAGGAAGTTACTGCTGAAAGGAAAAACCAGAGATTTAGGAATATTAGCTGCAAAATTTATTTGGTAATGTGGGTCAGAAAGTCATTAGCAGAACGTATATACAATAGAATTGTGGACATTTTGTGTTCCGAATGTTACAAAGAAGAAACATTAAACATTAATGACCAAGGGTACTTTGGACCTGAAGGGAGCAAACTGTAGTCTAATGTTTTTGCTGTGGTGCCAAACTTATTCGGTGAGAGGAGACCGATTTGGAAAAACCATTGACTGAAAAGACTGACCAATAGAAATTAAGAAATGTTTAACTTCGGATCAATCGTGTCCGATCATAGAAAATAGGAGGGGTCATAAGAAATTTGTCTAGGCCCGAAGGGAGGTTACGGTCACGAATTGTAGACGGGAAGAAGTTACCTATAAATTATCAATGGTGCTGAGCAGACGTGTTGCATATATTAACTTCAGTACTGCGATATAAAGTATGTGTCTTTATTTTAGGAAAGTGAGTGGTGGACAAGGAGTCATTTCTCCGAGTTCACATGGGAATTAGAACAGGGTATAGTTGGAAAATAATCATGATAAATTTGTAAAAGTTTAATTGTAAGGAACTTATTCAGTGTGGGGGAATAACATTGTAAATGAGAAAACGGAAGTCAGAGGGGACAAATAATTTATGTGTGAAATGGATAAACTGGGGTAATCCGAAAAAAAATACAATGATTTTTTTTCCTTCACACGTGCCCTGAGAAAATCCCTAAAAGAGATCCTACTTTTAAGCCCTTCTTATCCTTCCAAATCCTAAAGTAATAAACCATAAAATTCCCGCCACACGACGCAGGTCTTGAACGGCTTTCTTCGGTATTGTCAGACGGTAGGGATATTTTTTGACCTCGAGAAGGCTTATGATACTTGATGGCGGGCAGGGATTTTGCGTTCTCTCCACAATTTTAATATACGTGGCCGCCTACCGTTGTTCATCCATGAGTTTATGCGGGGCCTCATTTTCCGAATAAGGGTCGGCCCGGTTTTTTCTCACTATTTCAATCAAGAGAAAGGAGGGCCGCAGGGCCCGGTACTAAGTGTGACGCTGTTTGCTATAGCGATAAATTCCCTATCGCATTGTCTTCCCCCAGGTGTCTCTTCCTGTTTATTCGTGGACGACTTTGTCATCTTCTGTACTTCTCAGCGGGCACCGTTTATGGAACGCCGTCTCCAGCGGTGTTAGTACAATCTTTACGATCGGAGCTTCAAAAACGGCTTTCGTTTCTCGCCAGAGAATACAGTCTGTGTTAACTTATGGCGAATGACTCCTCTTACACTTTGCCCAGATTTACTTCCTTTCGCAGAGGATACGAGATTCCTGGGATTAATATTCGATCGCAACCTATGCTGGTCACCACACATAGCACAGTTTAAAACGCGGTGTGGCCGTTTTCTCAATATCTTACGGATAAGTAGCAAATCTTGGGGTGCAGATCGGACAGTACTGCTGCGTCTTTATCGTGCACTGACTCGATGCAAGTTAGACTATGAATGCATTGTTTATTCATCAGCATGACCATCTGTGCTGAAACGCTTAGACAGGTCCATAATCAGAGAATCCGTGTGGCTGTTGGGGCTTTTCCAACCAGCCCAGTTGTTAGTCTCTTGATTTTAATGCCTATCTTTTAGTTCCGCCTTTTAAAAAAACAGTTTTAGCCCCCCCCCCCATACTTTCCCAATATGGGTGGAAATGGATCAAATCTGATGGATTTGATGTTCAATTTTAACTATCGCTTCCATGGACTTATATCGATTTTATCTTTTGGTTTTAACACTGCTGATGTCCCCGTACTTGAGCGCCCTTAAACCTCACTCATCATCATCATCATCATAGCCTGCAATTCCGCGCAAATATGCGGGGAGGTTATTTTGCGCTGTGGTTTATTTTTGCAGGTGTTCAAACTTTGCATTTCGACCATTTAGTCACCAACTTTTGCAAGGATTATAAATAATATTCTATTTTGCATATTATTATATGACTATAATTTTTAAAACCATACTAATTAGGTTAATTATAGGAGCATTTTATTACCCATTAGGTCTTACCTTTTCAGCTAACTATACATTCAAATTCGTTTTGCAAATTTCGGTGTAAGCATTGTCTGTTTCTGACACTACGCATTTCATTTGGATACACAGGTAATACTTATAGTGAAATGCTTCACTGGACGCGCTGACCTTAAAATTCCATACTGTTTACATGTAATCGCGAGAAACAAAACATAACATCGACAAGAGTTGCAATAATGGCAACAAATCGCATAATGAATAACTGATATCCCGGAAATAGTTTTGCCACAAAGACGTTATTTGAAATAAATTACATGTTTTTAAAGAGATATACATTTATTGTGTAGTACATTTTCTACTATGGCTTAACGCTTAGCAGTTTTACAAGGACGATATATTACATTCAAGATATTATACATAGGGTGTTTGAATTAGAATTATTGAGCGCCAATTCTTAGTAAATAATTTTCCAGACATTTTCCATGTAAAGGATAGATTGGGGTAGAGGATTTCGTAAAAATCTTCATGTTGCAGCTTTGAAAGGACTTGAATACCAAGCTTTAGTGCTTATTAAAATTTTCGGTTTTGACCTATGCTTTTCACAGATATTTTCTTAAACATGCCTTATTTGTTTAATCGTTCGGAATACTTCAAACCATGTATTTCAGGTGAAGTATCGGTATCGAATTTTTGGGTGAAATGCAACAGGTTCTGTACATATGCACATGGACAGAACGAAACAAAAACTTACCTCTAACTTAGTTCTTGCTAGTTTTTATGTAGGTTAGGCCAGTGCTTAAAATATGCCATACTACTACAATTTTTACTTTCTCTAGCACGTGAGAACAATGTACCTACATAATAGGTAGATGCGTTGTATTGCACCTAAAAATTCAGTACCGAGATTTAACCGGAAATACATTTTTAGGCTACCTTGAATTTAAAAAAACAAATCAATTAGAGGACTATTAGGTCCCATCAAAACAAAAGTAGATATTGTAAGAAATGGGGTATAGAGGTTCATGAGAAGAAATCTAAAATCACGGTGTTCTAAACAGGGGACAAAGTAAGAAAGGATTAGAAACAGTAGATAAAGGATAGCAATTTTGATGGTAGTCAATAAATTTGTCTATTTGGGGCGAGGTTGAGTGCAAATGATGGGAAGACCAAATGAAAAACGAGTTAGCTAAAGGGAGATTGGCTGTCGGAGGTAACAGAGCATGTTATAGCAAAATACCAAATAAGGTGTGGTTGGAAAGGGTATATAACTCACTGGTGGAAGCAAGAATTATGCAAGGAATGGAGGTGTGGGGCTTGGAGGAAGAATGGAAGTATATTTACAAGATTCATAGAGAATTTTTCAAATTAATATTGGGTGTACAAAGATCCTCATGTAACGCAGTAGCACTGCTTGAGCTGTGAAGAACGTGGAGTAAGTGGAAAGTGATTGAAAGAGGATTAAAATATTTATGTTTGAAAATGTTGGATGGTGATGGGATTGTCAAGAAATGTTCGTTAATTCAAGAAAAGGCCGGCTGGAAGTTCAGTTGGTAAGCAAAGATGGGAAGCATTCTGGAAGAAACAGGAATGGGAAATGTTTGGAAATGGGAATACGAGCATGAGAAAGGGTTTCTAGAGAAAAGTAGAACACGTATTGAGGATATTGAAACGCAAGGCTTGTTTAGTAGTTTGACACAAACATTCGCTGGAACTATAGAGCATTCTAAAAACGGATTGTGGCATAGAGACATGTGTGGACTCGTGTGATAAAGCAGGGAGAGAACGATATTCTTGGGCCGGAATAGGTGTGTGAAAATTAAAGGTGCTCAGAGAGGATTATTATATTAATATATGCACATTGTGTGTTTTTTTTTTTTTTTTAAATACAGTGCCGGAGTCTGATCGGGACTCCGGCGCTGTATACCCTACTTTTATTTACCTTTTTTTTTACCTTGTTTTTGCCCTATTATTACTGTTTTCTTACTTTTACAACACACACATATACACAAACATATAACACCCATGCTCAAGGCGGGACTCGAACCCACGATCCCCAGCGCTACGAAGCACCAAAGCGGGACGCCTTGGCGAGCGCGGCCATGGGGACCGGCTTGTATTGGGACATGAGGAAGTACTGCATTGTGTTCTTAGTGCAAGAAATGAGGTACGGAGAAGTGCACTGAGGTTTGATAAATGGCATAATCTAGGGCTAGAGAAATTAGCAAAAGGAATGTTTAGTAGTAGTGGTGGTATGTGGTAGAGAATTCATTATACTTACGAAAAATATCTAGGAAGGTTGCGTGAGAAATGGTGTAAAATTGCGAGGCAGTGTAGGGAGGAGGGAATAAGTAGAGAGGAGAATGGGACTATCTAGTATTAAACATGATTCTTATACACCAATAACACTGTTAGTGTGTACGAGGGCTATTGTTTTCGACTTACAATGGGACATAACAGAAAGACAAATGTGAACCATAAAATGATTTTATTACCTGAAGTCAGCTACAGTCGCAGTTATTTTTCCACATAGTCACCACGTAATACATTTGTCATACCTATAAACGAGCTTTCCAATATTCTCCATAGAAGGCTGAGGACAGCGAATTCAGGTGCAGGTAAGTCCCTGCCTCAAACTCCATGTGTAACACACATTTCTGCTCCCAGAAAACAATAATCATTGTCTTCCTGTTGCTGAGTTTGTTTGTACTTTGTGGATTTTTAGGAGTATGTTATCCATTGTTTAGATTGCTATTTTTGTTTCTAGATTGTCATGAAGAATCCTGTTTCATCCCCTGTCACATTGGAATTCAAAAACTTCATCAGCAGCATAACGAGTGAGGAAGGATACGACTGATACCATACGCCGAGCTTTGTGGTCCTCAGAGATGTTTTTTTTTTGGGGGGGCGGCACCGTGCGCAAAGATTTCGATAGCCTAGTTCTGCAATAATCGTGTACAGAGCTAACCTTAAAATGTTTGGAAAATATGGAGACAACTCACTCACTGATGGTAACTCATCTACCGCTTGATTAATTCGCTGACTTGCGTTCGTGTCCATATACATAATGAACATTAATTCGATCTTATAATTACGACACCATTCGCGCACATCCCCACTCATACAGTTTGCACCATAAACACGGCTCAGCTAATTCTGCTGCAATATTCCCATGAATTGCACTTCGCAACTAGACTTGTTCGGAGAATTAATGATACCGGCTATGTTGAAGTTCCTGTAGCTAGGCTCCCAATGGTGTATTGAATTTTGCCTTGGGGGACGTAATGCTGAGTTATTTGCGCAGCTCCACCTCTTTATGCTTGTCTGATCACGTAGCTGCGCGATCGGAGATAGAAAAAAAAAGACCCAAAGGAAAAACCAACCCTCAATGATAAAAATTTAGCTGAATGTGTTGAATGAAGACAGAAAGAAGCAAAATGTACTATTATATTAAATGTAACAAATTTTATGCTATATTAATGGATAATAAATTCATTCATTCACTTGGCCGCGCCGTAGCCGAGTAGTCAGACCACTCGCCTCTCATCTAGACGGCCCGGGTTCGATCCCAAGCGGCCGCATGTTAGATTTGTGGTGGATAAAGAGGCGCTGGGGCGGGTTTTCTCCGGGTTCTCCGGTTTCCCCCGCCATCGCATTCCACCGGTGCTCCATCTTCATCAGTGTCACCGCCTGCGGTGCCAGAAGTAGTTAAAGCGGGCGTTAAACACTACCAAAAGAAATTCATTCACTTGAAGTAAAGTTTTGTTGCATTTTCATTTCAGTTCATCAGCCGCATTGTTTTAATTACAAACCTCTAGACATTTCCTTTCAGAATTGATAACTTCAAGTTTCCATACTTACACTCTTCAGAATTTCTTGAAGAGAAGAATTATTATACAAAAAATGTTGCCACTAATAATGTAGAGAAACAATAACTTCTTGTTCGTTCTCACAGAGTATTGGTTTGCAAGACGTTCCTTAAATACTGGTATATTAGAATAAAACTGTCGTAAATTCTTAAATTCAATTGTTTTTTTAACTTGTCTTTGATTTTGAAGGAAGAGACTTCTGCATCAATGGGTTCTGGAGGGCTCATTTTTTTCTTTTTTGCCATACCGCATGTATATTTTTAAAAATTACATACTTTGTTTCAGAAACAGGGCAATTACAAATGTAAGAATGAATGCATATTTTATATTTACCTCATGGAAAATCAGAACCTCGTTGTAATTGACTTGAATGGTGGACTTCATAGATTTCACTACTACACGATGGCTGCATTTTCCACATATCCTCGTCAAATACGAAGTTTGTAACGGAGAATTTCGGCGATTCCTTATTTCGCTAATGAAGGGCAACGATTTTACTACATAATGTGCCTGTGTCCAGGTAAATTAACCTCTCAAAGAGTATACCATTTATACATCAATTAGTGCATGCAAAACAATATCAAATAATTTCGGACTCTTTCCATTCGTATATATGTGCTTTAATATACTGCAATGCATACGCTCCATGTGTATGTTAGTATTAAGGCCTGAATGTAAACGACAACTGAATGTAAAACTCTAGAATCTGATATTCCTTTTTAAAATATAACAATTCCGTTGATTTACAGATAGGATGCTAACCTTATTTTCGTTCTAATATGTATTACACATAATGCTATTGTTATATTCTTTACTGTGCACATTTGTGTGTCGTGAAAACCCATTGTGCTGATCCGCCTGAAAAATATCACCGCACGCCAGTGATGCGTGCATTCACAGCGTCTGGGAAGTAAAATTACAGGAATAGTGGTTGCTTTCTGAGCGAGTATAACACAAGTACGGGCTAAGTTCCATAATTCCACTCCCATATCTATCAAAGAACCAAAAGGCGAAACAAACGACCATCGTCACATTCATCGTAAACCCCGAATTAGGTTTTTAACTTCCTAATATAATTGGAACGGATAGACCTGGAGTGGTTACAAGTTAAGAGGCTCATTCTGTACGCAGAGGGAGGCTCCATACGCCAAAATTGTAGCATCGAAACACTCATCTCGTTTTTGTTTTCCGGAACTTAAACTTACAGATTTATATCTCACATTGTAACTGTTTAGAAGCAGGAAAATAAAATACTATAAATGTACAATAAAACAGTGATAAATATAGAGGTATGACAAGGCATTTAATGCACTTTGAAAATATTGCGTACGTTCGTTAATAACACTGGGAAACACCATCTAAAGTTGTACAGAAGGGAAATTTCTAACTGACTTCGTGTTTTCCCTGGTTCAGTACCCCCCCCCCAACCCGTCCGCGCCGTGGTCGAGTGTTCGGCCACTCGCCTCTTACCAAGGCGACCACATGTGGGATTTGTGGTGGACAAAGTGGTGCTGGGCGGGTTTTCTCCGGGTGTTCCAGTTGCCCCCGTCACCGCATTCTACCTGTGTTTCCATCTTCATTCCATGTATCATCAGTGTTATCGCCTGCGATGCCATATGTAGTAAAAGCGGGCGTTAACCCCTATCAACCCCGCCCCAATCAGTACACTTCCACTTAGGTCTCTGTTTATTCTGACTGGTCTTGTCGATATTGCGTAACATGATTAGCAACAGTTTGCATCAGAACGTATAACGCTATATTACCTGCAACAGATTTTGAAACAATGGATGAAATTAATTCTGACTAATCACTTTTTAGTAATATACCCGAAATTCACCGTCCCAGAACGAGGGAACATTTTGGCGGTGGAGTGAAAGCCCCCAGTGATTGCAATTTTCCTGATCTAAGATTGAACCTATCCTAACGAGACACGCGTTGCGGATGTGGACGAACTCCACTGAGAGCTGTTTCTGGGGGCTATGTTACTAGGCAAAAACAATATTCTCTACTTCACACCAGTGTTATATAGATCAACATAATGAGGATTTCTTTGTAATTGTGAATAGCTAATTCCTTGACTAAAACATACTGATAGAATATTGGTCCTTTTCCCTTATAGGCATATTGTGCAGAATGAGGGACCCAGAGCGTTGTTCAAAGGATTGGGCCCCAATCTTGTTGGAGTGGCCCCGTCCAGGGCGATCTACTTCTGTGCTTACTCTCAAGCTAAAGGTTTCTTCAACTCCATACTCGCACCAGATACAGCAATCGTCCATGTGTGCTCCGCCTCTTTCGCAGGTCAGTGTAAATGCCTGTCTCAATATAGTAGCTGCCACTTAGACTTACCTTGCTTAGTGTCAATGTTTGTCTTGAGCTTCATTGGTGTGCATGGAAAAGAACTTAGGATATAATAAAACTCTTCTTCTTGTTGTAGCAGTTAAATATTGATGTTATAGTGGCTTATGGTAAGCGTTAATGCTATTGAAACGGCACACAAGTTGATTCCTGTCTTTCTCGTAACTGGGGCTCCAAATTTTCCCGGATTTCGAAGTTTGTGTTTATTTTAGCTTTTTATTATATTTACTCTTGCAAGTGCCGTTTACTATCGTTTCATTCCGTATTTCAGAGTATATCACCAACTTAAATTTCCTGTGTTTACATTTGTTGAATTAACATTTACACAGGTTGAGGGAATTATGCTCACAGCATAAGCGATTTTACGTTGTACACCGAATTACACTTTAGAAACTCTTTGCATCACTAGTTTCACCACAAAATGTCTCGCCATACAAATCTGATCGTCGATTGACTGAAGGTGAACCAGAATAACCTTTAGAGAGGTGAAGATAAACGAACAGCGGTGTAAAGATATTAGTATAAAAGTCTTTAAATCTGGATTAGCTAAGGCGGTCGGGAAAAGGATGCAATTATGCAATTCTTGTTTTATGTTTATTGCTTATTATAATTTTATGGACTTTCCTCTTTACTAGTTTATGCTGTTTGCTAATTCCTATTTTAAATATTTGCTTAAGGTATATCCTCCGCGACTTTGAAGCTGACAAACTGACGTAAGCTTCTCTCAAAACTTTCTGCTCAGTTTTGGTTCTTATATTTTAGGCGTTTAATATCTTTGGAGCAGTTAAATGCTAGATCAGCTGGTCAGCTCATCCAAGATGGTTTGTTCTTATTTAAATCTCAAAGTGATTTGGGGTATATCTTCCGTCTTTGTCATGGGTAAGGGTAACACCAGGAATTCTTTGAATGTTTTAAGAGGAGAATTGGTATTGAAAAACTGGGGGAAAAAATTGTTAGTACAGCGCGTTCAGAAACTAGTTCCAGTAGTAACTGTGAGTTTTTCCTAGCCTAGTTATTATACCAGCCAACAAGCTAAACATCCTGATACAAAACCTTAGATCAACAAAATTTAATTGGCCATACTAATATTTGGCTGACGAAAGAATGTAAACGGAGAGTAGCGAAAACTTGCACGTTTCTCCGTTGTTGCCTTAAAATGTACCTAATTATCTATAAAACTCACAATTTACAAAACAAACCTTTCTTTCGTCGGAAAAGTTATGTCCTATTATAACTATTGTTGTGTATTAATGAGAGCAACTGCAGTTCTGCCAATTATTCGTAACCGTATCTTATGTAGTAGATTTATTTCACATTTTCAGGGCTAACTGAATCTTAACATTTTGTGAACACCCAAAATGTATACTCAGGAGCCGCCACTGCCCTTAGAAGTATTTTAATTAATTGAAACTAGCAAATGGCGCTGGAAATGTGTTTTGATTCTCAAGGGAAATTGGCTAGCTAAAGCTCCCACGAGCTTGGGACATCAAGCTCTGATTTAATAGGAACGCGGTGAATTTAAATGTCTCACTCCATTCTGGGTGGCCTGCAAAGTCTGTTCAAAGTTTCAAAGCAGAAGCATGGATTCCGTAACCAATGGAATAAGATCTAGAAAGCCGATACAAAACAAATCAGACTGAGTGCAGGTTTATGTATATGGTTTTAGCAACGCTAATAAATTGGAAGTGAGCAATAGTATCTGTACTAGAGCCTCAGTATCTTAGTTTAAAGGATGCTGGACCACAAATAGAATTTGTAGGTCCCTTTTTTATATCACTACGTAAGCATATAGCGATTATGGTCTGTGCATGCTTTGCAAAATGTTTTAGATTCCGTTTTTGCAATCAGCATATGATCAAAGGATAAATAAACTGCCAGATAACAAGAGATTACTTTCAAAAACTATTTGCCAAAACATTGTCATACATTGAGTTACACTTTGGATTAAGTAAACAAAAACTAGTAAAACTTCCAAGAACAAACTTGAAAAGGAAATAGTTTGTACGTGTTTAAAATGAATAAAAAAAGAGAATACTTGCTAATTTGCCAGCTTACTTTCCATGGATTATTCAACTGTGTGCAAGTATTCATTGCTAACATAACGATTGACGTGGTCCTCACCATGATCTCTTAATTTCTTTATATATACTGTCACTTTATTATTACTTAATACTTCTTTGTTCTGGGTGGTTCAGTTGATTATGCGCTGGCCTCCTGAATACAATGTCGCGCATTCGAACCCAGCCCAGACAGATCTTCTGATTTCCGTGCGGCTGCTCTAACCAATTGAGCTACCGTGGCCACAATGCAGACCCGACTTAAAATCCCCCAGACGACCCGAATTTTTCCCGTTAATCACCAGACGTCTCATTCTTTGAGACAGCATATACAACAATGACTACCTGCCAGTTCGTAAGCACTTCGCACAAGCCAGGGTAAAGCATTTTTGAGAGGTAGAATCAAACTGAAAAACTCAATACTATAACCGGATCTCCCACTTTCGTGTTCCTCCTCTAAACCAAATTGTTCCAACCTAGTTGCGCGCAAAGAGCATCGAATTACTCTTTCTCATGGAGTATGCTTGCAGTATGCAATATTTCTCATTGAGGACCACCTATCGTCACGGCTGAATCAAGTGTTGGACTGTGAGTGAAAATTGTGCTGTGACCTTTGCCCAGAGACTTATTGGCCATCACGTTCCCTATACGAAAATTTTGAGATACGCGTAAACTAAACAGATTGCACCATTGGATAGCCACATTCTCTGCATACTCCGTCTCACCTCGCAGTCTACAGCGCAAGGTTAACAACCTCTAGTGTGACGTGAGTTGCTTGCCAGCATAGAGGTGGAAAGAGAGCACTTCTGTGCAATGACTTTGCATCTCTTTAAACGCATTTTAAAATCATACAAAGTTTTGAGCGCTTGCAACAGGCTTTTGGGGACCTTGGTTCGTCCCGTTCCACAGTTTTTCTGTGGTTTCAAGAATTTAAAAGAGGCTGAACTTCATTCAAGGACGAGGTTAGGAGTAGTCCGTCTACGGCGGTAACTGAAGAAAATGTAGCTGCTGTGGAAAGGATGGTCCGCGAAAACAATCGTGTGACATTTAAGGAAATTGAGGCAAGTATGCAGATTGGATCGCCAGCAGTTTCGAAAATATTGCATGACTTTTCGCGTGAGGAAGGTGTCATCCCGTTAGGTGGCCCACAATTTAACCGATCTGTAAAAGTGCACCAGTGTTGAACGGTGTGAAAATTCGATGGAGGTAATTCTCGGCGGGTTTCTGGCAGTTTCTGGTGATGAAACCTTGATTTACCAGTTTGACCCTGAGACTAAGCGTCAGTCAGCTGTGTGGACCTTTCCAGATGACGATCTTCCAGTCAAAGTGAACCGGCCGCGCAGTGTCAGGAGCAAAATGGTGGCCACTTTCTTCTCTAAATCTCAATATGTGGCTACCATTCCACTTGCAGAACAAAAGACAGTTACTGCGCACTGGTACACAACAGTTTGCTTACCACACGTTTTTTAGAAGCTTCGTGAATTGCGGTCAAGAACAGGACTGCGAGGAATCCTGCTCCACCACGATAACGCCTCTGCGCACACAGCCAATGCAACGATCCAGTTTCTGGAGTTCACAGAGGTGAAGTTGATGACTCATCCCCCCTAAAGTCCATATTTTGCTCCATTTTGTTCCCCATAGTGAAAAATCGCATGCGTGGAACGAGGTTTTCGAGCCCTGAAGAAGCTGTTGCAGCATTCGAAAATGAACTTTTATACCCACATGAAAATGTGTGGAGAATACTTTGAAAAGCTCCAGCAGTCAAAGTGATTTTATTCAGTTTAGTTTTTGTGTATCTCAAAACTTTTGTAGTGACTCTCGTAGCTGAGCTCCGAGATTTGTACACACGCTTTCTCCAACACAACGAATTGAGTTGGAATAGCCTGCCCTAAACGAAGGAATACTGTCACGTTATTTTTCTGAGCATGATTGCATCTTGGCGTGTTTCTTTGGGCTAGGAAAAAAAGAACAGTTATGTAATCAACATTTTCATTGCCAAACCTGCATAGTGCTCAAGTCTTCTAGGGCTTAGACCTCTCCTTTTTCGACGGGCTTTTCCTTTCATAATATGCACTTGAACTGCATTTAGACAGAAACTGCTACAGAGATATGCGTGTTCGGTCGTTGCTTCTTATCAACCTTGCATATGAGCAACTATTTGCTTTTGTTAAAAGTGTTTAGTTGGCTTTATTGAAGACCCGTTTGGAGTATATTTGCCAGAATTTTCGGTTTTCTTGCCTCGGACGTATTTACTTCTTTAATTCACTAGAATGAAAGCATTTGTTTGTAAAATTGCAAGTAAAAGCAAATAGCTCATTTTATTTTAATTGAAAATTGTTAGCTTATATTTTTGTATTACCGCACACGTTTTGCATAAAATTTCCCGTTGGTTTATTCATTAAAATACAGACACTTCGTTCACACAATCTCATTTCCTCCTTTCCATTCTTCTGAGGTTAAACTTACAAACACACAGCAGCAACAGAAAGGAAACATATTGTACAGTTTCTCTAACGTGGTGATAACACAAAATCCAAGTCTGTCTTTCGTTGTAGATCTAAAAAATAAGAATGAGAAGGGGGAAAACTGGGCATCTGTTGTGATGTGCCGCAATGGTTATTTGCGGATCTTGATGACGCCGATTTAAACACCTACTACAGATTCCGTAATAAACGCATTTTATACTAAGTGTTGCTTTTCTCCAGATGTCAAAACTCCTCAGGAATGGAATCGTGCGTTAGTAGCTGTGATGCATGGGGTAGATGGGTGGTGTGGGGAAAGTCGAAAAATCCTCTGGTTTCTATTATTATTGCTATTATTATTATTATTATTACTATTACTATAAAATTAGTCGCAGAAGCTCATTTTGCTGTGTTGCGCCCATTCACAATAAAATAAGTTACTCAAGTTGTCTCTGATCGTGAAACCTATTTGTGGCGTGTCAGATGAACTGTCTGACCACAAGAAGGTGCCTAAGTGTAAAGTACTGCATAAACATTTTCCCCCTCGACCATAAGTTCTTGCGTGTTCGCAAAATATAAACGTCAGATGCATAACTCGCGCGCTAGCAATGAAAACCTGGAAATACATAATAATACCTCTTGCAGCAGTTCAGATATAGCAGCATGGGTGACTCGTGTGCACACTGTGCATATCTTTCAAATTAAACAAATCAATTATGTGAGCAACTGAGCAGTAAGCCCCTACTCTTGCCTCAGACTAGGGGTGGACACCATCGAATGTTTGCGACAATTATTCCAGTATGTTACAATTGTGAGAAATAACCAGCGAATAATGGGTTTAAAATTTGTTTATTTAAATGCACGAAGTAATTGTACTATAACTTACGCTTTACTTTTCATTCAGATTTAAAAGTTCCTTATAATAGACGTTGTAGCCTTCTCAATCAGACTAGCACACATTTCTCTGAAATGCAACGATGTAACATAAAGTTATATATATATATATATATATATATATATATATATATATATATATATATAAATAAAATTAAAGGTTATCTACCTGTTTCAGAATTAAGTACTGTTATGGTGGTTCAGTAACTTGAGATTATATTATGTAGGAATGTCGTATTTATTATTTCGTATCCATTTGATTTTCGGTTAAAATGAATAAACCAAATATTATACCCTCACAATATGGGGAGGCCTTGACAATTCATATTTTGCATTTACGATTTTCGCTCCTAAATTTGGCCAAATTATCTTTTGGGTAGAATTGAATGAAAGGCATGCTTAACTTTCTAATCTAAGTAGATATGTCTCTCTATTTTAAAACACAATCCGTTAAGGAGATACAATAGTTTTAGTGGTTATTAACTGGCAAGAAAACATGAAGCAGCAACATTCTTACATTACAAAAGTTTAAATTGTAATAAAGAGGTTCAATTAAGTTCGATTTAACGTTTTGGTTTTTACTTACAATCACTGCACCAATCGCCCCCTCCCATTAATACTGCATCACCCGTCTCAGAATGGCGATCTCTCAGGCAATGTCATCAATATTAAATGTACATGTTTAGAACTAACTCTGCTCTTGTAGACCAACTGCAAATATATTCCTTGCTTGGTATGTAACATTCTTTAGTGCTATGTTTATGACTATGAAACCTGTTAAATAAAAGTAAATAAAGCAGTAGATAATGTATTATCTCTGAAATAATGCGAGAAATTCGCACATTTGAGCATGTGTTCGTTTTAATGTCTAAGCTAACCTGAATATTTAGTGTTTAACCACAATAAAGGAAAAAAGTGCAAAGGCATTCTCAACTGGTATACTCACACTCTCTGCAATGGGATTGGCCTATCTGTATTGGTTCATCAATTAAAGCGACTTGAAAAGTGATTGGGGACTATATACTACCAAGTAACCAATAGTGTTAACAGTTTAAAACAGAATGAAACACCGAATACTTGGCTAACAATCGAGTAACCGATACTACAAATCACAAACCAATGTCGCCTTATTCTCTTGGACATGCAGTAAACAAAACCACTCTTGCACAATACTTGTCACCAAGTGTGTGTGTTCAATGCGACATTATTATTATGATGAAGCCTACTTTGGTACGATAATAACAACGCTCGTATTGTTACGTACAAAGAATACAAGTATATGCATGTATAGTTTTCTCAAAAACATGATGGTCTTCAAACGGTACCACCCCCCTACCTCAGGATATAATCACAGATGTAGCAACTTTTATTTGACATGACACTACTGAGAGCTGAAATTTAGAAATACCAATTGTTGCACTTTGTATGAAGTGAGATCTTGCGTCTTTCATTTTATATAGCGCCATTTTTTTTAATGCAATATGTGCTCACACGAAACTAAGGTATTGACGACACAAAGCCGTTGTGTTGATAATGACTGAAATTAAGCATATAGTAACTTAAATATTATCGTAGAGTGTTACATAAATTATGGTAGTGACATTTTTAAAGATAATGTTGCTATAGAAGAGAAGCATTAACGTCCAAACACACATTGTCTAAAATCACAAAAGGTGAATACAATTAGATGGTTACATCTCGTATGTTGCAAAGCGGATAGTACTACTAATAGGCATTTTCTCGCCTCGCCCCTAATGTACCAGATGGTACATCCTGGTATTTCGAAATAATGCTTGACGAGATCTATTTCCTGACTTTATGTATTAAAAATGAAATATGAAATAACTGATTTCACATGTGAATCATCACATAGACTCTTTCATAATGACCGTGAACTTCACTTATGTACAGGTCTCACGATAATACAAACACCGACTTGCGTAACACTTATAAGTGGGGCTCGGAAGTTGATGACCCATTAACCAGAGAAAATGACCAATTAAAATGCCCTTAAATTTTGGGTAAAAGGACATAAACATTTTAAAAATAATCTACATTTTTGTAATTTTAACATTAAAAGTTGAAAATATTAATATCTTTATTATAAATTATTATAATTAGAATTACGATTATGTATCCCATACATATTTATATAATAGGAAAAAATTAAATATTTAGGCATACCTGTTATTTAACATTGCAATAAAGAATTATTGTCATTCGTAGGTTGACGGACTGTCGGTTGTTTTGAAGAATACTCCTATATTTTGAAAAGCTCTCTACTTCCGCTGACATCATCGGCACGTATTTGAAGTCGCAGGGTCCCCTGGTGAAATGTCTTCTTCAAAACAATTAAAGTACACATTTTCACCTTGCAGAACTTTCTTAATTTTACACGACTGATACCCCAATGTTCTTTCCTAATACTGTTTTTCATTTTCTCACAAACTTCTTGGCCAGTTTTTCCTGCATGTTGTCGCAAATGTTCCTCCACACCGTTAATATTTTTAATAACCGCGTATTTTTTCAACCGCGTATTTTTTCTGCCAAAATTGAAAAGTTGTCTCTGATAAAAGCCAAACTACCCTTAATTGGAGGATCAGTCAGTAAGACTTGAGCATCGACTATAGACAGCATTTTCTCTATCAAAGCTATCAACCCTGATTTCACTACTTCAAAATGTCGCAATAATAAGCACATGTACTGTTCCATGCTCCCCAAGTGTTACCATTGGTTCAGGAGGCAATAGTAGGTTAGATGTAATTTCACGAAAATGTCTTATTCTTGAAGATTTCAGAAACACTTTTTTTCACATTTGATATGAGATTGTTAACTTGAACTTTTTCACGCACTAGTTCATAGAATCTATGAAGGGCATGTGCCTTAATTGCGGTGCTCGATTTCACCATATATTTGGTTACATCTGTTACGAAAAGTAAAACTTGTTCATGTTTTATGCCTTTGGCCACAAATTTTCAGAGAGGTGTCAACTTCTAAGATACCTATAACATTTGCAATATAACGTCCCTCTGTCACTTGTCTCGTCTATTGAAATAAATATATTCTCATTTCCCACAAAATCATGCATTTTTACTATTGTATCTTCATAACAATTCTCTAAGGGTGGATTCATCTGGGGTGCTCTGTCCCGTATATTGCTGCGGAAATTGCCATAATGTAGCGTTACTGATTTTTGCTAACGCAATATTAGCAGAAACGTCGTCCTCCGTGGGTAGTGGTCATCATGTATACCCAAGGTCGCGTGATCAAACCCGGTGGATGGCGATGGATTTTTCGGGCGTAAGCATCCTTAGTATGGCTTCCTTCGAAAGGCAAGTAAAGTCGTTGGTCCCATGTCGGAGATATAAGGCACATAAAGGAACCTTAAGCCCGATAAAGAGGCCCCTGAGCAAACTTAAGCGGTCTTTCACGCCCAACATAGAATGGGACGCTGAGAACACAATAGTTTAAAGAGCGTCTATAAATACTTTCATTTGTGGCAGAAACCAATGCTCTGCAAAGATCTTTGTAAAAACATTCTTTGGATGATTCCCCCGTATGTGACTAAGAAGTAACTGGGTAGCCGTACTTTCCTTTATATGTGCAATAGCCGTTATGTGATTTTCGCACCCAATGTACTTCTGCACAGTGAAATGCTTAACAATGCTTTAATTTCACACAGCTTGCAAAATGGTATCCTTCCATCTGAAGAAAATATAGTCAACAAACTCAGTCACTAACTTTCGCAAGGAAATTTGTCTACCTTACTTTGGGATTTTTACATATTCACTTGTGAGAAATAAAATGATGGCTGGCTGTAGTTGCAGCAGTAGGTGCTAGTCATTATCTACATCGATTACGATAACTGCATAAATATGTATCCAATGACTGATTTAGAGACCATAAGAGAACTACGCAGCGGAATTGAGTAAGCAACTTTACCCTTAACTGGTAATGCCGGTGAAATGATAAGTGATCTATTTACGCGCTTTATTAAGATATACACATCTGCATCCCGCTACCTTATCAGTGAGTCTGCAGTATGTGAAGGAAGTGGACTATTCTGCTTGATTGCATTGTTGACTTATATAGTTTGGGACTCAAGAAGCGGTCTCTTAGATGTCTAGACCAGTTACGTTATTTATTTCCAACAAAGTAAATATTTTAACTTATTAATATATTTTAATTCTCGATTTAAATTATTGAGGAAAATAAAGCGCAATATCTCTACTATTAAATAAATATACTAGAGTGTGTATATATTCTATATTACTTAATATTTAACAGTATATTTATAAATACAAATTTTCGCTGAAAATTAAACGCATATACACGAATATGTGCAATATAACAAATATAGCTGGTACTAGCATATAGCGGATTTTTTTTCAATTCCCGGGTCCATCGTCCATGAGAGCAGATGATTCCGGACTTGGTAAATTCATAACTCAGAAGTTAGCAGAGTTACAAGACTAACATTCTTGACAGTGTTGACGACATAGATGATCCCACATTCGTAATGGAAAGTGATCATAGTTCAGATTCAGAAATCGAGGAATGTGATGATGAGCCAGAAACTGAGACAAAGTGTACAAAGTAACGTTGCAACTTTCCCAGGGAAAAAAAGTTTCCTTAGGAACAAAACATCACACTACGAAATGTTCAGACCAGAGCGCACAATATTTTAATTCATCTTCCTGGATTTAGACCTTCAGCTAAATCTATTGGTAACAATCCCAAAGCCCGGTATAGCGCTGGTCGTCGAATCCCACGATACAAAGTTCGCATAACTTTCTGAAGTTTCCATTTTTTCAATTCTTTAATTTTCTTGTTTTTCTCAAAGAGGTACACAATTTGAGTAGCACTAATACGCTTAGTTTTCAGTTCTGAGCCCAAAACGATAAACCATCCAGTACAAATTACTTCCAAAAGATTGTGAATGATAAGCTTCGTAACGTTCAGTATTAAAGCAGTAATTGTGAAGGTGCTTGGTTAGATTAATGCAATGAAACAATTATTTTGTTTAAAACATTTATGTAATGGATGCTTTGAAACGTAGTTACTGAACTATATTTTTGGGATGGAATGGAAAAACTTGATTATCGCTTACATTCGAACTGGGGTACTTTGAATTTATCCGTATATAGATATTATGCAGTTTTAAACACTTAAGCTACTGTGGTCCGCGAGATAGTGCTTCTGAAAATCTTATCTAATGCCTACACGTGACACTATGAGACCTATGAATGCTAAACATTGTGATCATGTTGTAAAAGTATTGTGTGTAAGGAGAAAAATTGTTTCAACAAGTGCGAAACGGAGATCACACAGACTAGCATCCTAAACTGATCTAGGCTGCGAACTTTCTGAGCTCATGTGCTGTTTGCTACCACGTGGTACCATAGCACATGCTTAAGAACTTCGCTTACCAGATGCCCATTGAATCAAATAAACAATTACTGACACGAACTTTAGGTGCTTGTGGTGAGGTTCACAACACTCCTGGAAGTTTTGTCAGGGTGCGAGGTTCATTTTTTCGCAGGTGCAACCTCTGCAGGGTTGTTACAGGTTGCCACATTGAACAGTTTCTCTGGTGACCTGTTGTATTTTGTATTTCGGATATTGTATTATTTCTCGAAGTCTCTTTCTATTTGCCTTTCATGTAGAGATGAAATGGTTGTATGCACTTTCCTGACCAATGCATAGTTCTTAATTAGTTTTATGTAGGTATTTGTTTTACTACACAATGGTAATATTGTTTCGTAAATTGTGAACTGTGCCTACAATTGTAATATGTACCTACATAATACATAATGTATGATACACTGTCATTCAGAAACTCTTTCGAGGGGTCTGGAGAAGTGTACCCGATTCAGGTGTTAAATGCAATTGTTATTGAAACGTTCTCCGTTGCACCTACATGCTAATCGTACATCACATTTGTTTTATTTGTCAGTACGAATAAATCGTATTACCTATCGCAGCAAAATAGGAACTGCTCATTATAAAATACAAAGAAAGGAGATAACATAAAAGTATTGGTATCTATGGAGGCTTGAGCCTCCAACTCTCAACATCTTGACTCGATGGCAACACGCTTACCATATGCCTATGCTCTCCGAAATCAGTGTATTCACGCTGCAGTTTGATCAGTGGCGTGCTAACCCTTAATACATTTTATACTGTAGCAAAGAATTTAGAACCCATAACCCATAGGTTCCCTATCTCAAAATGTTAATCTTGGACCCCTGTACAATCCTGCCAATTTATGCGGTCGCATTCTGGGACACCCTGTATTATGAAATACAATGCATCGCCATGTTTGCATTTACAGTTCGATTACGTCAACGCATTGACTACCACAGATTGTTCATGTGAGTGTAGGCGAAGTCTTGATTTCTTGCATTAGGAGGCTATCAAAAGAGAAAGAAAAGAAAAAATATACACCTTCACAATGAATGTGAGTAGCCTATATAACTGTGTAGAGTTACCTTGGCTCAGAGAACCATATCAAGAAAATCGGTGAGCAGCGAGCGTGGCAAAATCTTAGTTGGCACTTGCTTTGAATGTTACTTCTAAATATAAACAGAGTTGTTGTAACGGTGACCTGAAGAAGAACGTGAAAACGCCCCCTTGCATGCTTGACACCACTATGTGAATGTAGTGCTTTAAAAGTGAAGTCCTTGCATAATGTGTAATAAAAACAAGCGATACGGGTTTATTAAATCAATTTTTGCTGTAAAGGTAACTCATTCTGGAGTTTGAATCAAAGGTTTGCAGTGATTCGTCCAGAAAGTTTCGCCGAAACATCTTACGCAACTCAAAACAATACAAATGTCGCTATAAATAGCGATTCTGACTTTCACTCTTCTCACAGTTAACCGCTTGAATAAAAATAATAGGAAGTTTTGTAAGCATTTAAATACCACCGCCCAAGCGAGATTTTTCATACTGAAGATTCAGTCTCGTAATGTTTAGTCCGCACATCGTGTTAGCTTGTACATGCGGGACACCGTCGTATATTTGTGTCAGCGATAACAGTAACACCCAAAACTTTGTCATTGACCTACGGTTGGAATTTCAAACAAAGGTATTGCTTTAAACTAAGCACACTGTAAACTCAAAAGAATCGAATCGCTGCTCACATTAATTCTAGTCTTAGGATATTGAAGATTTAAAATATATAAGTAGAAAGACAAAGCTTACATATGAAGGAAGAAAGCTGGGTATTATTTCATTGGCCCTGTATAAAGTTGAAGAGAATTATTTTATCCCCAAAGAGTATAAAATAATTCCTAGACCGCAGTATTACTATAGTAGGCACAAAATTTAATGGCGGCTGAGAGCTAACCACTATCAGAGAAGCGCGATGTTGCCACGGGTTGAAGTTGCATACAGTAAGAAAGTCGGCCCCAGTAGCCGTGGTCGTTGGCGCTTTTGGCGTTGACGCTCTGCCGCGAAAGGGCTGCAGCTTCGAATCCCGCTATAGGCGTTTATGTTTAGCGTTCTATGCAAGTCATTCTCTCTCCCCTTATGGCCAATATGTGAGGAGAAAAGAAGACGAAATGTAAACAATTTATAGGGTATTACTCTAATACTCAAATAGCCATAAACTTTGTGAGCATTCTAATTTATTTGGATGTTTTGTTGTCCTGCTGCTTCTGCCACCCGCTATTAAATTTGCCTGCCATGGACATACATTACTAAGGCACAAAAATATTCCAAGTAGACAAGAACAAATTTTACAGACAGAGGAGTTAAGCAGGAAATTGTTTTATTGCTTTTGATTAAGCTTAAGAAAATTCCCACAAAACCCGAGGTATAACAAAACAAATAAATAAGGAAACAAAACTAAGTCCTAACTCAATGGGTAAATAATCCATTTAACCCCGCTTAACATTATCTTTAATGAGAATAGACTTGACATAATGCTTTTTGCTAATTCAATATTGGAGAACACCGAAGAATTCTATTAGCCGGCCAGTTAGATTTACCAAAATCACCCAATTTAGCGGGGTTTCATCCCAGAGTTTTAAATGATCGTCAATTATAAATTAAAAATACAGAAAAGGAACAATTTTCATACCTGTACATCATAGGTTTGCGGTGATTACATAGGAAATACGTAAAGTCTTATAACTTAACTGTATTCAGTTGGTTATTTCTTTCTAAAGAACCTGAATACGAAAACATTACTGTAGATAACCATGTACTCTGATGAAATTGCCTGTGTAAAAAGGTTTCTGATTAATGAAAATGAAAACAGCAGCATTTTTCGGATACGTAGTGTAACTTTTGAGCAGTAATTCAGTTGTCAGATGCAGGGAAATGTTGAAAATTGTCAATTATTTCTTTTCAATCCCAGTTCATAATGCAGCCATTGAAAGGACTTTTCTTAATTAAATGTTCACTGATCAGACCTGAGAAATATTTTATCAACAGAATGTGTAATAGCGTTACGGACTGTTTCATATAAAGATATCAGTTCCCAATTATATGACAATTCAAGGGCATTACAATTAGTGTCCACGTTAGGAATAAAGATGCCATTTTATTGAAACTAAAATTATTTATTTCTTAACATCCCTTTTATGAATATACACTCCTCCCTACTTTCATACCATTTTTAGCCCTAAAATAGGAACTGTGAAAATCTCAAAATAGGTTTCTATTCTAAATTTTGTTTGCACAAGCCATTTCTTAATGCTTTTTATCTAGTAGACTCGCAAGAGAGTGGAGGGGGTGCGACCCAATTAATGCAATTTGACTGCAAAAACTCCAATTAAATGCATTGTAGTGAAACAGTAGTTTTTTCTTTGCCAAATGGGGCCATGTCTGCTTCAACTTCTTTTCGAATTGAACCAATAACTTACTGTAGTATTGCCCAATAATCGTTTTTCCTTTTTTCTATTGTTGAGTATAATAATAAATTCAGGTCTCGTCGATAGTGACAATTTGATGCAAAAGGTCCTCCAGATTTTGCTTAAATAGCTCCAAACTCCAGATTTTGCTTAAATAGCTCCAAACACAACTTCAAAAGTTGAAAGCCGACCTGCTTGTTGTCTACACTGAGCAATCGCGGCATCCATCGGGCCGTCAACATTTTCATCTCCAACTTATCATGCCAAATGTGACTAACTGTTGCGATTGACACATTATATGCTCTGCCACTTCCCGAACTTTGCTCCATGACCACATCTGCCGGACGTCCTGGGCTCTCATCAAAAACAGATGTTCAACCACACTTAAAGTCAAACCAATATACAACTCTTATCATAGATGATGAAAAGTTCCCATAAAAACCATCCAATTTTGCTTTAATGCTTCGCAAGTTTTCCCATCAAAAGTGAAAAGCAAATCACTGAACAAGAGTGCACTTTCTTCATTTTAGCGAAAACATGTTGAACAACTAAAATGGCTGCCAAATCCAAAATAACCTATGAATCAGTACCATCTTTTTTGGTGACTTGTAACAAATAATAGTATACAATAGTATCACCAACTTGCTGTAGCAACACCATCTATTTTGAGCCACAGGTACATATTGAACCACCCTTGCATTACATGTAGAAATGGATTTCTGAGAGAGGTTCAAGGGAGTGACAGGTGTTTAATTTCAAAAATTAAACATGAATGCTTATAGTGGATTTATCATTAGTCCCTTTCTGGTTCTTTCATTTTGAACTTTGGATGCTGTACCTGATGACTGCGAAACTCATAGTATTTTTATTTATGCATGGAAAGTGTGCATCATTACTGCACTTCCTTCTTTGGTAGGCTGTTTCCACCTTTTGCACAACTTTCAGAAAAACTATTCTCTTGGCATGATGATGATGATGAATGGAATTTTTTTTAGGGCACTCAACAACTAGGTTAACACATGCCTAATATCTAATTTTATTAATGTGTCACATTATTATTGGCATGTCCATCATGAAAGGCTCTTCAGCTCCCTGATTCAATGCAAAACTATGTTCTGGAATTTATGGTTAATCTTTAGACCACAGGTAGCAAATGTTTTCCAACTGCTAATTAGTTCTAACTGTATTGTGACCCAGTTTCCTTTAAACAAGCTTTGGGAAGCTCTCTTATGACTTCAATGTGTCGGTAATATTAATAAATACTGCAGAAACTAGTTTAAGACTAAGATACATTTTGCTTCAATGCATTACAATGGATAATGAAATGATTACATAGATCAAATTGCAGTGCACTTATTTATCAAAATGTAATGTTAGAAATAAGCAGTGATAAAGCACCAGTGGATTTTAAGTAAAATATCATTGTTTCCTTTACTATGAAATTTATTGCCAGTCCTTAGTGGTACTATTTATTTATACAATAACATATTTGGTTTTGCTAATAAACTCTTAGTTTCCTTAGTTCTTCTGATGAATTTTTAAGATTTGTTCTTGTAATGGAGCCTTTCATTAAATATGCATCTAACTAATGTCTCTGAACATGCCCAACATAAAAACTTTTGTAGAAGAAATAGAATTATTTGATCCTTTGGTACATTTTCGTGAAGGGCATTGATTTACTCTCTGTGATTCTGTAGAAGATTGTGTAGGAAAAAGAAGAAAATAAAGTTTTGTACACAAGATGAAACATGAGTCCTATAGAAATAATAATAATAATAATAATAATAATAATAATAATAATAATGCTTTATGTGGCAATCTACTGAAATCATGTTCATCTCCCACTTAGTGATATGTATATCATAGGTTCACCATCCCTGTTTTTGTTATCCTCTGTGGTATAGGGGTAACATGCTAGCCTCTGTTTCCCAAGAGCATAGTTCAAACTTGGCAGAGCATGATGGATTGTTTGGGCATAAAAATCCTTAGCATGGCTTCCTTCTGAAGGCGAGTAAACTGGGTGATTCCCTATTGTAGATTTATAGCATGTAAAATAAACTCAACTCTATTGAGCAAAATTAAGCTGTCTTTCATACCTAATATAGAATGTGATGCTGAGTGGCCTAGCAGTATAAGAATGTCCTTAAATAATAAAAAAAAAAATACCTGCTTTTGACTATTGTACTTCAAATCTAATGAATTGAGAAATTTCCACTTCATCAAATGAGTGTAGAATGATAGCCTTGTTGCTAATCAATACACACTTTTGGCATTGTGCTCTCTAAATTTGTACTAGAATTTTATTTGTTTACAAGACTTTAAAAGATGATCAAATATATTCTTGTGTATAGAGATTACAGACATTTATTTTAACAACCTGTTTTTTTAAATATGAGAAAGCTGGAACAAATTGTGAACTAAATCTTTCAGATATAAGAAGAGTACATTATATAAAATTAATTTTGCTAATTTGGCATGTGTCAAAAAGGACAAAATAAAACTTTTTCAGAATGTTTCATTTGTTTTTCACAACTGGTGTACCAGGTGTTTTTTGATACATGTCTTCAGCATGTTAGATTGCCTCTCCTGGCTAGCATATTTATTTGGAATACTGTTTATTTTGTTAAAAATAAAGTATTCACTCCCTGTGCCACACACAATATCATGGTTATTATGATCTTTCCCTCTCGATAATATTGCCAGTGTAATAATTGATATTCAAAATTTATGCACTGGGCTAGTCCTGTTTATGGGCAGTGCTACATATAGTAATTGATCATGTAAATAGCCTTCACCCTGAAAAATCCATTGAGGTCAAATTTTCTGATTAATGAGGCCACTCTTGCAGCATGCTATGCAAACCAATGCATATTGATGGATACTGTGTCAATGAGTCAAAGAATAGTGCTGGATTGCCATTAGTTGAATTGCCATAACCTGGCATCTAGGCTAGGGAATGCCATGCAGAAGTGCATACAAGTCTGAGTACTTCTGGACTTTGAGGTTCCCATTGATAATTGAAGATATACCCACTTAAAATTTCCATCCAAACATTACTAAGCACCTGTCCTTGCCTTTGCTTACAGTAATGAAGGTTTTCATCAGCATAACGCTGTTCATTGTGGCAATCACTTCCAAATGCATACTAGTCTAACCAGAGGATGGTTATAAAAAGGTAATCATTGCCCATGTTTTTTGTAGCATATAATGCCCATTTTTACTACTTGTGGCACCGCAGGACATGAGGTGATACATGGAATGAAGTTGGAGCACTGGTAGAATGCGATGGTGGGGGAAACCGGAGAAAACCCACCCCTGCGCCACTTTGTCCATGCAGTCGCTTGGGATCAAACCCGGTCCATCTAGGTGAGAGGTGAGTGGTCTATCCACTCAGCCATGGTGCAGCCATTGCCCATGTGAAATATGTCATGGTAAATCAAAGCATGAGACACTACATACATAAGTTGACAGCATTTAAATAAAAGTGCAATATTATGTGCTCAAATTTTCACTACCCACTAGTCTAGCAGTCCACTTGCAGATGAGCATGGTAGTCTGCATTTGTTGAAATGTGTGCTGTTGGAATGGGTGCCTGTGAATTTATATGAGATTCATTTTAACATAGCAAGTTCCAGTTTGTATGCCATAATTGTATTTCTTGTTTGAGATTCTTTGGCAACCACAAGATTGTCTAAAACAGTTTCCTTTTGTAATGTGAATTTTAACAATACATTTAGCATAAAAATAAAAAAAAACAAACATTTTATTAAATGTGAAATATTTGTGTCAAAAGCAGAATCCTAATTTTTATTTTGGTAGAACAAAGCCTAATTATTTCTTGTAACTCAGGGGGAAGGGTAATTAACCCCTTGCCAGTCCTGAATGATGCCCCTGTCCACTAATTCTCTAAGGACCGGTTGTACGAACTGAGAATAAATCCTGGAATAGTTATTCTTGGAATACACTATTCACGGTATAAATGTGGTGCCGGGTTGTACGATGCAATTTTATTCCTTAGATATCTATTCGACTGTTTGTAGATTTAAAAACTAATGTTGGCTATATTGCGAGTCATTCATGGCCAACTTGATACATAATTACTGCTTTATTTTGCTGAAAATTTGCATTGTTTTCACAATGTGCTGTTCCTAAACTATGTATTATTTCTTATTTTAACTCTTACAGTACTATGAAATAATTATGAATGTTCACAAGCATGTTCGGATGTAGAATCGCTATACACTTTACCTATGTATACTGTGACTTCTTACGGTCGGTTAGGAGTATGGGAATGAAACCTTACCGTATGTGCTAAGTTGCATCTTGTGCTGATATGACATCTTTCCGTTTCTATACTCAAAACAGCTAACATACTAGCCTGGTTTCTGCATTTTATTCATTAAAATACTTAGAAGCGAATTTTGAAAATTACATTTTAGTGTTTTGCCAATGCCACTATCAACTTAAGATATGCATAATTGAATTGTTGCACCAAGAAAAGTACAAAAACAATTTGCTATACAGGTATTTGTAACCAACAGAAATATTAGTAGTTATGTCAAACACTACAATAAACCATTCCATTACAGTTTGCACTTCGCTGATGGCAATATTTAATACAGCAGCTAGAAATTGTCAACCAAACCAATAAAACGAAGAACATATTTTATGGAAGGTATTCTCTATTCAATCAAAATTGTCTCTAATGTATTAAACCTACAGCATATAATTAGAAAAATTATGAATTTTTTTTGTAAAATAATATATTTAGATTTATGAGCTCTGAAAGCATATTTTAATCTGGGCATCTCCTCCCTACATCACAAAGCTTGTAGTGTTATAGTTTTTAAACTTGCACATAACCTCCAAAATCTGAATATAGTACAGAATGTCACTAACATTAACACTTGTGGCTATCTTACTTTTTGAAGCATATTGCCCTAGAAGTAACCTATCCTTTGTATTTCGTCAATAAAATGTAATCTCACTCTTTACAATGATATACATGTGCTGGTGAATTGCTGCACTATACTATTTTATATTTATCTTGGGTTGGATTAAATTCAATTGTTTCCATAAAAACTAGAGGTATTTTGATGATAATGTTGTAGGTAGATTTTACTGTTTTATAAATGTTTATTTTAACTGTCTTCTTGTCATATTTATCTTATAATCACCAAGTTTCTGTGTGCTATCTTGTACAATATATTGTATTTAGGTATAATATATCCTTAAAAACATATTAAAAAGAAATTAATTGTTGATATCGGTCAAATATGGGTCAAAATTGTGTCGCGTACCCAAGCAGCCATTTTCCTTTTTATACTCTATTCTAGGAATATCGGCTTATCCCTGCAACATATCATGGAATAAGTTATTCCATGTTTATTCCCTTGATAGTCTCTATTTCGTTGTCGTACAACACAATTTAGCACATTACCATGGAATAACGTTTAACAGAGCTTTATTCTGAGTGTGTACAACTGGCCCTAAACTGCAAACAATATTTAATATATTTGCACCCTTTAGTTAGTATGTATTTTTGTATAGCAAACTCTTATCAAATTGTAGGTAATTTCTCTTTTGAAAACATTCTACACTCCCATGCAGATTTGTAATTATTATTGAGTTTGTTATGTATTATTCTTAAATAGGCATTTGCAATGAAATAAGGCTTGCGTTTTTAGATCAATTTTATGTTTTTGCCCACATGGGAAGCAGAAAACAATAAAGCCATTGTATTAATGAATAAGGCGTTGAATCAGCACCAAAATGATCAATTTTCCAAATGTAAACCATATTTGTTGTAATAGACCCTTTACCATACACTTCATTATGCTCACCTAAGGTCGTGGGTTCAAACCCAGCCCAGACTGGTGGTTTTTAAGTGTGCTTAAAAACAATAGCCCCATGTCAGTAGATTTACTGGTATGTAGAAGAACTCCTGTGGGGTGAAATTTTGGCACACTAGCCGTGCTGATATAATACTGACAAATGACAGCATCTTTAACAAAGTATTTTGAATATATTTATTGTGATCAGTAGTCACTATTACATGAAACCATGCAACTTGTGAAGTTAGTAAAACAGTACCAGTATTTACAAACTTTCTCAGGAATGTTGTCCACAGTGGCTCATTGGCTCAGTGTGTGAAATATTAAATTCCAGTACTAAGATTACATAATTTTAATGAATAATATTAATTGCTAACCACCAATAGCGAAAATGCAAAATTAATATAAGAAAAATCTTAGATAAAAAGTTCTCATTATAGGAAAACATTTTCTTGTTTTTCCTCAAAAATAGCTTTAACAATTTTGATTAAAATATTGTATATTAAACATATTTATATCACGTATTAGGTTTTAGGCCACAAAACTGCACACACAATGAAAATAAGAATTATAGGCTCTATAAAATTGGTGTATTTTACTCCAGTAAACATGAAACATAATATTTGTAATAACAAAGTCCAAAATTTTAAACAAAGAAATAAAATAGGAAATAAGCAAATGCATGAGTGTAGCAACAGATTAATACCTTACCACTCATTAAAAAATCCCCATTTCCGTGCAGGTTGTGTTAAATTACTATTGTATACTTGAGTCACATTTTATGGTAATTATGTTATTACCATGCATCCAATACTGTGCTGTATTTTTGTTAAGCGCAGTTGTGAAAAATGCATATGAGCAAATACCAACGTAGCAATAGGTTGAAATTCTTCTCTTATAAAATATCCCCATTTCAACTGCAAGTTGTGCAAATGTCTGTTGTACAGGATGTTTCATAAGCCACTGGAAACTTCATGGGTGTAATGTATAGGTAAAAACAAGAGTAAAATGTTATACAGTATTTTACCTGAAATTGATTTATTTCGGTGTTATGCTGATAATGATTGTTTACACTTACTGAAATGGCAGACCAGAGAAGATAACAGAGAAACTGATAAGTCATATACAAAAATGCATAGTAGGAATCATGAGTAACACAAACAAAACAGTTGCATGTCTCAGAGTTCAACAAACAAAGAGGATCACTGCTTCAACACAAAATGCTAAGGCTGTACTGATCCCATGTTTTTAGCACCAAACAGGATACTACATTGTACATCATAACTCCAAAATAAAGCAATTTCAGATAAACTGCTGTATAACATTTTACTCTTACTGCGATCTCTACATTACATCCATTAAACTTGTACAGCTTATGATAAACAATATGGTATGTTATTACCAGGACCTGGATTGGATGTAAATAAATGCTCCCCCCCCCTAATATATACATACCTAAAACAAAGGTTAATGTCCTGATCTAGGTCCAGGAAGTGTATTTGCAATTGAGGTTTTCCAGAATTTAATATGTGATGCTAATTTAAAATGCACTTTGCATTCATAACTGTAAATTTTTATTTCTTGTTTCATTACATAAACTAAGAACTTCTGTGGACTTATTAAGTAATTCAGTTAAAGAAATACAGTTTGTTCAAAAACAAAATTACAATATCTCAAGTCCAAAAGCAAAAATTCTAAGGAAAAAAATGTCAGGGTTTGTTAAAGAAAAACAGTGGCTACAAAACCCGCTCAAAGTTGCTCAAATTTTGGAAGGGCAACACATAAGTGAACTTGAAAATGTGTCTTTTAGTGATATTGCCCTCTTGAAGTATGCAAGGTTGACTTTGTGTGATGTAGAGCGTTCCTTTTCCCAATATAAGCCATTACTTAAAGGTAATAGACAAAGCTATTTGATGCACAAACTAGAGATAACATATGTTGTGCACTGCAACTCCAAAGAGATGTTGAACCCTTAATTGCATTAATTATTTTGCTATCCTCTAATTTGCAAACATGTTTATATCTCTTTCACCAGCACCACACCTGAAGTGACTTGAATAGCCATGATTGTTAGTGCAATATAAAGTGGACTGGCCATCCATTCAAAACCGAATGGCGCGAGTTCAAGTCTCAGCGGCTGCAGTCAAAGTGCTTGTGGTAAAGACGGGGAGGGCCCAAGTAAAATAATGATGTGATGGCACGCTTGGATGCTGATGGGAGTTACATTGGCTGCAATTGCATGGATTTTGTTTTTTTTTTTTTTTTTTTATTAAAAAAAAAACACTGCAGGTTTATTGCAAAAATATTAATATTTTTATAATGTAAGACAGTGATAACGCCTAATTCTGTTGTTGAAGGTTAGTGTAACATGAAATTAAAAAAAAATTCCACTAATTACCATGCAATGAAGGGTTAAATCTGATGTTAACTGCAAATTGGTGAGTTCTAATATCCATTTTACCATCAAGCTAGATATTTCCTTAGTTTTGTTCTTTTTTAAAAATATTTTTCAGTTTTTAGGACATATATTTAGAATTTTAGCTCATAAAAGAATAAATATTTTTTAAGCTTTTTAGTGCGTAAAAATCCGAGCCCTAGTTATTTCCATGTAACTAATACTGTGCTATATTTTTATAAAACCAATAATACTTGTCACTATCAAATTACTCATATGAACATATGTATATCTCTGAGATTAAAGCAATTACATACTTGCCATAATTTTAATTTTCCTGGATTATGGACAGAGCAGTTCTTTAAATGCACAGTCATATAAGATATATTTTATTTGTTTATTCATCTATTCAGGCTTTGTGGCATGTACAGCAACAAACCCCATTTGGTTTGTGAAGACAAGACTGCAACTTGATTTTGCAAGAGATGGCCAGCGAATGACAGCTGCCCAATGTATAAAGAGAATCTATCGCACAACTGTGAGTATAATTCTCTATTCAGCTTTGCAGAATACTTATACTGGAATAAGTCTCGTTACACTGTGACGAGTGATTCAGAAGTAGTACTGAGCTATAGCAAATCATTCGGAATGATTTTTTGAACTCTGTAACACATAAAGATGAGATAACCTAAGAGCAATAGTTTTATAATTTTTTGAAAATATAAAACATTTATTTACCTAAACCACAGCTGTTGAGCAATGATTTATATGGAAGGGGAGGTAAGGGAAATATTTGAGTGAAGGAAAAATAATTGCAATCTTTGTTTATCCTATATTAAAGAAAAGAAACAAGATTGTTAGTTAAAACTGTTAAAACATGGACCTATTTCCCCTTCATTTGCATATAAAATGTACCTAAATGCTGTAGTCAAAGGTTCTAAGAATAGTGTCGCAAAGAAACATAAACAGAAATAAGAATTACAAAATGAAATGGAGTTACAGAAAACCATTTTTGAAAAGCTGCTTGGAATCCATATGTTGAAGAATGATAAAGGATTATATGCACTTTGTTCTGGATCCCCCCCCCCCCCCCCCCGCCAATGGAATTAGCTTTAGTTTCTGCTTGCTTTTACGACTTTGCTGCAAACAAAATAAAGTTCAGTAGTTAGGAATATAAATGTTGAATGTTGTAATGAGGATTCAAATGACCAACACTTGCACTGCATGAATGTGTATAAAAACTGGATCATCAGCATTAGAAAGAAATACTTTGGTGCATATCATGGTCATGAAAATTCTCTCAAATTATAGGTTTGTGGACAATGTGTTTAAGCATGATAGAGACACTTTTTTTTCTTCTCTCTTTCGTCATATTAACAGTAAAAGGTGCCAAACATGCTATTGAAATGATTTCACAATATCTTTCCAAATTATATGATACTGATCAATATGCAAATTTTAGCAATAAGTATTAGTTGAAGTGAAATTTTCTTATTTTGTGAAAAACTCAATTACAGCAACCTTAAATAAATAATAAAAAAATAGTTTTCATTTTCTTTTAAATTTATCCCTGTGAATTACTCATTACAAATAATAAAATAAAGTTCTCAGTTATACAAATAGTGAAGTGATAATTACGAAAATAATTTAAGCCAATTATGGACACTATAGTTTCAATTAAATAACTCAGAAGTTTGAGACAAGTGAAGTTTTAATCAATGTGATGTTGAAAATGAGTCGGAATAGTAACACTCACCTCACTTATATGTAATTGTTCAAAACATATGTTTCAAGGGCAATTGCCCTCTTCTTCAGTTGAAAGTCGGACTTCAACTGAAGAAGAGGGCAATTGCCCTTGAAACATATGTTTTGAACAATTACATATAAGTGAGGTGAGTGTTACTATTCCGACTCATTTTCAACATCACTATAGTTTCACTTAATTTTTTTGTGATAAAAAATTGCATTTCAAAGATGTCCGTCTTCTTCATTGATGGGAATTTGACTGGCTACAGAAGAGGAAGTTCCTGTCATAATTTCAACCATGCTTCCATCTGTTTTCCTCAGGGGTAATCTTAAGATGTTGTCTGTTGGTGGTGTTTCAGAATTCGTAACTATATCTGCAGTTTTCCTAATGTGTATCTTTTCTCAAATTGCTGGTTGTGCTATAGTTTTCATGTGTTTTATTAGTTTCAGGTTGTGTTGTGATGCCTAGAAGTGATGTGATACCATAGATTTGTTTGCTTGCTTGAGTTTTGTGTTCCTGTGGTGTTCGTCTAATCTTGTTTGAATGTTTCTCTTAGTCTGTCCAATGTAAAATATTAAGTGAAACTATAGGGTCCATAATTCACTCAAATTACTTTCATGATAATTCAAAAGTTTGCTATATAAATCACTTCACATACATATCTAATGAAGTGGCTTTTAAAGGAAGTTTAACATTCTTGGAAATTTACTCTTCTGTCATAAGTGAAACATCCAAGGACAGATTAACATTCTTGATAATCAACCTTTTTGTTATCTGATCACACCAAGAAATGGGTTTGGAATAGAAGTACAAAAGAACAGGGAATTTCAAATAGTTTACACTTATTTCTGTCTCAAGCCATTTTATTATTTTATTATAAATAACCTAAATTTAATTTTGATGGTGAAGTTTTAAAAGATTTTGAGAGAACTTAATAATATTGTCTTAGTGACAAAAAACTTACTTGCTCATGTCCAGAAAAATCATACACAATTATTGCTCTAATTCAGATAATGCAGTGCTTTTGTATCCCTTTACTTACAATTTTTTTTAGATTTTCTGCAAATTTTTAATAGCTTACCCAAAAAAAGAGGGTAGCAAATTGGGTGAAAGAAATGGAAAAGCTTTTTTTTTTTTTCCCCTCACTTTTTTTCTGTTTGCTTTATAATTTATAACTATGGCATTTTGACCTTCCTAGAACTAACCAAATAGAGAATACATTTCTCATTTTAACACAAAAGTCTCTTGTTAGACACAGTACTTTATTTTTAGAAATTGAACAAGACATGTTCTCAAGAAATCCTGAATTCTTTGCATGAACTTGAAACTCATAATGAAAATGTGAAATATGCTGAAGCTGATTCTGCCGCATATATGGTAAAATGTTATGAATAATATTATTATTGGAGGGAATTTTGGGAGAGCGTATTTTGATTCACACCACTTTGCTGGGCCCATAAATTTGATTTTGATAGTGAAGTTTTAAAAGATTTAGAGAGAACTTAATAATATTATCTCAGTGACCAAAAACTTACTTGCACATGTCCAGAAAAATCATACACAATTATTGCTCTCATTCAGATAATGCAATACTTTTGTATCCCTTTACTTATAGAGTTTTAGATTCTCCATAATATTTTTAATAGCTTACACAAAAAAGGGGGGGGCAGCTCTGGTAGCAAATTGGTTGAAAGCAGTGGGAAAAATCTAAAATTTTCTACCGCATTAAAATCCTGGACAGCATTTATCTTTGAAAATTGTGAGTTTATTGCTTATATAGTGTTGCAGTTAGGAGCAAATATTAAATGTCCATACTCGCATGTGCTGATTTCAAAGATCAATGAATTGAAGAGAAGGATGCAAGTCATAGCTTTGATCACATTGGGATATTACTTGACATGATTATTGAAGAGTTTGATGAGCAATTGCAAAATCATGACAGACAACTGCTGAGAAAGATAGCAGCATGGTTATGCAGAAAATTGCAAAGCAAGCTGCTGCTTTGTGCAAATAAGTACTGCAAATGTTTTAACGGTTAGTGACAAAGTGCAACAACTGTCGCACTTCAAACTGCTTCAAAAGTTAGATATTGCAGGGTATTTAGCTTTGAAATGTTTAATTGTAAAACATTAATGAGAATGCTAATCACCAGTTTAATATTATGCAGCCATGGCAGACATTGAAATTAAAGCATTTAGATTTTACAAATGCAGTATTAAAATCTATTTAGGTTCCCTGTTCAGTAGTTGATGCATGGAGATGTTTCTTGAGGTGTAATTTAGTTGTTAATGATCGAAGGCAATTGTTGAAGGATATTTTGTAACATGTGCTATGTTGTCTTTCATAAAGTAAAGAAGTATATAGTAAGACTGTAACCCCAATGAATCAAGAGTACCATGGTATCAATAGGAAATGAAATAAAAGATAAAATAACACATTACTATGTTGTAGTCATTATATTGTAGTACACATTTATCTTCCATTCTTGCATTCATTAGCTCTGAAGTAACATTTAATAATTTTATTAAAATTAACTGTAAACAAATTAAATATAATGAAATTAAAGTGATAATACAAGCCATAGAATGCAAAAAAACAAAAACAAATAAAACCCACTAAAATTGATACTCATTTGCTGGTTTGGGTGGCTCAATTGGTTATCCAGTCTTCTGATCCCAATGTTGCAAGCTCAAATGTGGCCCAGACTGATGGAATTTTAAGTTTGCTTAAAGGCAAAAGGTTGATTTACTACCATGTAAAAATATCCCTGCATGAAATTTCGGCACACTGCCGACACTGATATAATCCTGGAAATTGGCAGCATTGTTAAGAAAACAAATAATTTAATTAATTTGATACTCATTTTGCTAAATGGGAGGGGGATGTGAAAAATATTTGCCTCTAAAAATTGACATAAATGTAAAAATCATTATTTCAAATGTAAAAGAGTGGTGTAAATGTCCAGGAAACATGAACACAAATTATGATATTACTAGAATAAAATGTAATTGATGTACATAAAATATATGACTGCCGCTCCAACAGTTTGACGAGATGCATAATACCTTGACCAAATCTTGCACAGTATATAACTCTGATGAGATGCATAATATCTTGACCAAATCTTGCACAGTATATAACTCCTGTCAGTAATATTTTATCCTTTGTATCCTGGAACCGGGTGTAAGAGTACTTTAGGAAGGAAGAAATCACAGTGATCATGATTAGGTTGCCAATATGGTGAAGCAGTCCAGTGTTGTTAAGGAAGTGACATATATCAAGAAGTGTAATTTCAAACTTGAATGATAGTTATTCCAACCAGTTGTATGGTTGGGAAAGGGAGCTCACATAATGAGCAAATGAAAATGGACTTAGCATATTTATGAACAATGAGATATTACAAATTCTTTTTTATCCATTTGGTTTCAGAAGTTAATTACTATTCATTTGCATTTGAAATCACTTTGTAATCCCCAGAAGTTGAAAACATTTTATTCAGTAAAATCAGATCGTAAAAGCATACCATTTAAAATCACCACCACCTGTAACTGTAATCCGATGATGGAAGCTTGTACTACTTGTTAAATAAACTTCATGAGAAACATTCAGATGTTAAGGTTAATTTAATACTATGGACATTTTTTAAGTCATGCTTTAAAAATTCTTTGCTTAATATGACACCTGCCACCTATAACAAACTTGTATATATTAAATATATCATAAAACATCTAGATTTTAAGGTTAATTTAATATTGCAGAAGTGTGTGAAGTTATGTTTCAGTACATACAGCAACTTTGTGGCAGAATTTTGTATTTGTTAAATAAACATATTACAAAGCATATCCAGATTTTAATGTTGCAGAATTACACAAGGTTATGATTTAATAGTTATTCACGTTGTGCTGCAAATGAACTAGTCATATTTCATCAGTATATGGGAGTACTCTCATTAATTCTGCTCTAAACTTATGGATAGCTTTTGTTGATTTCCTGCCTTCACCCCTAACATAAATTATGTATATGTAATACCAACTTCATACCTCATAAATGACATCAGCTTGAAATTCCTCTGGATGTAGTTTTCATAGATGTTTCATAACTCTGGACACAATGAATGCAACATTACCCTCCTGTCTGTACAGTAAGATGTGTATTCTCAATCATAGTATGCAGAAAGTCTACCCCAGCCAGTTGGCTCCTCAAAACATCTTCATTTTATGAAGACCACAACATCCATAAGGTGATCTGACAGGTGGGCGCTTACTGGAAGCAAGATAACCATCTTGTTAGTGCAGGCAAGGGGAATCAGGGACATGCTGTCCAGAATACATGTTATCTGAAAAGCTCCTGAATAGATGTGTCCTCTTTCTTGTATTCAGAAATGCAAACTTTTCCTTGGATACTGTAACTTACTTTTCCTTGGATACTGTAACTTGGAGCTCAAGCACTTGCTTTCTAAGTAGGTACAATGAACATTAGATTGTGTTTACGAGACCAACACTGCTTGACTATTGTGTTGTGTACCATGCGTGGTAAAGCTGTTAAAGTAATTCATCATGTATCTTGCCAAATCAGATAGCAAATTCACAATATCATATAGTGAACTTAACTTCTTCATTGATCCAAAATCATCCTTAAACATATTTTGCTATCTGCAGATTCAAGGGTATGAACATCAACTATGTCAACTTCAACCCCAACCTGAATGATTTTGTAGAGCATTGCAAATTTATGTTTCCCCTGCATGTCTAGTCACAATATATGTCCACAAGTTTATCTCACATACTTTGCATGTCAACTTCACACTCCTCCATTTTTGGAAGTTACCCTTGGAGTATCTTCATTTATGGGATAGCTCCAGATCACACAACATTGAGTTAACTATTGCAAAAAATTGGTTAACATAACACTTGCTCTTATATTAAAAGTGTAAAACTGTTTTCTATTTACTGTAGGAAAATAAAAAAGCAGAGAAAAATAAAGAAGGTTAAAAAATAAATAAAATAAGTGTTCAACCTGCCCTCAACAAGTTCATTCACAAATGATTTAATGTGCTCATTTTCCAGTTTGTAAATTGGGATATTGCCCTTCATGAAGGTCTGTTTTTGGCATCTTCCTAGATATCTTATTCCCCCCTCCCTTTCTTTCACGTTACACTTAATTTAAATGATATACTATGCAATTGTTGTTTGCAGCTTTAGTGGTTCCCCTTTTGTGATTTATCCATTCAAGGATACCCAATAATGAAGGTGAGGTGTTAAAGTAAATAAAAATAACTTGTTTTGGTACTTTGGGGTGAGAACCTCCAACCTTACCAGTATGGTCAACTCTCACATACAATGCCTTAGATTGCATGGCCATTTGGTCACATGATAACTCCAGTATTATCTGATCTTATAATGCTGTGTAATAATGAGAGTGAATTTTTTCTTTAACCAAGAAAGAAAAAAAATGTAAATTGCATGTAACTGCATTTAATCGGAACCTGTCAGCATCCAACCATGCCGTCGTCCTCAGTGGTGTAATGGTTACCATGTTAACTTCATATACCCAAGGTCACGGGTTCAAACTCAGCGGAGGTTGATGGATTTTTTGGGCGTAAAAATCCTTAGCATGGCTTCCTTAGGAAGGGAAGTAAAGCCGTTGGTCGTATGTTGTAGATTTACGGCACGTAAAAGAACCTCAAGCCTGATAGAGAGGCCTCTGAGCAAAATTAAGCAGTCTTTCATGCCCAATATAGAATGGGACGCTGAGAACCACAGCAGTTAAAGAGCGTCCATAAATAAAACACCATTTCATTTCATCTAACCATGCCATCATATTGATCGCTTTAGTTGGGCCCTCCAAATCTTTTTCCACAGTTTCTCTTGAATGTAGAACATATATTTTGACTGGATTTGATCCCATGATCTTTGGTTTGATAAGTTAGCTACTCCTATGTTGCCTTAGATCATATGGCCATAAATCCAGACGTCGAGAATTGGATTATTTCATGGATTTATTTTATGTTATCTATTGATAAAAAGGGTTATTTAACAGTCATGCACAGTACATCATATCACATCCATATTGCTGAAGAGGTTAAGAGCAACTCAATAGATTCTTTCCAATTGCAGAATTTGCACACAGCTGTACTTTTATTGGGTATGAAATATCCTTGCAAACATATTGAAAAGACCTCTCCTTTGTTGATATCTGATTTCACTTATTATCAGTTGCCATTCATTTCCAGTTTTATATGTTGTAATAATAATATTAATCAGCTGCAATAATTGTAGTGTAATCTATAGAATCATCAGAATTGAGTGTATAAAATATATTAAATTATAAAGTGAATACAATTAAAAATATACTTGATGGTTAACTATGCTACATTGTTTATTGACATCTTATGTATGTTTAGATTAGTGCAGAATGTTTATCTATATTCTTTTTTTATAAGCCTAAGTGCTATAGTTATATTAAATGCAATTAAACATGTTTACTGGATAAATATATACAATATATTAACATTCAGCAAAAATTTTTATTTTTGTATACCACAGAGCTATAGGTAAATGCTAAATTAAATATGTTTACTATAAAAGTAGCAAATGCCACTTATCTTGCATGTTTTACTATCAACTATGCATAAAAATACCCTTGGATACAAAATTCTTAGCTCATTTTTAAACTTAGGTTTAAACTATAAGTCCTTATTGGCTCTAGTAAAGTGTTATACAGTTTACATGCAGTTTCTGATAATTTTCTTTTGTCCAGTTTAAGTTTTTTGAGATTTTATACAAAAATTTGTGCTTCTCCTTGTATTATGGTCATGTGTCTTATTTGTTAAATTTATCACCTATGATTTTATAGTATTATAAAACACAATGCTGTTGAGTACCTCAAAGGCTGCTTTAAAAAGAAATAAAAGACATATGTCTTATTCAGCATTCAGTTATCTCACGTGTATTAATTGAACAACATTGTTGCCATTGTTAGGAATTTTTGAACTAAAGAATTGCTTAGGTAGATGACTTAAGTTTGGAAGGTAGATATCCACCTCCCCATCAGACCCTGAAATGATTAGGAATAATATATCCATATGTTTTGTTATATAAAGACTTTGTTTGGATGCTTGGTCATGTAAATCAAGTTTTGTTTCATCAACAAAACAAATTAAGTGAGGGTAAAGTAATCATTAATGTTATCAAACACCCAATTTTAGAAATTGTTTTTATTTTTGTTTTATTTATTTTGGATCTTCTTTTCTCCCCTTAGTTTATTTGTAACATCTATAGGCAAAGAGTTTGTTTTCAATGATAAATGAGAAAGTTGTTAAATTAGAACACAAAATGTTTTGTACCCCTTTGGCCTAATTTTCAAATGATGTATAGGTTTATTTTTTCATGAATTTTGTATTATGTTTCATATTTTCAAAATGTTTCTATTGATCTCTTTTTTTTTTACCATAGAAATGTGTGCATTTATTTATGCTATAAAATAACAGCTTTTATTAAAATTTACATACTCATGCTATGATGCTAGAAGTTGAGAATCATGTTTCTAATTTCCACGAAAAGACGTAACAATACTTAAAATATACTATAACAAACGGTAACACTGGTTTCTGTTAAATTCACTTTATTGGTCACTAGAGCATTACACATATAACAGCACTTACACAAATAATTAAGTCACTGCATTCACGTCACTTTCTTAGCAAACACCACTCACTAATTTTTTTTTTTTTTTTTTTGATAGTGTTGAACGCCCGATTTTACTGCTTGTGGCACGCAGGTGATGACTCTGATGAAGCACCAGTGGAATGTGATGGCGGGGAAAACCGGAGAACTCGGAGAAAACCCGCCCCTGCGCCGCTTTGTCCACCACAAATCTTACATGCGGTCGCTTGGGATCGAGCCCGGGCCGTCTGGGTGAGAGGTGAGTGGTCTAACCACTCGGCCACGGTGATTGACTGTTCACTAAGTCACTGTGTTCACGATCACCTTCTTAGCAAGCGTCACTCATTAGATTGACTGTTAATTCACCTCACCTCACTTCACTTCACCGACACTTGTCGACCCCTTGTATAGTCCATGGTCGGCCTCCAAAAGTTCCAGACTTAGAAATTATAGGAACACTACGGTTTGTCCATTAGAAAGAGATTGTTCTGGAAGAAGAATCTTCTAGGTCTGGAGGTAAAGAAAGTTCGAAAGATCTTGTAGGGAAACACACAAATGCCGTTGTTTGCCCGGCTATGGTGTCCGTTCGCTCTATTGCTACAGTGGGCCAGGCGACGATTCTTCAGTGGTCACTCCGTCCCACGCACCGTTGTCACACTGCTCCCTCAGCGCTGGTTATCCTGATCACCATTGTTCAAGTGGACTAGACGATCTTGGCACACTACCAGCATCTTCGCTATGGGTGCGGCCAACTTCCTTGATGATCCTTTCCATGGTTGTCGGAAACTGGGCGTGCGCCTCTTGGTCTGAGTTCGGTGATACAATAACACCTGAACTCCCAACCGGGAATTTTCCCTGCTGGCTTGTCGGTCTTAATGGTTCCTCACCTCCTCGCTCGCTCCCTGGTATCTTAACGAATCGAATTCTGCGAATTCTCTTGATAGCTGGTCCACTATACACGCCCTCACAGTCACTGCGCCTCCTTCAGGGTCGGCCGTCAGCTCTCCGGAGCGCCACTTCGTCTTCGCCGAGTCGTAGGGTCCTCCTACCGATGCCAAACGTCGCATTGCCTTCTAGAGCATCCAGTCCCAATATCATCTCCTCAGCCAGTCTCACGACGAACTTATGGCACTCCGTCCCAGAGTTAACTCCAAGGCCTCCTCCACTGGCAAGGTTTCGCCCGATACGTTACTATCTCATAAAAGGCCGATTCGGTTCCCTTGTTGGCAAGCCCTCAGTCTACTCAGGTTGGATTACGGTCATGGCTGCACCGGTGTCCCACTAGTATGCAGGACAGCTTTCTTCGTAACCAACCGTCCAGGATGAGGCTGTCTTCGGAGTTTTTTTGTTTTTTCAGTTATCGTGTCCGCACACACACACACACACACGGACCTTTTTTCTGCCTCTGTGTAAGGCACACAGCATCACGCAAGGAGATGGCGATGACGACTCCGGTGTGCTCTTCACCACATCAGGTCTTATTCGTGTCATGTCTGCCAGTTGACTAGAATGCGCACAGCGTCTCACGATGTACCCCGAATGGCCAACCCCCAATATACACCGAATCCCCACGAATTAAAATTCTTAAAGATGTCCCTAGTATTCCTGCTCATGCACCAAAGATAAAATATAAAATATAGTGTTCACCCTGAAGACGAGGAAGATGCACTTCGAAACATTGGTGTCAAGCCAAGTTTTTACCTGGCTAGAAGCCCGAGAAGATTTTGAATTAACACGTCGCCAGGAAAGCTTCAGTTCTTATTTTAAGTCTACCATAGTCAGCATTAAATGCTTATCGGAGGAAACTAAAACTTGTGGATTGCATATTTAAAAAGAAATTCGCTATCACACCTTCCAACTTTGAATCCAATTATGGAAACCATAAATATCACAGAATTTAGTAACAGGTTTTCAGCACTTGAGCCAGTGATAATGTTTATCAACAATTTACTCACTTCAGTTGACATTGAAGATAGAATATGTGAGATCTTTGGAAATTGTAATCTTGAAGAATGAGAAATGGAAATTTTAAATTTTTAAGAGGATATCTTTGAAATTATGTTCATCAAGTTCAAGCAATTTCTGGATTCTGGTGGACAGGAATAAATATCCTATCATTGTTAGTGTAGCTTTGAAAACTTGTTCCTCTTTGGTTTGACATATCTTTGTAAGGTCACATTTTTGTCTATGAGCATCATCAAGAATATGTACTGATCCAGTTTGACAGACTTATAAGGTGCGTTCAAAAAGAAACAAGCCATAGGCATCAGTACCAAAACCAGTACCTGTATGTTAGAAGTATTGGCCCTAGCTGTTGAGACACTTGTCCCACTGTGACACAAAGCAGTGAATGGCTGTCTCATAAAATTCCCGGGACTGTGATGTGAACTACTTCCGCAGGTACAGCTGGACATCGTCGTCTGAGGTGAATCATTTGCCCCTCAGAGCGTTTTTAAGGGAAGACAGGGAGAGAGGTCTGGACTGTATGGAGGGAGGCCGAGAACCTCCCATGTGAATTTCTGCAGGAGTGCTGCTACTGTGTAGCCGTATGAGGCTTTGCATTGTTGTGGAGCAGAAGACCCCATGGGTGAGATTGCCTGGTCATTTTGATTTGATCGCTTGGCAAAGTAGGTCAAGATTTGCGAGTAACGCTGGGCATTCACTGTTGTCCCTGCTGCAGAAGGGGGCCATCTTGGTCAAAGAAGAACGTCAGCATAACCTTTGCTGCACTGTTGTGGATGACCTTTATGCTTCCACTGGAGACTTTTGTCATTTTGATTCTGGTTTGAAGTGATGACACAATGACTCATCTCGTGCCAAGGACTCGTTCCTTTCCCTAGCATAGCACTGCAGATGACCCAACCAGTGGACAATTTGACATGCTTCCTGGTGTAGTTGAAGACTGTGGGGCACCCATTGGGCAAGTGCAGTCATTCCTTCATGATGGTCTGAACACTTCCGACCTGGGCGGTCCTGGGTGAGTGCATCAACCAGCTGGACGATCGATGTCATCGGTACTGCAGTGTGGTGCTCCAGACCATGCATCATCAGCTAACAACACCCATCCTTCCCTGAAGCGCTTGTGCCATACCTTGACCCTTGCAAGGGATCTGCAGTGTTTGCCGTACACTTGTGACATTCATCGATGAATGTCCGTTCTGCTGTCAGAAAACAAACAACATCTCTTTGCTCTTCTTTTGATGCCTCCATTTCACTGTTGCAATGCGACTGGCAGCATTGGATGATTGAAGCATGCTGCTGCTAGCTGTGTATAGTCACGTGACATGCACACGTGCCCTCTAGCGACGGGCTATAAACTTCCACGCTCTGGTCAGAACTACACTTCATTACACACGCAACGATATTACCATCCTGTCACCGGTTTGTACATTCCGGGCTCCAGCTTGTTTCTTTTTGAACATTTCTTATACATCTAGATGACACATTAAGAGCAGCTTGTTCCAGCTACACACCAGATTTTTCTGCACCGAAGAATGAGCATACACTGCCAAGCTATACAATAATTATGCAATTTATAAACCTAAGCAATTTTAATTTTAATTCTTTGAAATATTTTTACACCTATACATATAGGGGTGGTGTTGGCAGTGGTGGTGGTTGTAGTAGTAGTAGTAGTAAAAAAATAGTGATTTTGTTGGTGACGACACCTGCACCTCAATGTGTATGAGTTAAATATGCCCGATCACTGTAAGAGGACATTATACTGCAATAGCAAATAAAAGAAAACCCATGAGCTTCACTCCAGCAATCATGGCCTAAGAGTGTCATTATCTCTATCTGTCTCTTTCCTCTCATACGTTGACATCAGGATTATCCTTATGTGAGACAGATAATAGTTTTCATACACAGAAATGATTGAATAGGTGCTTAATTCATTGATGTGTGCTAAACGATGATGCATACTGTATGTAAAATGTATGGTAGTGGAACCCTTTTTATTACTTTACAGATATGGGGGTGTTTTTATGATTGTGGGCATACTTTATGTTAGATTTTTGCTAGGCACATGACAAAGCATTCATTTTTACTGGGTTGTATTATAATTTGTTGCTGATAATTATTTGAAGCTTCTCGCTAACTTAGAATTATGGCCCAAATGTACAGTGCTAATTGGTATATTTTGATATTATAGTCTAGATGTTATCTATTTTCCAATCTTTCATCATCATAGTCACTCTTCACTGGGTTACTACAAAATGCATACTATAAAGACTTTGATGCAATTTGATTCCACCTCTATGATAAAAAGAAGTAACTAATGAACAGTAAATGGCTGCATTTTATGCATTTACGTATTACTGTACATTTAGTAATATACAGCATGAATTTTAAAGATAGCTGCACTATGTAAATTATTTATTTCATTCACATTCTATGGCTGCATTATATAAATTTTTCATTTTTAAGGACAGCTTTTGCATGTACTTCGTCTTATGAAGCTAAAAATGCAAACTAGAAAGTTTTGTATATATTAGGGAGTGGTGTTCTTTCTTATTTAATGTGCGTAGTGTGTGGTACCAGGAAAAATGTCAGCATATGTGACAGAGGGAGGTTTTACTGGATCCTAAAGGATACTTAAAAAATGGAGTTTGCTTTGATTTTAAAATCAGATTGCAGGCAAAATTAGCATTCTGATGACTTATTGGAAGTAGGGAAGATGTTAGGCCTAAGAAGCAGTAACCTCAGAGAGGAAGGAATGAAGTGAGAGTACAAGGGTTGCACAATGCAGTCTCAATTGTTTCCAAATAGAGCAAATCCAAATACCCCCTTCCCCTCTCTCAGTCCATAAAAACAAACAGGTTTAGTGCCAACAAAAAAGCACTTGTCTCAAAAGAGCACCTTAATTATATGTGCCACATACCATGAATATACCAGGCCCTGCTACTACTGAAAGGAAATGGAATGAGAGGAAATGAGGGACAGGAAAACGCATGATAGTATAAAATCCACTTATCATGGTGGCCACATTGAGAATTTAACCTGGACCTCCTGAATTTAAGCCTCAGATGGTTCGACCAGCCATCCCACACATTGTGAAAGTTAATGGGTAAGATTAGTATATATTCGTGGGTCAGAGGGAATGCTAAAGTATGATAAAGTAACATCTTTTACGTTGGTAATTTTAAATATTCCTTACAGTAATGCTGAGTGTAAACATGTTTTCAATCTTGTGAGAAAAAAAATAACTGACGTTAGGTCAGTGATGTGTAATAAAACATTGGAATACATTTCTCAATTCAAATAAAGCAGCATTACATTATGCTATGAACAGAGTTACAATAAAGCCTTTCAGATAAGAGCCAACTGTAGCAGAAGGTCTAAAGGGTTCTGCATCAATTGCCACAGCATTTATGCCAGTAGGGTGAAATGTGTGAGCAGCGCCTGCAGATTTTTAGTTTAGTTATGTGAGTAGTGCTGCATTAACGAACTTCATGATCACAATCTGCAGCATATATATGTATTAGTTGTCTTTGGCTTGAAAAAGTTTAGTGAAGGTGTTTAATTATTTTAGTGATGTGGCTTACTTAACATGCCAGATTTATACAATTGCTGCATTGAAACCTTTAAATATTCTAAATTTCATGTCAACATAAAACTACTACACTTTGCTGGATGAAAAAAGTTAAACTGATTTAAACTTCAGAAAGTTGGCAAGTATGACTGTGAAACAACATTTGCTGCAATTTATGTAAACCAACTCAGTGTTGGCTATTTTTGTTGCAGCAAATCAGCATGATTAAGACTGAATGTAATATTTACATTTTTCTACCATTATGGTGAGAGTAAACAACCTGAAGTTTGGGTTGCCCTTCGTGGTGTAATGGTTACCATGCTAACTTCATACACCAAAGGTCGCGGGATCAAACCCGGCAGAGGACGATAGATTTTTTCGGGCATAAAAATCCTTAGCATGGCTTCTTTCATTAGGGAAGTAAGCCGTTGGTCCCGTGTCATAGATTTACGACATGTAAAAGAACCTCAAGCCTGATAGAGAGGCCTCTGAGCAAAATTAAGTGGTCTTTCACGCCCAATATAGAATGGGACGCTGAGAAGCATAGCATTTAAAGAGCGTCCATAAATAACATGCCATTTACATTTTATTTTCTGAAGTTTGGAACCAGGATGGAATCATGAGAGAGATCACAACCGAACTGCAGCGACTAGGCAGGATAATACTACGGTGGTTTGCCAGTGCTTTCTGTGGGATGGAGTTGAAGGAACATAGCACCCAAACCTGGGTAGTAGCAGGGAACAGTTCCGGTTGTGGAAAAATCCCCATGTCTCCACCTGGAATAGAACCTGGATACCCTGCGCCTGAAGCACACATGATACCACTGTGCTACAAGCACTTTTCCAACATGATCTTTAAAATTTTGTTGCTTTATTTATAATTTCCATTATGGAACTCTTTGTATACCTTCAGGTATACTCTTTGTATACCTGACCTGAGCATAGCAGGCTAAGGAAACAAATATTTGTCACTGGTATCTGATAAGAAGAACTCTGGATAATGTTATGTTTGAAAGTCTCCACATTAGTGTAGATGAGAGAGTGAATGTTGAACTGCTTCTCTTGGAACATTAGTTCACTGGATCCTATGCAGGATTCTGATATTTCTCCTCAAAACTATAGGTCTGACAGGAAGATAATTCTGTATGGAGCAATTCTTTTATGCACAATATTTGTGGATATAAAGAATAAATGAACAAGTTGAACAACAAAGCATAAGACCTAAGTACAGACTTTTTAAGAAGACTAGCAATTTTCTAGCAGTTGTTTGGGGTATATGCAGAGTGCAACTTCAAAGACTGCCTTGGAATAAAAAGTTGTAAAATTACGTTACTTACCCCTTTTTTATTTCCCATGTAGGTTATTATACTTTGTATAAATAAAGGTGTTAATTTATACGAAGAATGTTAAATAAATCTTTCTTGATAAGATCTTAATATAAATAAAATAAATATATACTATTGAGAAGATGGGTCATTTAAAATTCCTGTTTCTATTTCTTGAAAGAGCCAAGCAAGATGGCTTGGAGATAACTTTTGAGGCTTGCATTTGGATCCTATTGGACTGGCTATCCTGACCTGATTTTTTCATGGCTCTCCCAGGTGGTAGGCAAATGCTGTAATGGTTCCTCTTATATAGTTTGTGGAATAGTTCTCAAACATTTAAATGAAGGCTTTAATGTGAATCGCTTATTTTCTGCTTCAGTAGCAATCTATGTGGTGATGTCAACCTCTCAAGTATTCTTGGGATATTTATCGCACACATCTCCATACAGGGCATTTGTACAAGCACTACCAAATTAAAAATCATACTTCCAGTAACATTTTCAGTTCCACACGTCAGTTCCACACTGAGTAAGACAATAGTTTAATTAGAAATTATTCTGAGTTGGAATTAATAACACTAGAACAAAATTAAAAGATAATTTCACCTTTACATGTTTCAAGGAATGTATATTTAGTAATTTTGTAGTGTTACTAATTCCAACTTGGAATGACTTCTTATTCAAATACGCTTCACAGTTCTAACTTCTGTACACCAATTATAGATAGATAATTTATTTCATCCTTTCAAGTTACAAACTTCATACATACACTACCGCAATTAATTTCAATAGACCTAATAATATACATCTAATTCCCTGTATATATGACACAATACCATGGTTATGGTTGAGTAAGCAAAGGAATAGTTGCACTTGCAAACATGTCAGGTTTTTGTGTTTGTGTTCATCTGGATGCAATATTACGCAAAACGAATGTTGTATACATAAACAATAATTACCTCTCTGGTATATTTGTTTAGCTATTTAATGACTGAGGCCCCATTTGATGCACCTCTGTTGTTCCCTGTAATGTTGTGATGTCCCCAATGAACTTAAAATATTGCTAAGATATATAGTATTTGGTTCCTGCATTTCAGTTCCTGAGTGACAGTTGAAGTATGCACATTGTTAGTATGGCTCCAAGAGTGGAGATATCCATAGAAAAACGTGCTCACCTGTAGCATTTAGAGAAGTAGGTTTATCAATTCGCCAAATTGAGAGTTGTCTATAGGGGGAGTGCAATATACCCTTCTGTGCCAGATGACAGTAGATAGCAATGAGGACATACCACAACCAGGAAACCTCATAAAACAACTAAAATAGATAGATTTATCAGAATTACTAGTAAGAGAAATAGATTCAAAACACTGCCACAAATTCACGCAGTGGTTGAAATGAATAGGACAAAAATATCTGTTGCAACAGTAAAAAGGAGACTGATTGAAGCTGGCTTGAAAGGATGTACGGCAGCAAGGAAACCCTTTCTGAGGCCCTAAGTAAATAGAAGAGACTTGAATGGGTCAGAAAACATCGTAATTAGACAACTGAGATTTGAAGGTGTAATTCACTGGTGAATCCAAATTCAAGATTTTTTAAACCAGAAGGAGGATATATGTTAACTGATTTGAAGGAGAAAGGATAGCGCAGCAATGTGTTCTATCTACGGTTAAACATGGTTGGGGGTTCTATTCAATTCAATTAAATTTATTAGTCCTGTAAATCATATACATGATATAGGATAAGTCAGTGTTTACAGTTAAGTAGAAACATATGTACAATTTACATATGGTTTGGCAGTGTTTAGCTGGAGATAGAGTGGAAGACATTGTGAAAATAGAAGGATGTAGTGATCAAAAGCACTACCACCGCATACTTCAGTAACATACAGTACCAAGTGGATTGCACTTAATAGGGAAAGGGTTCATCTTACAAAAGAATTATGACCCAAAACTTCACTCAGAGTTCTGTAAGAAGTACATTGCATCAAAGGAAAAACAGAAAGTACTGAAAGATATGGTCTTGACTGTAATCCCATTGAAATGGTCTGGGGCAAAGTGGAAAGACATATCAGGGAAGTTCATATATCCAGCAAGGAACACCTCTGGAATATTAAGGATGTGTGGAATTTTATAGATTCAGAATACTTACAGAAACAGATTGACTGCATGTCTTGAGTTTGTGAGGCAGTTATTAAATCCAAAGGAGTATTCTTTGATGAAAGTAAAATATAATTATTCTAATTAAAACAAAAAGAATTTGAGTTGGTTTTTTGTAGCACAAACCTCACATAGTAATTACTTACTGGGACTGGTTTCGGGAACACTTGTTCCCATTTTCAACCCTTCATTCTGACCAAATCTTACTTCATTGGCATCAATGATGAGGGTGGCCTTGTATCACTTGTGGAGGCATCTGTTGCTGGGACTATGAAATTCCAAGGGTGCTGTATGGTGGTAAATCAAAATTCATGATATGGCTCTTTTTCTTCATGATGTTGATCTTCTCCCAGAAATCTAATTCTCTGTGTTTATATCCCAGTTTTAACAGTTTTATGTTAGGTGTGATTTTATGTTCTGATGGGTATGATAGGTAATTGTTGATTTTTCTGTTTTCTAATATTTCAAGTTTCTCATGTGTTCCTTTAATCTGGTTTCCAAACTACTTGTTGTCCTTCCTATATATACTAGATTACAATGTGAGCATTTAGTTACATTGTTTTTTGTTTGCAGGGATAGGATCTTTTAAATGTTTGTATAGCAGTTATTGAATGCTGCAGTTGTTTTTCGAAGCTAAGGTGATGGTATAATTTCTGAAGATTTTGTTTCTGTGACCCAGGATTATGTGTAAATTTTCTGAACTGAGATCTGTCACAGAGGTTCTGTAAGGTGGTTGTGTATGTTATGAGGTTCAGATTTTTGTATTTGTGTATTCTTTTGTCTATTGCACTTTTTTGGAAGCCATTGTTGGTAGCTATTTGGAGTATCTGTTGGTATTCTTTTTGCTATTCACTATTCTCTATGGGAATGTGTACTAATCTGTATGTTAAACAGTTCAGGACTGCATATTTGGGTATTGTGGGATTTTAGCTATCAAACTTTGTGTGTGTGTGTGTGTTTTTTTGTTTTTTTGTTTTGTTTTTTTTTTTTTTGTTTTTTTTTTTTTTTTTTCTCTCTGCAAGGGGGTAAGACCCGGTGGCAGAGTTATATATGTATACAAGATATATAAACAATAAATCACAGCTGCCAGTTTGTGGCGTTGTAAGCTAGATATAATAGTTATTTACACAAATATGAAAACATTAATTTTGCTCTCAATTCAGATTAATTAATTTCATAATTAGAATCACCAACCAATTTAACATTTGTATTTACAACAATATAAAATCACAAGCATTTCATTTAAGGAATATTTACAAAAATTATCCAACATTAAAATCAAGATTTTTCCTAAATTTCTTCAGAGAAAGGGGACAACCCCGAAAGGCTGCTCCAGGCAATTCATTCCAGTCTTTTATGGTTCTATTTACAAAGGAGAACTTTCCAACGTCAGTTCTGTATCTTCGACCCTTAATTTTGAACGGATGATCGTTTCGTGCATAGTAAGTTGGGTTTTCCAGTTTGTCAGTAACGTCCTCCCATGCGTTTAAGCCAGCGTAAGCTTTAAATAAAGCGCACAACCTCTGTTTCTCACGCCTAACTTTCAATGGCTCCCATTTTATCTCCTCAGCGTTTGTAGGCCCAAAATATTTACCCCTTTTTATGAATTTTATGGCCCTTTTCTGGATCTTTTCTAACGAATCAATTTGATTTACTGTATACGGGTCCCAACAAGTTACTCCAAATTCCATGACCGGTCGCACTAAGGACTTGTACGCGATTTCCCTGGACTTTGCACTCCCCTTTATTAAAATCCTCATTAAGAAGTGCATTGTTTCCACGCTTTCTTAGATACAGAATTTACCTGCTCGTCCAGCATTACTCGCCAAGTAAACTCCCAAGTATTTGCAGCTGTCCACCTGTGGAATTTTTTCCCCAACCATGTGATAGTTTTGCAGAATTTTTTCTCTAGATCTATTAAATGCAATTGACTTACTTTTGCCAGCGTTAATTTTCATTTTTTTTGCAGCAGCCCAATCACTAATTTCATTTAAATCACCCTGAAGAGCGGTCTCATCTTCAACATTTCTAATTTTATTGTAAACAATACAATCGTCTGCAAACAACCTTATCTGGCATTTTATATTAACAGTTATGTTATTTACAAAAATAAGAAAAAATAATGGCCCCAGTACTGAGCCTTGGGGTACGCCCGAGCTTACCACACCCCTTTCAGATAGCTCCTTGCCTACTTTTACCCTTTGCGATCTTCCTTCCAACAAATTTTTAACCCATAGAACTACGCATTTATCAATTCCTGTAGCAGTTAACTTCTGGATAAGTAAATTATATGATACAACATCAAAAGTTTTGGAAAAATCTATCACCACTGCATCTGTTCTTCCCCCTGCATCCACCTCCTCTGCTAAATCTTGAAATGATGACGTTATCTGGCTTTCACACGAGTATCCAGGTCTAAACCCATGTTCCGCTTTATTGAACCACTTTTTGTTTTCTAATTCCTCCCATATATATTCCACAATTAAATGTTCCATCAATTTGCACACTACTGAAGTTAGGCTGACTGGTCGATAATTATTTAGTTCTGTTTTATTTCCCCCTTTATGAATTGGAACTACAATCGCGGTTTTCCAGTCTTCCGGTAAGGCACAGTTATTTATTGACATATTAAATAAAAGCATTAGGTACGGAATCATGGATTCCTCTCCAATTTTTATTATTTCGGTCGGTATATTATCAGGCCCCCTCGACTTTCGATTTTGCAACATTCTGATCCTTCTGCACAAATTGGATGCCATTATTTGAAAAACGGAATTTCCACTATCCCCAATTTCCAATGTATAATTATAATCTGTTTTGTTAAAAACAGACACAAAATGTGAATTTAATGCGTTCGCTTTTTCCTTATCATTCAATATGGCAATTCCATTTTCCTGGTATACCAAGTTTATTTCCCCTGCATCTACTTACATAATTGAAAAAAGATTTCCAACTGTTATTGGTCCCGCTAGGAATTTGTTCTAAGAACCGCTCCTGGGCTTGCAACGTTTCGTCTTTCAATTGTTTAACTAATTCTTTATATCTGTTAAAATGCCAATCTGACTTCTTCCGTTTATGAAACACACGCCTAGACTTTCGTTTAAGTATTCTGATGGATCTTGTATAATATTCTGGATCATTATTTTGTTTGATAACTTTGTATGGAACGTATTTATTGATTCCGAAATAAGTATTTTGAAACTATCCCATGCTGCATCTACATTTGTTGCAGGTTTTACAAACAGGCAAAATTGCTTTTTGAGAAAAGTCTGAATTCCATCTACGTCTGCTCTGCAGAAGTTAAAACTAATAATTTCCTCTCCTTCAAACCGGTTTTGCACCTTCCAGTTTATGTCTAATTGTACACAGCTGTGGTCACTTATACCTGGTAAAACCTCGCATGCGCTAAACAATGACTCAGGTCTGCATAGAAACACGTCCAGTATAGCCGATTTCCGGGTATCTGTTTAGACTACCTGCGAAAACCCATGATCCCAAACCAGAAGGTTAACAACACATTGAGCTTCGCCTCCTAATAACTGCCCATTCCAGTTTACATTTGGCAAATTTAGATCTCCTGCTAAAATAACATTTTTTCCCGTTTCCGAAGAAATTTTCTCCACTAGTTTATGAAGAGTTTTAAAGTTAGTTTCGCCAGGTGGTCTGTAACATGCTATTAATGTAATGTTATTTGCTTCGTTTTCGTGATCGATAATTTCAATGGCCATCATTTCTACATCTTCTTCCACCCACAATATCTTACTGCTTAACTCTAACTTGGTACAAATAAAAATTCCCCCTCCTCCCCTTCCTGCCCTGTCCCTCCTAAACACCCTGTAATCTGATCTAAATATCTGCGCGTCATTAATATCAACACTGAGCCATGACTCCGTACCTATAATCACACCTGGGTTTCTTATTTCCATTAAATTCCAAAATTCTAATGTTTTGTTTATGATGCTTCGGCAATTTACCTGTAACAGCTTTAAGGAATGTGCCCCTACCTGAGAATCGTCGCTTCCCCGAAGCCGTTGTCAGTGCTGCCCGGTGACACGGCTCCACTCGGATACCCTCGCGAACAATGCTGCCAACTTTGAAGTTCCTCTTCTGTTTAGGTGAACACCATCCCGTCCATAGTCCCAGTCATCAATCCACGAATTTGAGTCCACAAACTGCACATCCAGTCGTTCAGCCACCCATGAAAACACGTCGTTTACCTGCATTACCTTCCTCCAGTTGATATCGTGTCGCCTCAAAACTCCACTGATGGCAATGTTTGCTGAGGGAAACAGTGCCTTTGTCTTCTTAACTAAATCATACATGTCTCCCATCACATAGTCAGAACTCCTTCGTAGGTCATTACTTCCAACGTGTAATACGATGGTCCAGTAGTTGCTTTCTTCCTCCTCCCGCTTCTTCTCAATTTCCCTCAGAAGGCCGTCAGTATTTATGCCAGGATAGCAAGCTACCTTTGCATTTGTAGTTCCTGCGTGTCTAACGATAGAGTCGCCGATGATCAAACATGGTTTCTCCTCTTTCTTTAGGTCATCTTCCCGTGTCTCCCTCAGTAAGCGGTTTTCTTCTTTAAGCTTCCGAATAATATCTTCCGCTGTTTTCAGCTTGTCGCGTAAGCCTTGTAGTTCCTCCTGCAGCTGCTCCAATTTTTTATCATTTGTGGTGACGGTCACATCTCTCCTGCAGTCCTTACATTACCAGTTTTCTTCTATGTTCTGTTCTCTCTTAATTTTTTGACAACCAAAATGGTACCATCTCGCGCATGAAATACAAAGAAGTCTGGTCCTCAGTGCTTTGTTGCAGCTTCCACATCTTTCATCTCCTACAGGTCCTGGATGTATTTCAACTCCTCCTATCACAAGCAGGGCTAGTAATACAAAAGCCATAAAATAATAATTCTTCGTAGTTTTCTGTAGCTCCAGTTGCCTCTCTACCTGCTTTCCGCGGTTGCCTGCCCGACCACATTCCTACCCTCGCCCGGTAAACAACCAGATCCACACCCATTGTTCTGCTGCTACCTGCCTCCCACTGGTACGTCCACAGTTATCTTTATTTGTAGATTTTCTATGCATTCCAAATGTTAGGTTATGTTTTTCTGTTCTTATTATTTTGTTGTCTAGGAATGGTAGGACTCCTTGCCGTTCAGTCTTTATAGTGAACAAAATAGATTTATTTTGCAACTTGAGGAGTTTGAGTGCATTGTTTACGAGTTTCTTCGGAACTATGACGATGATGCCATGTACATACCTATAACATTTTTTGTTCTCAACTTGCAAAACAAATTTATTCAGTTCACTATAGACACCGAACGGGAAGGAGTCCTACCATTCCTAGACATAAAAATAATAACAAAAAAATATAACCTGATATTCGGAATACATAGAAAATTCACAAATACAGATAACTACATGAAGTTTGATAGCTACAATTCCACAACACACAAATATGCAGTCCTGCACAGTTTAACATACAGATTAGTACACATTCCCATGGAGAATAGAGAATACCAACAGATACTCGAAGTAGCTACCAACAATATACAAGATAATACAAAAATACAAAAAACTGAACAGCATAACAACACACGACTACCCTACAGAACCTCTGTGACCAATCTCACTTCAGAAAACTTGCTTATTATCCTTGGGCACACAGCAAACTTCAGAAAATCTTTAGGAATTATAACATCACCTTAGCTCCAAAAAACAACTACAGCATTTAGAAATTGCTATACAAATATTTAAAAGATCCTATCCCTGCATACAGAAAACTGGGAATTTTGAAATTAAAGGAACACATAAGAAATCTAAAATACAAGAAAACAAAAAATCAGCAGTTGCCTAACATTTTTTGACATCAAGACACAAAATCACACCTAACATAAAACTGTTAAAGCCAATATATAAACACACACAATTAGATGTCTGGGAGAAGATTTAGGTCATGAAGAAAAAGAGCCATATCATGAATTTTAATTTATCACCATACAACTACCTTTGGAAGTTCATTGATCCAGCAACAGTTGCCTCCCATGATACATGGCCACCTCATGTTTAACACCAATGAAGCAAAATTTAGTCAGAATGAAGGGTTGGAAATGGGAACAAGTGTTCCCAAAACCGGTGTCCTAGTAAGTAAGTAAGTGATGTTTGTGTTAGAAAACTGACTCAAATTCTTTTGTTTTTAATTTAGTCACATCACTGTCACAAATTTCTTTGTGTATTTGCAAGGTCATAATTATTCTGTTTGTATTATATATGTGTAGGTGTATATAATTATATTTTTGGAGAAATAAAGTTTGATTTGTATTCATAACTGAAATACCAGATAACAGTCATAGTGTATTGAAATTAATGAGCGTTAGTGTATATAGTTACTTTCCTGAAATTTCTGAATTTGGTATCATAAATAGGTTATTTATGTATATGTACTTTTCCTTCTATTTGTACATTTTATACCCTACCAACTAAATCTGTTATAACTTTATCAGTTTTCATTATTAAAATCCTCTCTGTGTTTGAGATTTTCTTTCCCCATTTCGCTGATTCTTGTGCCCTAAAACAGTCTTTGACAATATTCCTTAAGGTTGTATGGTTATGCCCAGACAGTTTTTGAGTAATCAAGATGCTTTGCGAGTCATTTTATTGCCTAGAATTCTCACATATAGCGAATATGTGTCTCTTTTAATTAGTACACTCTGTTTAATTTTTGCTGTTCAAAACCTAATCTGTTTATTATGTTCTAAGGCTTGAACATACATTGTATTGTGTAGTTTCTGCAGAAGTGTCCTTGTCATTGGTGTGGTCTTCTCTTGGAGTAAAACTTATATATAGTTACAATGTGTTATGCTTTTCCAGGAGTCCCAAGTGAACCTCCTTTGTCTTCATGTTTTCACTTTTCTTGCAAAATTGTGGAGACACCAGTGGCTGCAGCAAATCTAGCTTACATTTTTTCTATTTGAAAAGCTCAGGATAGTGCTGATCCTTATAATTTACCTTCTCATGCATTCATAAACTTCAGAAATCACCTCATCAGTTTGACTGTAAACCCTTTTACTGATATGGATGTCAATTGATATTCATGGTAAAAATCAGCAGAAGCAATATAGATGTTTATGAATGTCCTGTGCATATATGTAATGTATTTAAAGCTTATCTAATTCTCATTATTTTAATTTTTCTCTTTTAAGATAAATTTATATGAATTCTATTAGAGATCAAGGCGTAACTTACATTCACGGCAAATCATAGTTTCCCTGTGAAAACCCACCATCAATTTCCAAATCATTGTCATACAGCAAAATGTCTTCCACCTTTTCTGAAGTAATTTCAGAAGTATGTACACTTCCTTTGTGAGCGAACTTATTTGCTACATTGCTAGTTGAAGCCATGGTTACCACTGAGCTATAAACATTTCACATGTGCTTCTTGGTTAGTTAAAAGAAATTTCTGAGAAACCCAAAACATTAAATGAATACTCACCTCCACAGAATTTTCAAATAACTCATAAGGAAGCTAAAATAATGTGTGGCTAACTTGAAAACATACTTGAAAAATACTCTGACGCGTGCATACAAATGTTGACAGGTTTTGGTTTATTTGCAGCCTGGTACTTGCTGGTTGCACAATACAGATTATATTATTGCGTGGTAGCAAAAACTGAGTCATAAGACCCTGAATCAAAGAAATGTTTGCTGAGTAACTATATCATTCCTATGCACAATAAACTGTCTGATTCATGAATGAGGTATGTTCATCATACTGAATGACTCAGCTTGCTACAGAGAAATCAAATTTTCAATATTTTTTTTAATAGAGTCCCTATTTTATTAATACTGTGGTATACACATCTTTACTAAGCTTTAAAACAGTTTATATATCATTAGAAAGAGAAAGCAATTAGACTGGAGCACAAATGGCATACGAATCTCTTCTAAAAGGAAGAAGTTACTACACTCAATATATAAAACCTCCAGTGATCCTCTTTTTCATAAATGTTACAAGCAAAACTGTAAAATCCTTAGGAAAGTAATTTTTGAAGCTAAGAAACTAAATAATAGAAGAAATATATTAAATGCAATATATTAAATAAAGCAATCTGGGAAGTTATTCGAAAAGAAACTAATTCCAGTTCCAATGCTAAAATAATGAAAATTAAGGTCAATTACCAAGGAAAGGATATAAGCGATGAATCTAAATTACCTAACATTTTTAATAATTATTTTACAAATATAGTGGACCAACTAACAATTTCAACAACAACCAATGCAACATTGTTGACATCTGTTACAGGAGACACTTTATTTCTCACTCCTGTTACTGAAAACGAAATTATAATGGTCTTCAAAAAATGTAAAAACAAATTCTCCTGTGGACCTGATGGCATACCAGATGCAATAGTAAAAGCGAGTGTGTAATTAATTGCTAAACCCCTTGCCGATATTTGCAATGCATCTTTTTCAAATGGCCATTTTCCTGAAACTCTAAAAGTAGCAAAAGTTATGCCACTATTTAAAAAGGGGGAAAAAGAGCATATTGAAAATTATAGACCAATATCCATGTTATCAGTTTTCTCTAAGATTATTGAGAAGTTGATGTACACCAGATTAGTAACTTTCCTGGAATCGCATTCCCTTATTTCTAAATCTCAGTATGGTTTTCGGAAAAATAAAAACATCAATAGTGCTTTATTTTCATTTCTTACTCATGTCTTTAACAGCAAAAAATCTTAAAAAAACCCACATGTTCTACAATATAAATGATTTCATGACTACTGCATTTTCCTAAACCTGTATTAACCATTGTGTAAATTATTAATATCTTGTTTAAGTTTCTTTAAAGTGTACATACTATTTGTAAGTTGTATTAAAGAAATGTAAATTGTAATCTGTTACCTGATGAAGCCTTTGAATTCATTTAATTCTTTTGGTGAATAAATATCTTATCTTATTAAAATAATAAATATGAAAGAAATTAATGTGTGCTTACAAAGCAACATTAGCCCATTTAAGTATTTAAATGTCTTACACAGTTTATAACATGTGCATTTGCAGCCCATGCAGGTTTAAATGAAAAGGTTGTTTTTCATTTTAACTTTGAAATTATAGGACACATTACCATAATGCTAAAACAAACGCAAATTAAAGCGCACACATACATTTGTATGACAATACTTTACACTCAACTGTTCTCGAGGACAGATGATACACACTGCTTATTGGATCAAGTAATAAAAGTGGTAATTCATTGAATACATACAAGGGAAGAGTAGATGCTGGCTCACCGGCTGCTTTCTGGATCAAGGTCAGCGTTCCAGAATGAATGTATGAGCTATACCATGAATTTCATGTCCCCATTATTTCCCTTCACCTGTTTTACCTTATTATGTTGCAGTACCAAATTATATGACTAGATGTATAGTGACAGTTCAGTTTGTGCTGTGTAAAGATTTTTTCTTGGCACTTGGATGGCTGTCTGATGCTCCTTCCTAGGGAGCTCATTTCCAGGTGCCGTGGATTAATGACAGCACAGGCAGACTCAAGCTTGCATCAGGACTGGTGTCACTTGAAATCAATAGGGACCTCATCCTTGCTAGTGCACACATCATCAGATCTGGCCATCCTTCAGGTTTCCCCCTTATTCCTTTTTTCCAAGGGTCATGGGTGACAAAATGGTTTGCTGAAATGACCTATGTACATTGTGTCTAGGGGTCCCTTTGTCTTCATTTCCTCTCTCCTGAAAGAAAGTATAACTGCTTATTTGGGATATCAGTTGGAAATTAAATGCAAGTATGCAAATTGTTTGGTACTTATGAAAGCAGCAACATTGTAAATTCAAACCTCATAAAATCAACATAAGAAATCATTGACTTATTTTTTGTGTATTAGGGCATTTTGGGCTTCTACAAAGGGATCACTGCATCTTACTTTGGCATCTCAGAAACAGTAGTGCACTTTGTGATCTATGAGGCAATTAAGGCAAAGCTGATTGCTCATCATGCCACACAAGTGGATGATTCCAAATCCTCAAGAGACTTCATAGAGTTTATGATGGCTGGTGCTATTTCAAAGACTGTTGCATCATGTATCGCTTATCCTCATGGTGAGTAGGCTATAATTACAAAATACTTTATATATTGACTTTATAATTATTGCAACAAGGAACAAGTAAAATTCAGAATTTTAAGTGTGTTTGAAGCAAATTTTTAAATTATACCTAATGTGTAATTTAATAATGTTTTGTATAATTACCAAAGGGCTGAGCAAGCACAAAAAATCAAGATACACCACAGATGATTAATAAATACAATAGACCCTCCTATGCTTTCACCGTCTTATAATTTGAACAACATAAAACTATACTGCCTATGTGGTCACATGGACCCCATTCTGAATTTCAACCCAGAGTTCCCAGATTTGATTCTCAGCTGGGAAGGAATAATTCTTTACTCATAATCATTCCCTGTCCTCTTAAGTGTCTGGTGATATGAATGAATGCAGAAATGAATTTGTGTGTGTTTAACAGGGAAGAAGAAGAAGAAGAAGAAGAAGAAGAAAAAGTTAATGCAAACCTGAAAAAACTCTTAGTTCAGATAGTAAAACGCCATCAATAAATTGTTCCTGAAGACAAAACCCTTGATATGACTATAGACGTTAAAGGGGACTAGAAAATTTAAATAAATGAACAAAAATCCCTGAACTGCCTATACCATTTTTCCTATACACATACCCAAATTGCACTTTTCTTACCTAATCACTCTTCTTTTTCACAATCCTCTGTAGTCTAGGGGTAACATTTTAACCTCTATTCCCCAAGGTCATAGAATGAAACCTTGATGAAAGGTAATGTATTTTTAAGAGAGGCTTTAAAATTTTTACCATGGCTTCCTGAAAGAGAAATAAAGCCACTATTCGCATGGTATAGATGCATGCCACGTAAAAGAGTCGGAAGCCTAATAGAGAGACCTTAGAACAAAATTAAGTGGTCTTTCACACCTATAGAATTGAATGCTGAGAGCCACAGGAGTTAAAGAGCAGCTAAAAATAAAGCTCTTTTTTTTTTCCCCTCCATTAATGTATACAAGAGCGTTTGGCTTCCAATGACAGTGGCAGCCAGTCATTAATTACTGAGCTATAGTTTTCTTGACTGAATTGCACTGCTCCTTTTAGTGAAACAGTGTAAATGTGTGAAGCACTCTTTTATGTGCAGTCTCATAGCTTGAACTGCATATGCCATTACAGTAAAATGTACAGTATAATAGGTGAATTACTGTAGATATTTATGGAGCTCTCTATTTGTGGATTGAAGTTCAAATATTAGATTGTACAGATCACATTTAACAGGGCAGAGCTAAAGAGGGTAAAAGCAAACAAACAAAAAAGGTAGATGATACAGCAACATTTTTTACTATTTTTGCCATGTACATAAACACTGCAAACATAGCATGTCCATGAACTGTAACAAAACTCATTCAGTTTTCTATCTCACATTGACATAAACAATAGCAGCTTAGCCATTTTGAAATCAGAGGTTAACTGATAGTGTCACAGCTTCCTTCAGCAGAGGTCCAGCATGTCTAAAGTGAGCCAACTTAGTTTAGTTGTGACAGCTTGTTAGCCATTCAGGTTAGGATCCCATTTTGATTGCAAATATGAAACTTTGAAAATAGCCAGCCCCTTCAGAGCAAGTTCAGTGCTGATATCACAAAGGATTATAACACATTTGGTCAACAAATTGTCAGAAGTAATATTAATTCCACTAAAGAAATGCAGCAAATCAATTTGCCAGAATGAGCATTGTGCCACTACATTATTTGAGTTTGGGCTGTTGTATTCTTCCAAAGGAAAAACTATGTGTAGAATTAAAATATTCATAGGGCTTGTACCATATAATTTGTTAGGAAATATTATCTCTTCCTTGTCTAATGGTCTATTTTTCTTTTGTCTCTCTGAATTCTAGAGGTGGCCCGAACACGCCTTAGAGAGGAAGGAAATAAATACCACTCATTTTGGCAGACATTATCAACAGTGGCACAGGAAGAGGGTTATCGTGGAGTTTACCGTGGACTAACTACTCAACTTATTCGACAGATACCAAACACAGCAATCATGATGGCTACTTACGAGGCTGTTGTTTATACCTTAACTAAGTACTTTGGTTCTCCAACTAGTGAGTTCTACTTGGCAGATGAGGCAGCTTCTGAGGCTTCACTAGCTAACTCCACAACGGCTTCAAGAGATGATGTTATAATTGCATGTCCCATTGAGGATCAGGAATATCGACCTTAATAAGATGCAGTCTCTCCATGACAACAGGTGATGGGAATATGCAAAGTCAATGCCTGCAGTACACAGCAGCAAAGTAGTAGTACATATGAATTGAAGGAAATTGGAAAAATAATTATCTGGTTGTTTTTTAAAAGTTTACAAGCAAGTTTATTTTGTATACTGTTGGCAAAGTTTACCAAGTGCGGTATTTTATGATGCATAATAGTGAAAATTTCCTGAAAAGAGATTCATAGACTGGTTTTAGTACATGCCTGAGAACATTAGCAAATGTGCAACTTAGAGCCTCCCTGTGATCATCTGTTTTGTAATTTTTCTCTACTATTTTTTATGTGATATTGTTTTACATAAATTGGTTACATATGTTTACAATTTGTTAGGAAAGTTATTTTACCAAAGCTTATTCTTTCAAAAAAGAAAGCTTATCCTAAGTTAGCTGTAGTGTTGCAGCTTTACTGCAAACCTTCCTAATGTACTGTAATCATTTTATAGGCTAAAAATTAAGATAAACAGATAAGTGTGTGATATATGCTGTTTTTATTTTATTTTTATTACACCTTGGCTAGTGTTTCATAATTGGATGGTGTTATGCATCATTTGACTAAGGGTGAGTAATCAGTTTTGAAATAATCATTCATACACAGTGGTCACACAGTAACTGAGTTGCAGGAGTATTGAGCAAATCTGCTCTCTTTGCTTTACTCAGAGGGCAACCAGTTTGAGCCCTGCATTAGATGCTTGTGTAAGCAGGATCCAACTTTCTGAGCCCTTCGCCCTGCTGCTCCTTCCAACTAGACATATCAGTGCCTTTTTTCATCTATCTCATTATGAATCCCTAAGTAGTACAACCAAACTGGTACTCATGAAACATCTCTTCATGGTTGAAACGGAAAGAAGTGCAGTTTTGTCTAACTTTGAGTGTGCCTTATTAAGAGGATTTCAGACTCTTGCACATATACTACATCTTTGAGATGTTCATTTTTCTCATAATCAAAGGGTTGAATTACATTGCCAATGGAGCTGTAAAATATGACAAATGTTACACATATCCTTCTTGAGGCATTCTCTTTAAATTAAATTTTGTCAGGGATATTTTTTGATGCAAGCAAACTGTTGCAGGATGTTCATGTTCCTCTTTATACAAATTTTACACCATATCCATTGTGGTATCTGGTGATAGAATTTGTATTTTGGAAACCCTTTTATATCTTCAATTTCTTGTATCTTGTTTTGTGCATAATTGTTTTTTCCACCAACAGTTCCCCGTTGATCATGCCTTTTGGGGATTCTATTTTCTGCCATGTTAAATCTGCTGGAAATCCCAAATATCTGGAGAAAGAAGGGCTTGCACACCTGGGTTCTACAAATGCTATAGTTCTTCAAGCTGTCTTCTTTTTTGGTGTTTTATTTACTTTCTTTTTATTTACTTCTGTTCACCATCGCTCAAATGAGTACAGTCTGGGTGTCCTGTGAATCTGTGTTATAGAATTTATGAAGTTCTCCTTTTGCACTTTTGCAAGCACATAAATATTTCTGAAATGTTAAGATAAATTTAATTTTCCTATTTGTCTAATATAAGATTTGTTTCTTAAAAACTTCATTTTTCTGTTCTCTCTATTTTGGCGAAAGTATTTCCTTTTTTTTTTTTGGCCTTTCTTTGGTGTACCAGTAAAATCTTTGGCAAAGACATATTTTTCTTTGTCTGAAGCATCCAATTATTATTATTATTATTATTATTATTATTATTATTATTATTATTATTATTATTATTATTATTATTATACAAGGAAAGCTGGAGTTAATATTATAAATTCAGTGTAAAGCAGTTCAGCCATATGAAATTATCATACTTACCTGAAGTTAATAATAATAGTTGAGTTAATAGTAATGCATTATGAGTCAATTTACACAAGATTGCTTTATCAAGATTATTACTTACACAGCAGAACCGGTATCATAGGATCTGCTGTGTAAGTAACAATCTTGATGAAGTCTTGTATAAAATCACTCCTACTGCATTACTATACCTGAAGATGTTTTGTGCTAGCAAAGGATTGTAATGCTCCTGGTGAAGCTAATGTTTTGGGGCCAATGTCCATGGAGTTTCAATAGATTCTATAGTTTCTTAGGATAAAGGAAGGAGTGCAATTACAATTTCTTAATACTTAAAGGAAAACCAGAAAACACAGTGAGAGGCTGTACATTTACCATTTGATATATTGTATTTCGAAAAATCCTATGCAATTAATACAAATTAATAATAACTACCACATTTTTGGGTCACTTTTCAATGGACTGTGTTATGAGATCTCTTGATTGCCAGTTATGTGCCTTAGTTGAAATGGGGGTAGTGATTGCAGGTGTGAATGGCCCCTTCATTATACCTTCACTTTCCTAAGATAGAAAGGCATTAATTTAAAAACAATTTCTTAAATGTGATAGCAAGTAACCTTTAAGCATGGGTTTTGTAATAAAAAGAGCATTGAGGTTTACTCACCATTAGTAGCTGTTATCTAAATTAGCAGAATCATTCATTCACACAGAAGTGTATATGGCTCCATTACAATCTCCTACACTTAAACATGCTCAAACACTATGAAGTAGTGTGGTACACAAGACTTGTTAGCTAAATACAAAATCTCCAGTCTCCACGAACAATGGAGTTTTAAGGTTACATAATAAAGCAGGAGTATGCTGAGCAGGTATCAACAATCATCAATATAGACTAAGCTACTGCACATTGTCGTATGTTCATTTGATGAGTTATTCAATATTACAGAAAAGTTGTTGATGTGAAACATGATTTCAGTGTGATAATAATTGGCATTTGGTCAAAATGCATTTCCCATGGAGGAACAAGAAGAAAACATGCAGATATAATTTTTGTGAACAGTTTAAACATTTATTTATTAGATAGAGGTTTAATATAAAAAAGTTGATTTTGGCACTTGGTCAATTGATGCATAACACCTCTGATTGTTCATGTATAATCTGAACAGCCAAAATTCAGTAACTTTTCAGTTCTTTGGACTGAATTATGCTAGTCAGCCACATTTTAAAGCTTAATGTTCTGAAAGCTCTTAATACAAATAATTGAAATACTTAACATTCTTATTCTAGTTTTCTGTGAGCATGGAAAACAGAGCTCCAAACAGATACTGCATACACACAAAATCAGGTGTCTTACAGAATATGTTATGACTTCACACTACTTTTGATGATTAGCAACATGTAATTTATTGAAATTTTTTGAATTTACATGAAAGAAACAGCTATAATTTTTTTTAACAATAAATTTTACCTGGAGATAGTTCTTAACTGGATTATGAAGAATTGTGGAATTTTGCGAACCAACTTCCAGAGAAATAAGTAGGATTTGGAAACATTATTTCAAATTTTGCATTGGAAGGCCTTATATTTTCAAACGTAAATGCAAGACTCCATCATATTTGAGAACGTTTTATCAAAGTTATTTTCAATTTAGCTCTGTAAAATCATTGATTCTTACATCCAGTGCATTGTTATTTAAACTAGTATAGACCATTTTAAACTCAACACATTCCACTGTGTTTGAACAAAGTGCAATTATAAATGAATCTGGAAACTTTAATAATATAATCCTTTAACTTGTGATTATGTTTTATTCCTATAGTATATTACTTATATGCCTGTTGCATACTTGCCAACTTTTAAGGCTTGCTCATAAAATGAATGAGAGTGGAGGTCTTTTTATGGCTTTGTGGGCATATTTTTAGTGATACTGTTCTATGTGACAAAGCATTAAATTTTGTTGTACTCCATTATATATTTGTGATAACCTTGCAAAATCTTTTGCTACTTTTAAGATTACAGCCTGAGTGTGCTATGCCAATTGATACACAGTGCTGTGATAGACCAAATTTAATTTGGGCATCTATCATCATCATCATCATCATCATCATCATCATCATCATCATCTTCCTTCTGTAGGATATGTGGGGATTTCATTTTGAGAGATTTAAAATTTGATTACACCACTAGTGAACTCTAATGATAACTAATACTAACAAATGAGCAGTAAATGGGTGCAAACATTCAATAATGAACAATTGAATTGTAAAGTTAATTTCCACAAATAAATTATTTATCCTTTATATATCTACATATAAATTATTTATCTTATTTATAAATCTATGCCTGTGGGATGTAAGTTTATATTTCTGTGACAGTTTTTCTTTATGTTATGAAGCACAAAATATGAATTAGAAAACTGTGTACAGCTAGGAAGGAGTGTTCTTTGCTACTTAACACACTTTTATGTCTGATGCCACAAAAAATGTCAGCATATGTGACAGAAAGATATATTATTACCAGATCGTCTAGAATTCTTATGAAATGGAATTTCTTCTATTTTGAAATCAGTCAAGGGGTAAAGTTTGCATTCTGCTCAGGGGAAGATAGGATTAAAAAGCAGAAACCTCAGGGAGAAAGGGGATAAGGTTAGAGAGCTAAGGACAGTGCAGAGAGGTTCTTATCATTTCCAGATATATAACATACACCAATGCCATTTCAATCCAACCACCCTCCCCCTAACTGGAGAAATGGATGGACAGCTTTGGGCTGAAGGTTCTGCACCCTGGAAGAAATGGTTCTCTTCTTAAAGGAAATGCACCAAATCTGCTACATGCCACTGATCGTCATGCCGGGCTCTGCAACCCTGAGAGGAAATGGACAGGAAAATATGCAGCAGTGTATACTTCAACCCGGCATTCACTACCAACCTGGAGAAAGCTAAAAATAAAAACTGCAAAGTTAGCATGACTGGGCCAACTCTAACCTCAGATGCTACTCTTGAGCCATCCTGTTTGGTGGGGAAGATAATAACTGGACAAGATTAGCTTGTATTTGTGAGCCAGATGTAATGTTAAAATATAATAAAATAGCCATAATTTTCTTGGTAAATTAGTATTCCTCATAATGTTGCTGTCTGAATGTGATTTCATTCTTGCGAGAAAGAATAGAACAGACTTCAAATCATTAATGTTTAACCAGACATTAGAATCAATTTCTTAATTGAAATGCAGCAGCAGTAATGTATGCTATGAACCAAATTTCAGACAAGAGCTAACAATAGCAGAATGTCTAAAAGGTTCTTCATCTATTGCTGCAGTATAAGCACAACTCTCTGTGCCTTCTAAGGGTGAAATATGCAAATAGCACCTGCAGATTTTTAGTTTTGTGAATAGTGCTGTCTTAATGGATTTTATGCCCACAATCTGCAGCATGTTATAAATGCTGAAATTTGCTCAGACTGTAATATAATGTACATAGCAAGGACAAAAAGAAGACTGGTAATCAGACTGAAATAACACAGTCATCCCTAAAATATAAACATAAAAACCAGCAGTTACCTATGGAAATTATACTGAATATCAAACTGGCTTATCTACTTACAGAATTAGATGTCTGGGAAAATTCTACATCATGAAGAACAACCATAATATAAGTTTTGATTTACTGCATTACAGCAACCTTTGGAAGTTCATAGACCCAGAACTAAGTGCCTCTACAAGGGATGCATTCCCACAAGTACACCCTTATATTTGGTGCCAAGAAATTAGTGTTTAAAATGGGAACGTGTGTTGCTGAAACTGATCCCAGTAAGTAATTTTTAAGTGATGTTATGTGTTACAAAATCTGGCTCAGCTCTTGCCATTGAATGTATAAATAGTTGTCTTTGGCTTGAAAATGTTTTATTCTTATTTTGGTGATGTGGCTTATATTGCGTGTGACTTTTATACATTTGCTGCATTGAACCCTATTCTCATTCTATATTTCATTTATTGCAAAATTATTACACTCTCCTGGATGAAGAAAACTTGAATGGTTTAATTTCAGGGACTTTGCAGGTATGCTGTTGTTTTTTATGGCTTACCTAGAGGGAAGGTGCAACAGTCACTGAGTTTGTTTTCTCTTAACCCTAGTAAGCCTAAGATATATCCATTGACTCACAACAACAAACTGTTAGTTAAACCAGTTCCTGGTTAAGATACCTGATGAAATTGTTAATATACCTAAACAATGATAAAATGAAACTTATATCAACATTGTAGTAAACTTATCCACATAATTTTTATCTTTACATGGAACTGATTCTGCAGCACATAAGCCTAAGGTGAGTCTGCTGGACATACCACTTCTTTTGTTTTCCTAAAGTTGGCTTTATATAATATGGGCATGCTGCTGTGGTTGTGTTCGTTGCTTGACAATATCATTCACAGTCAGACCTGTGAGCAGTTGTTTATTGTCACTAATATTGAATAAGAAGGAACAGTATTCTTATCTTGTGCAAGAAAATTATGAAAATGGTGATAGCAGTTTTCTGATAATGAAGATAGTAATTTCAGTCCCTTAAGTGATATAGTGAAAATGATGTTACCATTGCTAATGATCACACAGATGCAGGAAGCAAAAGTGAAAATAAAAGAGATACAGTGTTAGTTCAACCTGATACAAATTAAGTCTGCAACAGAAGAAATGTGTTTATATGGAGTAAAAATCCTCCACCACTTCTGAAAGAAAGAGTATACATCATTATTAAAGCTTGTCTATCAAACTTTGTGATACCACAAGAAATGCAAATGGACACCATACACAATTATTTATCATCCAGTATTATATGTGATATAATAAAGTTTAGTAACCTGGAAGTTAAAATAGTTTACATATGGAAAAACAAGACAAGGAAATGTGACAAAGTAGAAATGTGTGCCTTCATCAAGCTCCTTATAAAAGTAGGTCATATAAAATGCAATCACCTTGGTGTAACTACATTGTGGAATCCAAAGTAGGGGCATCCAATATTATGTCAACAATGAACAAGCACAGATTCAAGGAACTTGTGGTATTTTCTCTGCTTTGCTAAATGAAAAAGAGGTGAAAATACAGCAGGAAAGGCAAATTTTCTCCAATTCAAGAGGTCTGGAATTGTACAAAACGTTATATTCCAGCAGTCATCGTCTGTAGATGAATGGTATCTTTAAGGAGGCATTTTTGTTTCTGACAGTTTGTTTGTTTGTTTGCTGCTTCAAAGTTAGAATAATATGGTCTGAAAATATTCTGAATTGGAGACTCGCAAATGTTCTACCCTTTGAAAAGGTGTTCCCGATTTGGGTAAAAAGATACCACTAGGGCCACAAAGCTAGTGTTGTTCTTCATCTTACTGAACCATATAACTACTCAAACAGGAATATAACTTGTGAAAATTCTTCGGCTTGACAAGCAGTTGTGAAACAATGGTCTCACTTCTGTTGGAACAGTAAGGAAGAATTAAAACTTTCATTCCCACTAATTTCCAGCCAGATAGAACAAGACAAGCTGAAACAAGCCTTTTTTCTTTTTTGTTTCTTCAGTTTACCCTAGTATCTTATGTACCAGCTCCAAGATGGTGATACTTCTGAGCAGCATGTACCACATAAATGACATAGTCCAAAAGACCAGAAACCAGATACTATAATAATATATAATAAACCAATGATGGTGTTGACAACCGGATCAACTTATTCACTCCTACTACTGCAAGAAGAAAACAAAACTGCTAGCCAGCAGCATTCTTCATGAAACTCATTTATGTTAATGATATGGCAGCATATATGGTATGATATGGCTGACTCGAAGACCTAAGTGGAACAGAAACAAGAAAGAGTAGATGAAGGCTCTTCCATATCGAGATTGAAAATAGCTTTTTTATAAACACACAGGAATTACTTGTTTGGCAACAAGGAATTGGTACATGGGTCACAGAAGGGGCCCAAATTTATGCACAAAAGAAACAATAGTTTCACAAACAAAAGGCTTTATAGCAAACTCAAGTTAAATTTACATCATTCTAATGTTCCAGCATTGGGTTTGTTCACACCTGTCCTGCTGTATGTCCTGTTACATTCACTACTCATCTACTAAAAAGAGACCAAACCACACAGCTGTGTGGAATTTATAGAAGTTGTTACAAACTTATGAAACATGAACTTTATGTAGGATGCTGCCAACATGATACAATATATATTTGCAATTTAAAAAAGTGCAGAACTTGAGTTGAACGAAAAATCAAAACATACTCTAGACGTTCTCAGGCTTCAAGCCAGGTGAAATGATGTAGAGACATCAATGATTCAGGAGTGTGCATCTCTCCCACCATTCTGATGCAGGCTCCAAAATGTTGATGGCTGTACATCATTTCATCGGACTTGAAGCCCAAGAATGTCTAGAATATGTACGTCACCAGAAAAGCTTTAGTTCATATTTCAATTAAAACATGTATTATGCCTGTCATAAAATAAATTTGCAAATTTCAGATTTGGGCGATAATGGATTTCAGAAATAAAAGTCTCAGTATGTTTATGCTAATTGCAGAGTCATCAGCTGACAAATATTCACTATGTATCTGCTTCTTTATCCCCTCATTGTAATAATTTAATGAATATACAGGGTGTTCCATATTTCAACCAACAAAACTTTGGGGGTTTCAGAGGAATGTTAGGTGAACATTTTGATATATACAACACTAAATGGTCTTTGAAGTAACAGTCTGTTGCAGAAGATCAAAATCAATAATGAGCCAGTACGTCACTGATAAAACTTCTGAGTTGCTGCTAACTACAGGTAATCATAGCCATACAAAGCAAAATACAAGATAGCCAAATGGTAATAACACCATAGTGTTATTTGTGTGGTTGATAGCTCAGAGGTTCAAATTGCAATAGGATTATTTTTTATTTATGTTTTGATTGATGTATCATGTGACACAAAGTATGAGCCATTTCATGTGCTAACCAGTGCTGTTAAATTTAACAGAGGAAATCATTTTAAAGAGCAATGAACACCACAATCTCTGTTTATGGGTGCAAAAGGGTAATGTTATTTCATTAAAATACAGTGTGTCCCGTTGAAGTATTACTTTAAGAAATGTAAATATCTCCTCACACAGTAAGTTATAAATATGCTCTTCAGCTTATATTCTGTAGAAACTCTCCAAGTTTAGTGACATTAAAAATTACGATGCCACTGCATGCATGTGGAATGACAACACAGAGTTAAAATGGCGGAATTCACGGTACATTAGAAAGTGAAATGTTGGTATTGGTTAGCTGAATTGAGATCTCAATTCAGCTAACAATGAAGATTTAGGCAGGAATATGGTGCGAATTTCCAGATTGTCATACCATTGTTAAATGGCATAATGAGCTGTTGGAAACAGGATCTGTGATGAAAAAGGGAAGCAGCAAAACACCAGTGTCCGCGGCCACAGATGAAGATTTAAGGCAAGCATTTCAGCATAGCTCAAGGAAGTCAATTCGATGGACCAGTTTAGAGCTAGGTATTCCGAAGGCTACTGTTTATACGGTTGTCCATAAAAGGTGATTTAGGGCATACAAAATCCAATTTATGCAAAAGTTGCAGCAGAGTGATAAACCCAACCTGGCCAAGTTTGCTACTGCACTGTTATCCTGCGTTAATGATGACATTGAATTCTTCAACCACATCACATTATGAGCTGAAGCAACCTTTCACTAATATGACACATGGTTTTTTCTTTGCTGAAAGCACAGTAACAGGGACAACGTACCTAAATATGCTGGAGAACTGTGCAATCCTACAATTACCAAACTCCAGTACAGGTCCTGGCTGCCTACGAAGGACACTTGTGCTTCCATCACGCCAGTAATGCTGTGGAACTCATGGAGGGAGATAGAGTTCCGTGTTGTTAGTCTTTGGGCCACCAAAAATGCACATGTGGAGATTTATCGAAACTTGGTGAGTTTAATTCAAAATCTTCTCAGGCTTCTAACCAGGTAAAAACATGGCTCAAGGGGACATGGTGTGTGTATATGTTGAAGATATTTTCATAACGAATAAAATGTATATATATCCTGAATTTTCTGGGAGTAGCCTCCAAGTGCTCTTTGTTGTTAATGAGTTTTGGATAATTGGTAAACCATAAGACAGACAAAATCTTATCACAAAAAACGCTTAGAGGCCATTAAAGTATACAGTTTTTGTCAAAGTGATTCTTCCTTTTTTCAGATTCCAAGGCTCCAAATATTAAATATAAATGTGATGTTAATTTGTTTGAACAAAGAGCTCATGACCAGCTATACTGGATATTGCTTTTAAACAAATCTTTCTATTAAGATATTTATACTATATCATGAATAACATGAAACAACAGTTACAAAAATGCTCCTTTTTATCAGTAGAGTAGCGTACAGGACACACGTGAAAGGTTAATGCATCCCTTTCAGCTTGATAAATTTTTAGGAAATTACACTCTACATCATGAGACGACAACATCCATAATAACGTTATTAAATGATAATACATTTTTGTGAACTTCTTTCCAGTGGCTCTTGCTTCAAATGAGTGCTCACTGGACACATTTTGTAAGATTGTTTCATTTAGAGGGTTCTTACAATGTCCAGTAAAGAGACATCTGTCGGTAAACTATTCGATAACCAGGAGTTAACTTTACCTTAGCATTGTCTTGTAGTATACTCTTTAACAAAGATATATTTTAAGGTTATGTATCAAATGGCAAAAAGGAATTACATTCAGTTCTTTGAAAGTGATTCTGATGAAAGCGATGACGATCAGATTATAATACACAAGAGACCTAAATTACTGAAAACCAGAACAAACTATTACGAAACTTTAGAAAATCAAGAATTCTTTAAGCGATTCCGATTAACAAAACCAACAGCTCTCTTGCTCCTTGGTCTCCTATGTGATGATATTCATCATAACACACAAAGGTAGGTTCATTTTATACATTATTATGACTGTTATTTTTTCGTCTGTAATGTAATGAATACCTGGTAATTCTGCACAACGCCTCTATTAATTCTACCGTCTAATAAACGGAGATACGTCGGGGTATCTATTGTAGGAATGAAAGTGAAATGTGCTTATTGTGGTAAAAACATTAAAGTAATTTAAAATCGGTTAATAAAGCGTCTGCGATTCAGATTCAGCAACGACCGTGAATTTGATTCTGGCCAAATTAAACATACATCAACTTGAGCATTCTGCCATCTGCTAAACGGAAACTACATCAGGGTATCTATAGCAGGAAATGAAAGTGAAATGTGTAAATTATTGTGAAAACACAGAAAGTAATTTAAAATCTGTTAATAAATAGAAAGCCTTCAATTCAGATCCAGCAAAGACCATGTATTCAACACAATAGATAGAAAGTCTGCAATTCAGATGCAGCAAGACAGTAATTCAATACCTGTCAAATTATACATGAATCAGGGTAATTCTGCACCTTTTATTTATTAACCAATTTTAAATTACCTGTGTTTTCACCACAATCTGCACATATCACTTTTATTTCCCTCTATAGATACCAACAGAGTAGTTTCCGTTTTGCAGACGGCAGAATTAATAGAGCCGTTGTGCAGAATTACTGAATACCTGATGCATATATAACTACACATTGCATTTCCATTTCAGGAATAACGCTGTATCGCCAATGAACCAGCTGCTTCTAACCTTTTGATTTTTTGCTCTAGGAAGCATGCTAATTACACTTGGTGATTTCATAGGAGTTAGCACAGCAACTGCTTCTCAAATAGTAAATCCTGTAAGCAATGCTATTGCAAGGTTGGCAAAAGAATATATAAAACTTCTAGAAACTGAAGATGAAAATACTAAATTAAACTTTCTTCGCATTGCAAAATTTCCTAAAGTTTTGGGTGCATTAGATTGCACCCATGTAAGAATTCAATCACCTGGAGGTGATCATGCCAAAATATTTAGAAACAGAAAAGGTTATTTTTCATGTTCAGGTGCTGGTCAAGGCACAGCTACTTATTGCTGATATTGTCGCAAAGTGGCCTGGTTCTGCACACGATAGTAACATTTTCATGAATAGTAGGCTAAGTGCACGCTTGGAAAGAGGAGACTACAAGAACTCGTGGATATTAGGTGACAGTGGATATCCCTTAAAAGTGTATTTAATGACACCACTTGATATACCTAGTAACAAAGCAGAGAGGCTTTATAACGAGTCGTGTATTTGTACCAGAAATGTAATAGAAAGCTGTTTCGGTGTTTGGAAGCGAAGACTTCCAGTATTGTCACTAGGTCTGAGAGTTAAATTGCAATCTAAAATGTCTATTATTGTTGCTTGTGCTGTATTACATAATATAGCTCAGAAACAAGAAGATGAGCCTCCTGTAGAGCAAAATATTACTTAGAAACCTATAAAGTTCATGCTTCAGCCACTGTAGACGACATTGAGCAATCTACGGCGAGAACTGCGCTGATAGAAGAGTATTTTGCACAACTGTAAAACCATAGATTGCTACTAAAAAGAAGTTTGACCTCTGTACTTACACATTTTATTAAAATGTTTAAATGCAATAATATGCTATTACAAAATAAAATGTAAACATATCAGTCATCTACAGAACTTTGGTTTTGCTTTATCACATTTATTTTTGCATCCAATAGTTCCATTTTTCTTTGATGTTCTAACCTCTCCCGCTCATGCTTTTCTCTTTCCGATTTGTGTCTTTCCGTTTCCCATTCATGCCTCTCTTTGGCTCCCTCTCCCATTCATGCCTCTCTTTAGCACATTTTTCTTCTTTCATGTAGAACATATTTCTGATTGCAGTGTCTTTATTATTATTCTTTATTTTCCCCAATTCAGGCCTACCCTCAACTCTTAATTTGGAGCTCTTGACAGACTTGAGATGTGCTGGCGACCAGGATGACCACGTGTCTTGTATATTCTGCTCCTCTGTCATTTCTATAAGAATAGCCTCGGTGCTATGCTCATTCATTTCAGTGTAGCAGTAGGGTTTTTCAGACCCAGTGCTTGTTCCTGGTTCAGTATCTGAAATTAAAACACAAAAGATAATTAGTAATTTAAACGGGTCTTTAGAAGGCAGCCTTCTTCTGTGGGTTGGATTTAGCATTTCTGCCAATTTTACTACGAAATCACGAAACGACTAGCTTAGTCTTGCTTTCTTTGCGAGATGCGTTAATATAATTTAAGGTTAGGGAGGAGCATGTTGTTTAAAGTGATGACAAAAACAATAAATACTGCCCAAATTGAAGTAAATAATGAAAATAAACTTGCCTACTGCATCTCCATCATATGGATTATCCAGTCCAACAGCGCCAGTACCCATCAAGCACAGTAGCGTTTCTGTGTTTTTGTCGTGTTTGGTAGCTGGTTTACTACCTCCTCCCGTTAAGAAGATTTCATTCTTTTCATCTGCTATTTCTTTTTTAACCTTTTTCTTCATGTTCTCATACATATCTCTTAAATTTTTTACAGGTCTTTTGATACCACTCAGAGCTTCAAACAATTCACCCACTTCATCCCATGTTTTCCTTTTCTGCTCCCACGTAACAGCATCAGTTTTTTTGTTCTCGATAATATGACACTTCTCCTGTGTAATTTTTAACAGTATTTCCTCTTCCCCAGAAGAAAAATTTGCTTGTCTAATTCTTTGTTTACCACTCCCCATTGTATATAACACTCAAAAACATGAAAACAAATGACAGAAGATATTAATATTTCATAAACAGGTGCACCAACTGCTATAAATTATGTACAGATTTAACTGCCAGTAAAAGTTGACCTTTAGATGGTAAGAACCAAGTTTACTGTAAGTTAAATTGACCGTAAAGTTTACTGGAGGTTAGCCTTACTCTTACTTTACGGGATATTGTAAGAACAGGCCTTAAAGTTTAATTCATACCTGTTTTATCATATGTTACAATAGAGATTGTTTTTCAGGTGTTTCTTCTTTTGGTTTCTGTTTGTTTTGTTATTTACGAGGGCCGTTCAGAAAGTAGCCTCCGGTTGATTGCAAGAAATTCACCAAGTTAAATAAAAATATTTTAATATATACATCTTACAACTACATCTTTGCACTATTTTTCTACATAGTTTCTATAACGATTGAGGCACTTATCGTATCTGTTCACAAGCTTTGAAATTCCTTCTGCATAAAAATCACCCGCTTGTGCCTGGAGCCAGCCTGTGACCGCATCTTTGAGCTCTTCGTCATCAAACCGCTGGGACCCGAGCCATTTCTTCATGTGCATGAAGAGGTGATAATCGCTTGGCGCCAGATCTGGGCTGTAAGGTGGATGGTTGACAACGTCCCACTTGAAGGACTCAAGAAGGGCTGTTGTTCTGCGAGCAGAGTGAGGACGGGCATTATCGTGCAAAAAAACGATACCGGAAGTCAGCATACCACGGCGTTTGTTCTGTATAGCCCGTCGTAATTGTTTTAGTGTTTCACAGTACACGTCTTGATTAATGGTCGTCCCACGTTCCATGAATTCAACCAACAACACCCCTTTTGCATCCCAAAACACCGTTGCCATCAATTTTCGGGCAGAAAAATCTTGCCGGGCTTTTATTGGTTTGGTAGGCGAATTTGAATGTGCCCACATCTTTGATTGTTCTTTTGCCTCAGGGTTCACGTACTTAATCCAGGTTTCGTCCCCGGTCACGATTCTGTTTAACAATGGTTCACCTTCGGCCTCATAACGTGACAGAAAGTCTAATGCAGAGGCCATTCTTTGAGTTTTGTGGTGGTCGGTAAGAATTTTGGGCACCCATCGTGCACAGAACTTACGGTAACCCAATCTTGCTGTCACTATCTCGTACAAGAGAGTCTTAGAAATCTGTGGAAAATCAGTAGACAACTCTGACATTGTGAAACGTTGGTTTTCACGAACTTTTGCATCAACTGTCTGAACGAGTTCGTCCGTGACCAATGATGGTCTACCACTCATCTCTTCATCATGAACGTTTTCTCGTCCACTTTTAAATAAACGTACCCATTCACGGACCACTCCTTTACTCATAACTCTTGGTCCGTACACGGCACAAAGCTCACGATGAATAGCTGCTGCAGAATATCCTTTGGCTGTAAAAAACCTTATAACAGCACGCACTTGACATTTGGCGGGGTTTTCTATTGCAGTACACATTTCAAACGGCCACAAACACTAAACTAGCGCAGGTACGACTTTCACTCGACCACGGCTTGATGCCGACTGACCTGCTAAGTGCGTGAATGCACAGATGGCGTCGCTACTCCCCCCACTACCCGCACTGTGACCGATCGGAGGCTACTTTCTGAACGGCCCTCGTATATTACAATTTTCATAATGCCTTGTAAAAAATTAACCAGCTTTAATTTTAATGTTAAGAAATCTGTTTCCATTAAACTGATAATAGTGATTGCTGGTTCGCTTAGCTCAAATAATAAAATTTTTATGATATTAAAAACATGCTTTTGTAAGAGTAGTTTGTCACAGAATAGTTAGAGAAAGTCATGCAAATGGAACACATCAGATATTTTTTCTATAGACTTGATATAGAATTTTAAAGTAAGCCTTGATTAAAGCCAGATCCCTCTGAACCTTGACACTACTGAATGTGTATTGTGCTTTACTGATTCCCAAACTATCACTTGGATTGCAACTTGCAACAACTTTCTTGACAGAACTGAAATTTGTAGAGTAAAATAGGGCTGCTTCAATCCAGGAATCCCGTTTAATAAGAATTAGCTTGTGGATATTGTGTCATTGGAACGCCAGCTAATCATTCTCTATAGGCTGCGATTTGAAGAGGTGCCTTTACGAAAACCTTTTTGTACGTGATATTAACTTGTTGATTTCTGGAAATAATCCTCTTAACAGTTTCTACTACTTGCTTAAGACCATGTATCAAACAACTCAAAGGAACCAAATATGGATAAAATTTTTTTAATGACTATCTTCACATAAATTCCCCACAGTGAAGTTGGCCATGTGGCAGCCACGGAGATCTGTTTCATCGACTATGCCAAAAATAGAACAGTGTCTGTGTCTTCTGTGCTCATGCTCCAGCATTAAATTCTGTGGGAAAGGTTTGGAGTGGTTATCTTTAGGTCTATCCAGCTGGTTCCCAGAGGTCCTGAGTAGGTGGGTCCACTTTTTTCATTGTTTATTATCAGTCCATGTTGTGTCGTGAAGTTTACAAATGTCCTGCCTCTGGCATTCATGGTAGGGCTGTACCATAAGTTGTGGTGGCGGTTTGTATCTAGTTCCCAGATAAGGTTGGTAGGCCTGATGGTCATTAGGAAATTTTCTATGGAAGCAAAACACTGTTCCAGTGTGTAGTAGGGGGGGAAGTATGAGCTGGAAAGATAAATGGGAGGGTTGGATGATGAAACTAATATGGTGTTGTCAGGGGTGGATAGATTGTGCATCAGTAGGAAGTTATGGGTAATCTGGTTTTTTATATATATGCATGCTCTGGGGTTGGCATTTGATTTTACGTAGAAGGGGGCTATAGTTAGGTGTGGTGTGTAGGCAGGAACTCCATTATAGTAGTATCTTGGTTGAACAGAATATCCATGTTATTGCTTGCCAAATGCACCATGGCTGCTTTATAGTGTTGAGAGTTTAGTTGTGCACATATTAGAGTGTCCAAGTTAATAATCTGTTTAATTGATTATAATCTGTTCTATTCTCGTGAATCTTGGGCATTCCTCACTGAGAGGGCTGTGGTTAGTGTTTAGTTTCCTGTAATTGTCTTGGATGTATTTTTTTTGCTTTTATGCAGTTGATATATTGATTGTTGTGCTAGTTTTCACATGTTTCCATTCATGATCATCTGTGCAGTGTGAGCAGTTTTGTTGGTTGTCACAGACCCTGGAGATGAGGCTGTAGCCTAGGCATTTGAAACATCTAGTGATAAGAATGAGGTCTTCAGCTCCGCATACATTCCAATTCAATTTGACCCTATGTAGGTTTAGCATTTCCCTTCACCCTTCAGGGCTTACCTCTATTAATATGTGTCTTAAGTCTTGAAGTTTTTGTTTAATACCGGATCTATGATGTGGTTTAGATCGTTATGTTGAATGGTTAGGTCCTTTAGTTCCATATCGTGTATCTCATTGGGCACATAATTCAGCAGTAGGGTAGGTAGTTTCATTTTTGGTTGTTCGGTGGTTACTAAATCTACTTTACTCAGCTCGTTTTGAAATATATCTCTCTCTGTATTGCTCTCACATTCTACCAATGGCACGTTATTCGCTAGCTCCTTCATTTTGTTAACACTGACATGTAGGGTTTTTGAATCAACTTTCTCTTTTAATAGTTTTCTTACATCTACTGCAGTGAGTGTGTTCGGATCAGCAAATTTAATCATTAGTTTCACAGTGGCCAGGTCCCCACTAGGTGGTAGATAACTCCTGTGGTTGTTGAGAGATGTCACTAGTTGTTCGCTTGATTTTGTTTCTCCACAGCTACGCATGTTTTCGTTAGTGATTTCTCTTAACACTTCAAACATGCCACTTAGTTTGCTCAGGTGTAAGTTTATCTCACCCACCAAGTTTATTGCTTCTTCCTTCAAAGTCCTCTCCATGGTACTACATGTGAGTAGGGCTTGTTGCATTTTTTTTGAGGTGTTCTTGTGTGACCGATACAATTTAACTTCCAGCTTCATCCGCCATCTTGTATCGTCGTATTGTCTGACACTTCAGTTTATCCATCTATAATAAAGGGAAGCAAATTCTTTGGTGGGCCTCCAGAACAATTACCATGCGGAGTACCTGTCAAACTAGAAAAGCTTCAGAATGTAAACAAATTGTTATCTAAACATTATTGTGCTCAATGGATACATAATGAAAGTTTTATTATATTATGAAGATGAATGGCATGTAAAAGGATCTTCTGAATGTGTGAAGGGTTTTCTGAAAGTGAGAAAGATGTGTATGAAATAGAAGAAAAAGAACTGAGGATTTAAAGAACAAATCCACTCATTCTTCTATTCTATTAATTTAATGTGCTATGAATGACATATTAAATTCAAATATTTATTTATTTATTTGTTTCTTTATTAAGCAGCCCGCAATAGGCATTGTCAAATAGTAATTTACAAAATATTTACAATAATACATCAATATTTACAAAATAGTTTTTTCAAAAATTATTTTTAAACATAATATATTGTCATCGGTCTATTCATAGTATTCATCAGCCTGGTTATTACATGCATCGTCAGCTCTCGATCAATTGAGACACAGGAACACAACATCAGCATTAGTAATTCATTACATTAGGATATATAATCAAAAACTTATATTTTAGTACAACAGTATTCTATGATGTTTTTCAAATGGGAAGAGCTCTACACTGCAGCGAATGAGATGCATTATCGTGCTCTGCATTGCCAGGTCGCAACTCCCACTTTCCTCAATTTCCCTCTCACTCGCACACTGAGCATGCAAATCTGTGGTTTTTATGGTTCTGCTATGAACATTACTCCCTATCTTCCTTGAATTATTTTTTGCAAAATTTGAATATTTTGTCTTAGCGCAAGTAGTATTTATGAGAGACGGAATCACTTAGCACATTACTACCCAGTTAAACTCGAATGCAATATGTCTACGCAGCAGTGCTCCAATTGGCTGCCAGCCTGGTGGTGCTCAAGGACAGACGTCATCTCATTTGAAAGTCACTGTAAGTATTCATTGACAGAATAAAATTGATTTGATGTAAAAATTTGTGAATTTCCACTTTATATTTATTTGCCAAAGTAGTATTCTTTAGATGTTCTGGTAAGTGATTATATAATTTTAAACTCTTATATTTAAAGGATGTTTCAAAGAGTTTTGCTTTATGAGTAGTAATTTGTGTTTATTCTTATTACACATATTATATGCATGTATCTCAGCATTTGTGGTGTAATTTTCTTTGTGATTCTTATCATAGATTAGTAAGAGCTTTATATACAAGCTTGGTAGATTCTAAAGTATTCTCTGCAAAAACATATTGCTATTCATGGTAGTCCATGCAATAACAAAGACTGGAAGTATGCAAAGTAGAAGGCTTTAGGCACATTTAGTGATCCCCGAGATTTTAATTGGTGAAGAACAAAGCAAGCTCTAGTTAGCTTCTCTAAAGTTTCTATATGTTAAATTCTTATCTAGAATTAGTCCTAAAAACTTAGTTTTAAATTCATAGTTAGCTAATCTTGACTCAATCTTAATGCTTGGATTCACTAATTTTTTACATGCCTTATGATTAAAATTGAGTGCTATAGTTTTTTCTTAATTTATAAGTAGCTTATTAATTTTAAACCAGCTTATTTTATTCACCATAAGGGTAATATTTTTTTGTAGATTATCATTGTTATTAGCCGCAATGAAGATGCTTGTATTATCATCTGCAAATAGTGTTACTTGAGTTTGAGTTTCTCAGAAATCCTGGTAAGTAGTTTATATATAAAAGGAAAAGCAAAGGACCCAAAATGGATCCTTGATGAACACCAGAATACATTTCTTCTATCAGAGATTTCTTTTGTTATTTCCTTTCTGCTAGTGTCAAAGAAGTCAATTTTAGCTATTTGGTCTCTCATTTCGAGATAAGACTTACACCATTTTAGTGCTACTCCTCTTATACCATATTTATTCAGTTTACGTAGTAGGATTTTATGGTCTACCATGTCAAAATCCAGAAATAGTCCTACCCCAAGCATATATTTTTGCCCATGTTTCATGCTTTAGAAGGTAATTAAGGTAATCTAAATGTTTCTGTAGACATACTTTTTACAAGCTGTATTTGTATTGTGAACCTTTTATTCCTGCAAATTTAGGGAAACCGATTGAGTTAGGTGATCTGATAGGCAAGTATCAAATACATCTACATTCATATTACAATTTGTAAGATCCCCACTAATGATTATTTGATCTATTGCAATTTTAGAAATATTTTTAGTTTTTATCTCTCATTGCTATGCTCTAAAAATTTTATATTTATATCTCCAAGGATAATTACACTTTTGTTTTGGTAGATTATTTAATATGATATCTAGTTTTTCTAAAAAGAGTTTACATCAGGTTTTGGATTTATATATGTATATATAAATCCATGTGTATATATATATATATATATATACACACACACACACACACACAAACACACACACACACACACACACACACACAGACATGACTAGTTTATTCGTAACTTTTATTGTGCTGGCTTCAAAATGCTCTTCAACATTTAAGTGTAGGTAAGCTGATATAGGCTTTGCAGTAAAAGACTTTTTTACCAAAATAAGTAATCCACCATTTTTCTTAATTTTCCTGCTATAATCTTGTATTTTTAAATCTGTTAATTTGCAATCAGTTAATGCTCTGTTATGTATATTATGTCTGTTTTAAGTTTTTCCTCTATTAATACTTATAGTTTAAGTACTTTATTTCTGATGCATTGTATATTTTGATGAAACACATCCAAAGTTATTCAATGACTCTTGTTCATCACTCTCTGCTTGGTTTAGTTTTTTTTTTTTTCTCTCTCTCTCTCTTTTTTTTTTTTACGTGAGGTTCGCAATAACTAAGTTAAGAAAGCTGCTAAATTTTGCATCTCTTTTTCTGTTAAGATGAAGCCCTCCCTTCCCAGGCCCCAATCACTTAACCAGTAATTTCCATCAATAGAGATACATTCAATTTCTAAACATATCTGCTCTAGAGTTGAGTTTATTGCGTAGATGTATCTGTGATCTTCATCTCTGCACCGAAAAAGACCACATATCTTGGCATGTGGATACAGGTCCTTTCCTGTAGTTACAAGTTGATGCATTTCATCCCCAATTTCGTCAGGTGTTCCTGCAATGTGTTAGTACTAACATGTATTACCACAATGTCCAGCTCATCTCTGTTCTCATATAATTTTCATTCTACATGCTGAATTTGAGCCCCTGGATAGCAGTACATAGAAGTATCTTCCCTAATATAATGTTCAACATGATGGACTATCGGGTAACCCATTACAATTGCCGACTTCTTTTCAAAGAGTTGCTTTCTTTCTGCTTCACATTCATCTGAAGAAAAACTCTCTGGATTGTGGTTATGTTGTGTTGCTGAATTGGATCCCCCTGCGTCACCTAGAACTTTATATTTATTTTTTTAGTTCCAATGTGAACTTAGGCTTTTCATGCTGTTTTCTTTTGTAACCTTTGGATGGTCCTATGCATTCAATGCTTTTATCCAAGTTATGGGGCGGGCTTATCTTTAATGCTAGCCTCTCTGCCAAGTTTATAGCTTAAGGTAGGCACATTTTCATTTACTTGGCTTGGTTTTCCTTCTGCTTCTATTTTTAGGTGTCTTGTTTTCTTCTCTTAACTTGTTTATTTCAGTCTGTGATTAAGCCAAATCCTTGTTTAGTAACTCCACTATGATATGGAGGGATGCCATTTGCTCCCATAGCTATCGACAACAATTTGATTTTTCATTTTCACGTATGGCTGTCACATGTTTGCGAATCTTCAATTCCTGCAATGATTGAGTTAATGTTGGAGAAGTATGTGTCTGTTAAACTGTCATTTGCACACTTTTTACTGTTAAAATCCTTAAAATTACAGACTGGGTGTCCGACACAACACAAGCTACCGCCATGGCTACCAACACCTCAATTCCATTTCTTGGAGTTATTTTTTCATTTCATGTTGTGTTTTTGTCAGCAGCTAATAATTCATTTTGCTTGTGAGTTGGATATGAATATCATTCAATGATGTAATTAATAATTAATACCACACTATGAAACCTTTGATAATAAATAAATTGTCTTGAAAAAGAAGGTCCAAAATATATTTGGTGCCAAATGCCCTCTAATCCAAGAGTTGCTGCTCAAAACCTGCCTTTTGAGTGTATAGTTCAAATTGCTTCAAATCCAAAATAGTACTTATTTTGTCATAGTGCTTAAAGTTTGAAGGATTAAATTTTGCAGACTGATTTTAATGTTGTCAGCTATTTTTTGATCAATCGGTTTTAGCAGATTACTTAGGAAAACCTAATATAACGGTTTTTTGTGTTTTTCGAAAACCTTACAAACTAAGTATAATAATGCCTTTTGGAACCTGGTGCCTCATCTGTTTGATATGCAATATAATACCTGTTATATGCACAATGGATGCCAAAATACAAAAATATATGACATGTTAAACATGCAACCATATGCACTCTAAATGTACATGTACAGAAAAAGAAGAAGAAGAAACGTGTTCTGCACCTGATTTACATATCATACGTGTAAGCAACCTAAATGTACATATGGATATAAATCCAATATCTAATCATGAGCTTCACATTCTTAACAGTCAGCACAAGCAGGATGTGCTCCACTTGCTGCTCCTAAAATGTAGGTTTTTGGTCCTTGAGCCATGAAATAGTTGCATCCTATTTTTAGATTTGAATAAGAAACTATATGCCAAGTATAGTTCATTAAGTTTCCCCAGAATTAATGTTTCTGTGCATAGCTATTTTTGCAATTTCTTTTATTGTCACATAGCCTTTCTTTCCATTATTATGCTTACATCATCAGTGCAATATAACTCAATTACTTTGTCTACCATCAGTAAAGTTCTTCATGATATGGGATTTTATGACACAATACCCTTTTCTTTAGCAGTTTTCTAGCCTTTTGTGTACTTAGAAGTAGGAAACTCCTTAATTTTATTTATGCTCCAGCTTTTAGGTAGCAAGGGTAAAATTATAACGCTCATTTTGTCGAAAATTTGAAATGTTTCTTTCAGTTGAGTCAAAATTTTCATATCAGGAATCGACAAAGAGGCTGGAACTTCATCACCAGTATAAATTTCAAGTATTTTTTCTTTTAAGACTTCTTCAAATATTGTTTATTATATTTCTTCTCTTGCAACCTTTTTGATTGATAGGAGACCTATCTAGATCAATAAGACTGGTATTCATTACACTTACATTTGCACTAGATTCAACATATTTTTCTTTGTCAGGTTCATATCTGCAATATCTTGCACACTTTTACATTCATCTATTTGCATTTTTATTTGCTTTTTTTTAATTTGCAATACACGGTTCGTCCATGGAAAAAGACCTCTTAAATGTTTCCTGTAATTAGTGTGTCACATTTTTTTAAAAGGATTGCAACAAACAATTAACTTAAAATGTGATTCCATTTTAATCACTGCACCATTGATACAAGAATATTTTGAACTGGACAGGTAGAATGCACATGTGTGCATCATTCAACCCCATTACAGCACTTCCACTGTGTGATATTGAGATGTGTATGCGAATAAGAAATTGCTTTATCTGCTGTGAATGTGTGCTTCCTACAAACATTTTCAATGATACTTTTATTTATAACTAAAAATATATATGCATCCCCAGACTGAAATTTGTTTCAGTTAAAAATTTAGATGTTTGCATTGGTATGACAATTATTTTGTAATTATTTAGGCTATGCATCAAAAGTTGAAAGTTAAGAAAGAAAATAACAACAATCATAACACCCAAAAGTACTTTTAGTACATTGGTTATATACTAGTAAAAAGCCTGATTCATTAGCTTTAAAATGAGATCTCGTTCAGATTCAATTAATAAGTCTGTCAAGAGTTACATAATTTTTAATTCATTATTGTATGTCGAATGTAGCGGTTTTCAGTTGTAAAAAGAAAGAAAGGAAGAAAAAAAGAGAGAGAGAGAGAAATCTATGGCTAAAACCACTGTGATTTGGTGCAAATGTTTTGTTACCTTAGTTTCTACTGTAAAATGTCATTAAAATCAGAGGTAATGAGGTTGAAAATCATATTTTTCTTGATGATTTGATGTGTTAAATGAACCTCTGTGTAATAGAATCAACCTTACCAGACTGAAACATAAATCATCCATCATCAGGTGCAACAATTTCCAGAAACAAGAGATGTTATCCGTGTGTGTGCAAGAAGAGAAGAATGCAGAGATAAACTATGATAAGTGCAAGAAGAATGTTTGTACAGAACATTCTTGCTGTAAGAGGGTATCCATCAAAAGTGAATAGTAGAAAACTAAAAACAATGTTTTCAAGAGGTAGATCTAATGTGAAAATAGATTAGCTGAAAACTTTATGTACGTATACTAGGTGTATTACCTAAAAACTTGAATTTAACAGCAGTATTTTGTTATATTATTATTATTATTTTTCAACTAGATAAACCATTTCTATCCTATTTTTTTTATTTTTATCTCCAATAAATACTTTCACTGAACCCATTAATAATTCTCAATTGACAATGAGTCCAGCGAATTTATCTCAGATCAGTTGAGATGCAAACATACTTAGGTTTAACTAGGGTTAAACAATCTCTTCAAGCTGAGGCTGAAAGTTTTAGTAATTTTTTAAAACATCAATAGAAAATACCAGCTAATTAACTCTTGAATTAAGGTATGAAGTGACTTTACTATTTAAAATTTGAGTCTGTAATCCAAGCTTAACACATATATCACTTCAAACTTGACTCAATTCATCATAAAACAATAGCCATTAGTACAGGTTATATTAGATGAACAGTGGCTAAGGGCTATTTAAACCATTAAAAAACGAATGAGAAAGGAGGGGGGAAGCAGAAAAAATTTGTTGGATTGACTCATTTTTAAAACGGCTCAAAAATCCCAGATAAATGTAACATGCATTTGCAGGAAACCAGAATGTCAGTATATAGGCTAACAGTCAACACTAGTTTGAAATATTTACCTTTACAGGGCTAATGTCAAAAAGACTTCAGCAAGTTTATTTGCTGTTTCCTTAAGCTCCTTGTTCTGAGAAATATGTACATTTAGCAGCGAGTTTTGTCTTGCACTTGTTGCTAATATTTATATTTTGTCATCAAAAAACAACGAAAAATTGATGAAGTAACTGGTCACAATGTTGACAAATGCCTCAAACTTGCCAATTAACGTAGAAAAACTTGCTTAAAACATTTAAAACATGCGTCGTAAGATATTTTACCTTCATCTTCAGCTAAGGTTGAAAGTCTCTATAATGTAAGGTTTTTCTGATATTAGTACAGTCTTAAGTGGATTTCATTAGTATGCTTTATCTATCAATTAGCTGTGCTGTACCAATAGTTATTAAGCCAAGACATGTTTGTAAACAAGAAATAGTATATTCTGTCAGCTCATCAGTTCTTTAATTAAGCTGTATAGAGTGCCAAACATTATAAAAACATGTATGAATGTCCCTTATCTGTGAAACATCTTCAAATTAATGTTTTCCTTGGTGAAGATACAGGCTCAAAACTTCAATGCTTAGATATAGAGACTGGATATATGAGTCAATAAAAGTTTTTGCTGTTGACACAGAGATACACTTAGATTTATAGAAAGTGTGATGGTTCCTTGAGAAATGTTGGGTTTGAATAAGGTACAATACATAAAATAAGTACATTGCTTTGAATTTCACTGTACACTTTATACTTTAACATATACCTACGTGCACATGCTTCATCAAATTAGTAGCAATTTCATGTCCATTATATGCATTATTAAATAATTTATTACACATTTTAATTTTATATGTATAAATTGTAAAGCCTTGCTTATATTAAGTCAAGAACAAACCAAAACAGAAATAAAAATGGTCAAAAAAAGAGTACCTATATAAGTTTTTGTTTCACAATAGCGCAGTAACAAAATAGGGAATACATGTTGATGAGTGTATTGATAACAAAGTGGAAAGTCAGTTTTGTGCCCTTTTTTTTTAATATATATATATATATTAAAAAATATGATTCCAGAGTCTGGTCAGGACTCCGGTGCTGTATTCCTTTTTCTTATTCCTATTTTTTCCCTAAATTTATTTTGTTTACTGTTTCCTCTTTTATGACAAATACACATACATATACACATTCACATAAACACCCATACCCCAAGGTGGGACTCGAATCCACGATCCCCTGTGCCATACAGCACCAAAGCGAGACACTTTAGCGAGCACAGCCATGGGGATTGGTGTGCATTGGGATGTCATTTGTTTCTAACTATTAATATCTTTCCAACTGCTTTCAGCCATCATGACATGTGTTAACTAATGTTGAACTTCAATAGTGTACATTTAGGCATTCCTCTAGTTGTACCAATTTTTCATTCCTTCATTAAAGGTATAGGAAGGTTGCAACGGTTCCTTAACAGGGGGTGGGAGTTCTGGATTCGAATCCTGCATGAAAGTTTAGGAGATTATGGAATGGTGTGGAGATGTGGGTGCCCCTGGCTCAGGATGTGTCGGCATGGGATCTTTCTCAGGGGTGGTGGTAAGGCACGAGTGGTTTTCTTTGAGTTCACAATTGCTATTGAACTCATTTATTTATTTTTTGCTGTCCAACATACATGCATTCCTCCTAAATTTTCCCCTTTCCAGCTACTATTTATGCAACTGCGCCTACCATTCTAGTGTATTAAAAAGCACTGTTTCTATCGCAGCCATATGTTGTCATTGTTTCCATCGCAGAGTCAAATGTCGTGTCTTAACCCAATGAATCTTCCATAGCAAGTGAAGTTACATCCCTCGACCAACAAGAAATCTGTTTGTAATTGCTTTTGTTATGTCCATCCTCGGGCAATGGAACTTTCAACCCCTTTGGTTCATTGTCCTGTCCTTAACAGTACTCTTCTACCTGGGTCATTAGTCAACTTGTGGTAAACTCTGTCTTTTGCACTTTTTGGCATGCTTCACAAAATATTTTCCCTGGCCATTACCAATGTATATTTGCTCCTTCTTAGTATAATTTATTTCTCTGTTATAAATATTCTTTTAATTCCATGTTACAATATATACTGTCTCAAGTTGTAATTGTTCTTAAGCAATAACTAATTTTAAGTTGCATATAAAGAAACTACAGATAATACTTTCACTAGAAGAACCAGCACTCAAGGGAACTGTGGGTTTTAGGATCTGAGTTTAGGATGCACATATGCTAGAATTTCTTCCACTTACACTTTTCCAGCTTGTTACTAGAGAGATCTTTAGCAGCTGTTTCCTGTCACGATTACGATGAGTAATTTCTACATTAAAGCATCTAATGTGCATAGTATGGACCCTATATGCTGTGCCTGGAAGTAGAATGAGAAAGTTAATACTAGGTCAAGTCTTGTTTCATATTTCTGGGATCCAAGAAAGCCTCCCATTAATTGTGAGCACTCATACTACAGTACGTGCATTTTAACTTTTTTCTCATTCTGGTTCTATGCTCAATTATTGTGAATCAGCCTTATGGCTCTATTATACAAGGGGAGGGGGTGGATTTGAAGATAATGTGGAACTCAAAAAGATTGACACACATAAAAATATATATATATTAATCACTACCTCAACTTGATATTGTTAACATACGGTATGTACTGCAGATTTGAGCCTTCCTTCCCCCTGCACACGTGAGATTCCAATGGAGATAACAGTTTCAATACAGTGGATATACTACTACTACTGGCATGATTAGCTGTACCTCTCTTTCCTCCTCCATTGTCAGCTGGTCACAATACTCTATGAAGTGAGCTTGTCTGGATTTATCTTTGGCTATTATGATTCAAATAACATCACCCAGTTGTGTGAGAAATGCACAGTAAAGAAGAGCAGCCCACCACTGGTGAAGCCAATCTGTCTGTATGCTAGTTCCTGAACTCTCTAAATATCTTTGCAAACATTAATCATAGATTACATAATTAAAAAGACTCGGGTCTCATAGGTTAAACAAATAGAAGTTTAAAATAAAATATCCAAAAGATAACTTCAAATTTCCATGATGTAACCACAACTTGTTTAGGTTATGCTTTTTGGCATGTATGCTAAATATTATAGTGGATGAAGAACTTTAATATTTCACATTTTTCCAAGGTATGTATTAAAGGGTGCTTGTCTCTCTTAACCATGAATACACAACAAGTTTAATAGCTTGGAAAGTTATCTTTTTCAAAGATGGAGTGGCTATAAATACTGAAAAAGTACATATTCAATGGGTGGGATAGTAATTACAAAGTAGTAATAAAGAGATATTCTATTAATGATGTTACAAGGGCATGTTGTGTTTTCACAAGAAGCTTATCTTATTATAAATATAGTTGAAGTTATTTGTCAGCCATCATTGAAATATAAAAATCCTTTGACATTAAATATGGACAAATTATCTCAATTTGTAAATAGGCCTAAAAGATGAATATGATATTAGAGACTACATTTGAATTTTTCAGATATTACATAATTCATTGAAGATTATACACATTTTTTTCCACCAACAAAACTTAAAATATTGTAGGGAAACTTGTTCTGGACAGAATTACTACTAATTTGTATGACCAATACATTTTAAAATACTTGCAACTTTACCTAATTAGTATCCTAAAGGAAATTGTTAACATGATTGCATTGTATGTTACTTGTTTTTGTTTCCAGAAAAAATTATGGAACTTTAAAATATTTGTGTAAATATATGTTATATAAAAGTTACTTACTGCACGTTTTCTTTAAAATGAATACCAAGCAATTGGCGTTCTTGGATAGCACAACTGTTTACAATTTATACCAAGCAATTGGCATTCTTGGATAGCACAACTGTTTACAATTTCTTTTCATGTGTCTCAAGAAATTCATAGGAGGAACATTCTGAAGATAAATTTTCATTAGAGAAGGAAGTATGGACACTGAACCTACTATGCCACCACATCATGTATTAACGATCCTTATAATACTGTAGTATAAGACCATCATTACTATTTTACTTTCTTATTTCCCAAAGCTGTAACTTCCTCTTTAAATTATTTCAACTTCTTTTCCTGACTTAGAATTTTAGCACCTTCCAATATGAAATTCTTAGTTTAATATTTCTTGATAATAGTAATGCACTAAAGTTGTTTTTCACAAGGCTTCATCAAAATTGTTACCTACAGAGCAGAACCGGCATAGAATCTGTCCTACTTCATCAGCTGCATATGATTGCCAGATGCAGGTGAGTTATTTGTGATGGTTGGTTTCTTCTCCTCTGGTGGGGAACTGACGAACTTCAACACCGAATTCTCTTCTAGCAAGAGATCAAAGTGCATAATATCTGCTGATATAATTCTTCAATTTTTTTTTGTTTCTGTTCAGTTCTCATTTATGGTTTAAATTAATGTTGAAGAAAATGTAACTAAAATTTCCTGCATGGTCTAAGTTATCCATCTTTGAAATTCTCCCTTGTGGTCACAATTTTCAATGTTTATGTTACAAGCATACAACAGCGTTTTCCAATGACTGTCAGGTCATTTATTATTATTATTGTTGTTGTTGTTGATAATGATAAATTGGAAGAAGTAGTACACTGTGAAGCTCAGTTAATAATAATGCACTATGAGTCATTTTTCACAAGGCTTCATCAAAATTGTTACAGAACCAGTATCTTAGAATCTGTCCTACATTACCAGTACAGTGTACCACTTCTAATTCATTAGTGTTATTATTGTGTTGATAGGATGCTGCAACAATAGATATTAACTAATGAAAATATAATTTTAGTTTGTTAAATTCTCATTATATGACTTTTTTTTTTTCACAGATAGAAATAAAGAAAAATCTTTAGACCTATTTGTATCTTTCTCTGTACTAAATACAGCGACAAGTTAATAAAATATAATGTGTGTTCAATATCTTACCATCATGCACACCTATCCCTTGATTCAAGGAAATGCCTACAGAGGGTTCACTGCTGCTTCATCTCCATTTGTCTGTCTCTCAAGAGTTGTGTCTAGGCCAAGCATCTCTCTGTTCAACAGCATGCTAAAACAGTTAGACTTTACACCAAGTTAAAAAGAGTTATACTGACACAAAGAATATTTTGAGTACAATTTCAAACAGGATGGCCTCCATCATTCCATTTTTACAAATAATTCCAAGAAGGTACTACATTGGAGGGAAAAAGACCTCAACAAGCAGCAGTTGATTTATCTGTAAACATAGACTAACATTACCAATAAGGGTAAGTGACATCAAATGTGTGATATAATTTGAACTTTCTATAATCAGCCTTTAAAAAAGTAGAGAATACCAAAATAAATTATTTTAATGTTAATTTAATTTTTTCATGCAAGCCGTGTGTAGGACAGGAGGACAGGAGCTGGATAGGCAGAGTCAGACTGAAAAATACAATGCCATAGCCAGGCTTTGAACCATAGATCTCCTGGTCTATAGCCAGTTGCTCTACCACTGAGCTACGATTGCAACAAGTCAGCATGGCATTAAATTTCTCAGCTCAGGATTGAAAGTGCTTATGACGTACGTCGCCATTGGGTATTCCATCACAAAATAATTTAAGATCACCTTGTGGTTTACCAGGAAACGTGGGAGTCAGTTGGGAAATTTAATGCTATGCCGGCATGTTGACATGGTAGCTGAATTGTAGAGCAACTGGTTAGAGACCAGGAGATCCATGGTTCAAATCCCGGCTATGGCTGAATTTATCAGTCTAGCTCGTCCTATTTAACTACTTTAACATGATAACTTAATGTTTTGAATTAAAAAACTGAATAATTAAACAATACAATTTATGGAACAAAAATGTCAATTCAGTGATACACTGACACATTTTGTAATTGAGAGTAATAAAATATAGGGTACACCAAATTTAGTACTCTTCTGTTTGTGTGTCATTCTGAAACCAATACCTCCTATTTATTTTCATGGAAAATTCTACAGGTTCAGAAAACACAATAACACAGTTAAATAGATTAATATTTCAGTTACATACTTCCATTTTGCACTTAGTCACCACCATTCATTATGCACTTTTGCCAATAATGAACAAGAGCATGCCTGTGGGGCCTGGCATTATTGTGTTGCAAGTGGAGGTTTGTGTTCTCTGTTATTACAGCCAAATTCAGCAATGTGCACTATCATCATGGATGAGTTGATGGAAATGCTGTTCATTATGCAGGGTGATAGCTGAACAGGGTCAACTGGGGTTTGGCTTGATGTGCACATCCTTTCCACTACTATTGAAATGATGTACCCACTACCTCACATTACACATGGCTAATGTCATCTCCATATAACTTAGCAGGCATTTCAATTGGTGCAATTGAATTCTTTACCGAATGGCTTATCTTTGCTTTATATGCACCTTAATGTCAGAAAACATTTTGGAGTGCTCTTCAGCTGCTGCTATCTGTTTCAGGAGAATGAAAATAGCAAGAAGATTCAACAATTAGTACTACACAAACATAATCAGGCTTGGACACTGAAAGTAAACAAAAAAATGGAAGGTATTGGTTTCCAAATGATTTCCAAATTGATGCAGATCTATCATCCTATAAATTATAGTTATTTTATAATGGATTAATGGCAAATAAAAGTTTTATATCCAAAAACAAAAGGCAGCCAATATGTTCCAAACATGAAGTCACTGCCAAAACATCCGTGAACAGAGAAAGAGTTTCACAGTCACCTTGTAAAATGACAAATGTACCAACAATCCTTTCTCTGAGCGTACGTCTTTTAGAGGGGAATAAAAGTATTCATGTCTCGAAGTTATGAGAGTTGATTCTTTAAAATAAACTTGTACTCGGAAAAACATATTTACCCATAGAAAGTTGAACATATTTTCACATTAATTAAATGATACTGTGAGAGGTATCATCACTATAGATGTTACCAGGTGCAGAAAATAGAAAACATATTCTATACAAAATATTTGACATGGGGAGACAATCAGAATCATCATAAATGTCATGATAGCTGGGAAAAAATTGAGCAGTAATGGGAGGAAATTACGATACTGCAGAGACTGATTTTGAATGGGCTTCATCTCTTCTTTCCCAGACCTTGCTTGCATCTCCAGCAAGCATTTTCAGTGGAGTGTACACCCATCGCCAAAAAATATGTCATCCCCAGATTGCATGTGTTGATTAAAGAGCTTCAGGTATCTACATAAAAGCTGTGTTTACAATGCACACAAAAGAACTGTACAGTGGCCAGTGACTGACAACATGGTGGTTAACTTCTGAGTACTGAAAACAGTTTTCAGAACAATGTTATGGTGGCCGAGAGGTTAAGAAGGCCTTGCTTCCACTCATAAGTTCCTAGTTTCAAATCTCACGCTGCTTGTCATTTTTTTTACGTTAATTTTATGGCTGGATATGAAGAACATAATATAGCAATAATATAACTTGGTCGATCTATGATTGCAAAAACACAATTCTTCTAACACTTTGTTAAATAACTAAAAAAATATGTGTAAATAAATGTTATCTTCTAAAAAGAAAACACAAAAAATACACGCAATTAATATCGGGTGTGTGAACCTCAGCCCATATAACTGCCCTCAAACTTCAGGGCATAGACAAAATAAATGGTTACAGTAATGTGGACTAAAAGGTACAAGGGCCCAGACTTTTTGAATTTGTGCCCAGAAGCCATCTTCTGTCATTTGCCCATATACAGGTAATTGGAATGCAACTCCCTTTTCACCTCAGACCACTCATTCTCAATAGAGAACACTTTCTCACAGAGGAACACATAGAATTTTACCATGTATTGCCACTGTTCATTATATCATCAAGCTACCACAGCACACCTAGACCATCCTTTGATATCCAACTCCAACACATACAGATGGAATTGTGAACCAAAATATTTTGCATCATATCAGGTCCCCTTTGGATAATAGCAATCACCTTTCCCTTATGTGTGGAAGAAAATGTCACCTCATGGATTGGTTTAAGAAGGGTGTGTTTGATTTGTGAAGGGTATGCTAATTTTAAAATAAATTGAATCTTAAAAAAATGTTTCAGAACTTTGGTTTTCTTAAAACCTTTAGTATTTCTGAGAACTACATGCTTTTGTGTGCAGCATATTGATGTTCGGTAGAATAAACACACAAAGAAGCATTATAATAGCTATCATATTATTAATTACACTGAATGTCATGTGTGAAATGAGTATGCCTAAAATAAATAGTTCATATGTGTTGATTCAAGATCTTTAAGAGAAGGAAAAAATAATGTTTGTTACATGTGAGAAGTGAACCTGCAACCCTCACCAGAGGAGTTTTGTCACGGCACTACTGCGAACACATGGAAAGAGGGCAGGTTTTGTGTCATTAATATTTTTAGTTAATAATGATAGTTTGTTGTTGAAGCTTAAGTTATGTATTTGGTTATGATTATTGATCATATGGTTTAGTAATATTAAGATTTGGAACTTGTGACAACTTGTTGCTCCCACTACACAGTTGTATTGCGGATAGTGTACACAAGGTGCTGTGCCATGAAGGACTTAGACAAATTTGACATTCCAGATATGACCTTTTTTTTGATGAAGGGTGTACATGTCCAGCATGGTCTTTCAGTAATATCTGAAATGTCTGCAGCAGCTGGCTTATATTTGCCCAGATTCATTGGAGGATTGCCGAAATCAACCAGGTCAAATGAGGGCAGTACCTCCCTTCAGTCGCTGCTGAGAGACCATGCAGGACATGTACATACCATTGAAGATGCTTGCCACAGATGCAAGCAAAATGCCTGGGAAAGAAGTGATGAAACCTAGTGGACTATGGCCTTTAATCCTGATATTTAATAATCTTTTATTAATCATAACACTGGCCATGAAAGCCTCTTGTCTTTTAATGATACCAAATTGGGTCCAGCATGGGCATTTTGACTGTGCTTCAGGCCTTAGAAATGTTCAGTGCTTCGGGCTAAAGTACAGGGTGTTTCAGTGATATGTCCCACTTTTTAATTACAACTAGTCTTTGATTAAATAACAAAAATAAATGTACCCAATTGTAAAAAAGAGGTTATTTCTGGGAGAAATAATGACAGTTACAAGGTGTGCTAGAATTGTTCCCCCATCCTTCTGGAGATACATTTTTACTTATTTCACCATATTTTCAGATAGATGTCTGAGCATTCTATGTTGATATTCTTTATTTCGGTTGTAATGGTCTGGAAATCTGGGATGGTTCATGGTCTGTTTCTGTTGTATTTCCATAAGCTAGTCCCACAAAAAAGAAAGAAAGAAAAATGTCAAGTCTAAAATAGGTAAATTGTATTTGTAACACTTTAAGTATCACTTACATATTCCAGTTTCAGAGCCATGTGGGCTTCATTGTTGATGGTTTCCAACCGAATCTCTACAGGGTGTTCCATGTTGAGATGTGTCAGTCCATGGTGACTGAATAATGTGTTTTTGGTGGCAATTCGAAATTTAATGTATGGTATTGGTTTTTAACAATGTGGCATTTCTCCAAGATTTTCTCTGCTGCATATCTGGCAGTTTCATGGTTAGTAGTCCAGAAATGGTGTGTGACACCTGGTTTGACAGTTTATTATTATTATTATTATTATTATTATTATTATTATTATATATTACTGCTGTTAAGTGTTCTTTTAGTCTTATTTTCAAAGATGTCTTTTTGCTTTTCCTATGTAAAATTGGTTGCAATCTGTGCAATCTATTCTGTAGATTCCTGATTTTTTGAGTTCTGGGATTTAATCTTTTAAGTTGTTGCAGAACATTTTTTTGTATTCTGGACTTATTTTGGGGGCCAAGTGTGATTTTATGTTTTTTTAAAATATTTTGAAACCAGTGGTGTAGTTTTGGATGAAAAGTGAACTTTTTGAAGCAAGAAGTCTGTAGACTAGTCTATGGGTAGAGGCTATTCCCAGTAATTTAAAAATATACATTTTATTTGCAAATTAAATATCTTTAATATAGGTATTTTAATCAAAATAGAGCCATTTTTGAGAAAATTAAGATGTTCTAAAAATGGTCCATGTTAAGGCTAGTTGGTTGGGGTTGGGGAGATTTCTTGAAAATCTTTGTGCCTCATCCTTGGAAGATACTGAAATTGAATACAAAGTTAGGTATTTAACCGGCTTTTCATTTTTGTGTCTGTTGTCAACAGACACAGACTGACACCTCTGAAAATTCATTACAGAGTTACTATTTGTAAATAAGTTTTGACTAGATCTACATCCTAGAGCATAGAGTCTACTCTCATAATAGGATCTACAGATTGCAATTTTGTGTTTGTATTAATAAGTATCAATAAATGTAACTCTTGACTGATCTACATCCTAGAGTTTGGGCATACAGTCCAATCTCAAAGTAGGATCTACAGATTACAATGTTGTGTATGTACAGACACACATGGACCTTTTTCTAAAAATGATTTTTTCGGACTTGGGGATGCCAAAACATTTGTGTTGAAATCTCGGTATCGAATTTTTTTGAGTGGAATACAACACCTTTTCTAGGGAAAGTAAAAAGACAATATCAGAGGCCAATCTGTATACAAGCTTAGAAAAAATAAAATGGTGTGTTATTTATGGACGCTCTTTAACTACTGTGGTCCTCGGTGTCTATATTGGGCGTGAAAGACCACTAATTATGCTCAAGAGTTCTCGCTATCAGGCTTCAGGTTCTTTTACGTGCCGTAAATCTACGACATGGGACCAACGGCTTTACTTCCCTTCCGAAGGAAACCATGCTAAGGATTTTTACGCCCGAAAAAATCCATCGTCCGCCGGGTTTGAACCCGCGACCTTGGGTATATAAAGTTAGCATGGTAACCACTACACCACGGAGGGCGATACAAGCTTAGAAAGACACAACACTAAACATCCTTGCCAATAGTGGGATTCGAACTCCGGACCATTTCGCGGCAGAACGTCAATGCCAAAAGTGCCACCGTTCACGTCTGAGCCCCCCCCCCCCAAATACTGGCCTTCAGGCGTAACCTAATTGGCCATCAGGGGGAGAGAGGATTGCTTACAAAGAACAGAAACACACACTTAACATCCATGCCCATAGCGAGTTTCGAACCATCGGTCCTTCCGCGGCGGAGCGCCAAAGCCATACGCGCCAACGACCATAGCTACTGGGGCCGGCCTAATGAGAGGTTGTGTTTAACTAGGAATCGCTGAATCTTTGTGTGCAAAACTGTACTAAGGAAATAACACATCTTTCCATGATACAATTAAGAATTTTATGACCGGATATAAAGAACATAATGCTGCATTAATATAACTTTGGTATTTTAAGTTATGGGCCTATCTATGCACGCAAAATCATAATTCTAACACTCGTAAATAATTTAAAAAAGAGTAAATAAACCATAATCTAAAACAAAACAAAATAAACAATATCGGGTGTATGAACCCTCAGCCTGTATAACTGCCCACAACATTCAGGGCTTAGACAAAATTAAATGCCTGCAGTAATGGGGAACGACAAGCTACAGGATCCCAGGCTTCTTGAATTTGTGCCTAGAAGTCATCTTTTGTCCTTTTCCCATCTAAAGATAAGTTGGAGCTAAGCTTCCTTTCTACCTCAGCCCACACATTCTCAATAGGGTTCAAATCTGGTGAACAGGGAGGACAGTCTACCACTCTGATATCCTACCTCTATGAAAACTAATTTGAAACGTTGTGATGTCTGGACAGGATGATTATCCTGTACAAATTCAACATTTCCACTCGGATGTATCGTCCTCATAGAGGGAATAAAAAAATTGTCGAGTATTACAGTGTACTGCACGGTCAGACTGTCCCTTGATATTCAGCCCCAACACGATAAAGATACGCTACCGTGATGGAATTGTGAAGCAACGTATTTTGCATCGTATCGGGACCCCTTTGGAAGACAATCATCTTTCCTTATGTGTGTAAGAAAATGTCACCTCGTCTGAGAATATCACGTTATTCCTATCGCGATTGCCATTTCCTGTTGGATCGGTTTGTGAAGTATGCGCTGAGTATTAGAGAAAACATTTTTTTTCTTTTTTTTTTTTTTCTGGTTCACACTATAGTTCTAGACCCAAGTTTGATTCCTGATAAGGTGACATACTTGTTCTTATTGTGTTGAAAGTTAATGGCTACGTTTTTTCTTCCATTTACAAAAGTTTTTTAATTCTGAACCAGGATACTACAGTGCTTAATACTGATGCTATTTTTATCTCGAGGCCAGCTTTCTGTTCTCCACTTATAAATAAGAATGTATCATCTGCAAAACAGTGTTATTTCAGCAACATTCATTAAACATAGTAGTAGATAATGTATATGAATAATTTTAATTCAATTTATTAGTCCTGCTAATCATGTGCACACCACCGATATGTCAGTATTACAGATATGTACAAAACGAGTATTTACAAATTACGAAACTAGGTGTTTACAAATGATTTTATCTTTGAATCTGATTTTATTTTAAACGCATATAAAAGAAATATGTGTTCCATTTACATGATCCCCTCTACCTATTCTGCAACAAACTCTATTTAAGAAAAGCTTATTTTGCATTATGACCTAGAAGTTAAAGTGGCATACAGACTGCCTGTTGTCGTAGAGTCAGTCCCAATGGGTCTGCGCGAAGCTGCTACTACTTTACCTTCTCAACCATCACAGTATGCACCGTCAGACGCACAGCAGAAAGTCATAAGCTGTCTCCTAGTCCAAAACTTCATAATTCGTCCTTCGCATGAAATCGTTCTCGTCAACGTAGTAGACCACCCTGTAGACCTACGGCCACGTCACGTCCTCGCTTTGCAAGCCATAAGATTTCTTTGGACTCCCGACCAACCGTAGAGTTTGAACACGAAAAAGTTTATAACATGCGCGGGGCTAAATCCGCTAGGGTGAGGAAGAAAGAAATGCATCGTCTCCTTAATTTCTCTCTCACCATGGATATAACCCAGTAGAATCTTAATGAGGTCAGGGCACATTTTCTGGAGCTTCTACTACGTTAGTCGTCTGTCCTTAGGAAACCAACCTACAACCCCATCACCCCCTCCCTACTCATTTTCATGACTTGGTAGTCAACGTGCTTGCAACAGTGTTGTTATTTTGGTGTTACCTACTCTGCTTTCCGCCTCTATTACGTTCAACACCCCTCTGCAAGCAATGGCGCTGCACATAACTTTGCCTTCTGTCTCATTCTCTGTTTGCAATGTTTATTTTATATGTAAACGTTGTATTTATGATGTATGACGTTGTGACACCACAAACCAAACTTTGGGCATTGTTAGCACAAATCCCCGTGCCATTGATTTTCTTGGTTGATGTCGATGCAAGCAATGTACTTTGGGTTTCTTCTGTAAACGATGCTCGAGGTACCATGGATGCTGAGGTTTTCGACTGTGTGGTTTATTGCTACTAAACACTGATGCACTCACCTTTTTATCTTTCACTTATGGCATGCACTCCGCCTTAGACGTTACTTTCTGCAGCCATGCTTTACTACCGCTCCTGGATTGGTGAGTATTCTGAGATCTGCACAGAAATAATCAGCTCCATGAATATTCATTTCTTGGGACAACATCCACGGCGCAAGCGACATCACCATTGCATTATTTCCCAGCTGATTGTGGAGAGTTTTCCTTTCTCCTTCATCTAAATTATAACCGTGCCTCCATAGAAGAAATGCTGGAATAATTTACTTGCTCGGCATTGCTCGCAGCGAATGAGCATCCATAGGAGACCTACCGCTCGGCACACTCCTGTGTTCTGGTGGCCCAAGGAATGCCGCTTGGTACTAAAGGCAAGCAAACGGGCCCCTCCGTCTTTTCCATATGCCTCCCCACCCCCCGCTCCCGTACACACACGGAGGAGGACTTCAATGCGTTCAAATTGCACGGGCTAACGCGCGCTACATACTTCGTGGTGCAGAGCGGAAATCTTGGGAATATTACATTTTATCCCTTTCCCAACGGAGCTTATCGTAGGCAGTGTGTACTGCAGTGCGCCGCATGTCCGGTAAGTGTACCAGAACGGTCATTACTCACCACACAATCCACAGATTTCTCCCCCCCCCCCCAGGGACGTAATATAGTAGGTACGGGTTTGACGCTACCGGGGTCCTGAGCTAACCCTCCCTCCCTCATATGGGCAGTCTCTGAATAGTGAGGCAGTGATACCGTCGAAACGCTCACCCATGTGTAGGCCCATGTCGGTGGAAAGGGATATCCTGTTTGTCTGGATTGCGTATCTGAGCATAGGCGTCTGTCTTTCAGTGACAACAGGGTGCGCAATCTCGTACACCACTTTGGTTTCTGCTTCGCTTAAACGGGAGGCTAGGGACTAATCCACACCTAGTCAATCGGCCAGCACTAAGTATTATGCCAAAAACTAGAGTGAATGGCACGGCGAGCCCGCTATATCCTTTAGTAGCCCTGTAGCCCATGCGGGTTGACCCCTCGTGGGCTCCGTGGTGGGTGGGGAGCACTGGGGCTGGATTTATTCATAGTTTATGGCAACAAATAAACAAGAATAAACCTAGTGCTTGGAAAGGAAGTATTAGAGCCCAATGGTGCTCGCTACTTGGTAATACATAAGGCAGAGGAGGGAAGAGGTTTTAGCCCTTAACCGACATGGTGGCAAATTCACTCCGTATATTTCCTTTGTCATTTGCACCCTGGTATTACAACTTTTATTTAATGTATAATTAAGGGGTTTTGGACAATTAGGGATGGAAATTTAGTAAATCAGAATTATATTTAACATAAAAAATTGTAAAGTATAAAAACTGCTAATTGAGTTATGAAATTATACTGTTTTCAAAGAGGAACTTAAATTATCGACTTATTCATTATTTAAAAAGTAATAATGTTTCCCCTTTAACTTCAGATACAGCTAAAATACAATTGAGAAACACAGCTAATGAGCATTGTCCACAAACCGGACGATTACAACGTTAGGATAATGTGCTGGTTTTCCTTTTCAGTTTTTTGACATGTACTGCAATATTTTCTAGTTGTCACCTCGTCTCCACCGAACACTGTTTGCTCCTCTTCTTTACCCAAATCTTCTCTCTAGTTCATCAGGAACTAGTTAGTTGTTTTGCAAGCTTTTTCATAAACTGAAGCCTAGTGTGCTGTGAATTATCACGTGGTGATGAATAAACGCATTGACTGCACTGGTGTCAAGAATGCGAAACATGATTGCCATTGGCCATCTTTAGGTCCTTCAAACAATACTGTGTCACATTTTTCATCGAGAGTGTCAACTCCAGATTTTGTATTGTTGTAGAAACTAATAATTTCTGCCTTGTTAACTTCTTCATGTTGAGCTGGAGAAAAACTCACCGATAACGTAAGTGTTAAACATCTGCCCTTGTTTTATAGATATACCAAACACTATGTAGCGTCCTTTGGGAAACTATAAATATTACTACTACTACTCTTCTCTTGAGGTGTAACAATTCTGATAGTATTTCCTCCGTATGCCAATTTCTTTTTCTTCAGGGTGTTCAGTAGTTCAAATGATGAGAAAGAATTTTCTGCGGTGATATTCCTATTTCAGCCATAAATAGGAGAATACAACCTCCGCAATGCTTGTGTTGATTTCTGTAGCTGCCTTTCTTGTTCTGAAAGTGTTATACCTTCAGAATCTTTGCCACATACATACATGTATTCATTTAAAAAGTAATTATTTTTTAGCATTTGTTAAAACTACAACTTTTATTCCATACTTGCATGTCTTACTGGGTAAATAAATCTTAAATTTACTCCTTACCCTAAAAGGCGCAAGCATCTCAGCTGCACAAGCCAAAGAACCACTAATGTAGGCTGACTAGCAGATAGCTACAGATTTATTGAATACTTTTGATATCGGTGCTGTAGGGCTATATTTATTCCTTTCATCTCTTGTATTTGCATCATTAAACCTCAAGCTATGAAGAAGAACTACTAAGCGATTTACGTTCGAAATGCATCAGACCGACCAGTTCCGTCTGTTGAAAATAATGATCTGATATTTTCATGGTTTGACCGAAACACGTCAGTATAAAACAATAGGCCAACGAAACCACGCAGTTCTATAACATCTAAATCATGCAGATCTGATTTTATAGTCTCTTACTTTTTTCTCATCTTGGCCAGTTTCTGGTTTATAATTCACAACAGATTTTAAAATGTCCATGGAAAATAAGCAGGAGCAAACTTCTTTTTCTGTCATTGATGGCTACCTGAATTCTTGCCTAAGTCCAGGTAGGTGCATTACTATATTGTGGTGTGGTGTTCTAGAACGAGCTAACCACGGGATGCTTGGACCACTGCAAATAATTTTTTCCAAACCAGAAATCTGCAATTGTACCTGTTTTTCCTCTGAACTGCCTCTTTCTTGATTGCTGTTACTATCATGTTCACTTACAATCGACTGTGCTTCACTAAGATCATTCGAGTCATTTCGAGTCCCAACTTCGTCCAACCATAAGGTATAAACCTCTTCAAAGTTTGGAACACTTGCCTGAATTTTTTTCTGCTTGATCCCGGTAGAAAATCCATCGTACACTGAAAAGCAAATGTTAAAGTATGATTAGAATGTGTAAAGTGTTCTTGTTGCGTTTATATAATTAAATACTTTTCCCAAGTATATAAATTAAGGAAAGCAGCTTACCAATTTTCTCTGACGCTAACACAGACGTAGAGTCAAGCTGATTCGTAAAGTGCATCTCTATATTCAGAAACAAATAACTCACAATGAAGCAGATGTGTGGTCTCGACACTCCACATGCAGACTAAGGAAAGATTAGTTTGAGGGTACTGATTTCACTGTGCTATTAACGGAAGTAGCACAATGTGAAACCGATAACAACCTGATTATGTGGAGTCACGCTTACTGCTGTCTGTTATTAAGGGTTTAGTCGGTTAGCGCATTTACTACACAAAAAAACCCAGATAATACAGCTGCTCCAGTGAAGCCGTGTACTCCATCTCGTAACGGCACGCTCCTGGTTGAACCAGTATCAGCATCCCAGGCAAGCATCTACTGCAACTTCATTCCAGCCGTCGACTTCAGTTATAAGACCGGAAAAACCATAGCATGTCATGCACCAGAGAAGCATTTCAAGACAAGATATATTAGAACCGACTTCCTTAAAGAACGTGTAACGTCTGCTCCCAAAACATCGAAGGATATTAAATGTTCACGTCACTCCGCACACAGATTCTCTTCTGAGGAATTTTCCGAGAGAAGTTCCGTTCGGCGACGTTCATCTTCGGCGATCAATACCTAATCAGTTAGAGGTCCTCGAACCGAAAGTTTCTATTGGTAAGGGGTCCTCCCCCGTGGAAGAGATGGAACAGGAGGATTCTTGAAAGACGGACACAACGTAAGAGCTTGAACTGTTGCTCCGCCAGAATCAACCTTTATTCGTATGCTTGCAAGAGCCAAAGCCCCGTCATCATGAAAATGTTACAATCAAGCAGTACTTCTGTGTATGTTATGATTTATCAGTGGCACAGATGTTCCTGAACATGGGGCGCATTGCTTATTAAAGATGATATTTTCGCTAAATCAGCACCCATAAAATCTGACATATAGTCCGTCGCTGTAAGGATTAAGCTACCATCCATTAGCTTTACCTTATTCTTCATAACCAACGTTTACCCCTTTTTCATTACCAGGCTCCGACCGAACGTCACAGAAATCTGTCACGCACTCCGAGCTCTTCAGGTTTTCTTAACCGCTAGCTTCTTAGGAAAATGAAATTGCACTGCCTCGTGTGTTTCCCAATGGGGAGAGGGTGTACCTACCTTGGTTACGTGCTACATCCCACGTAGATCTATGGGTGACGGTTTACGAGTAATCTGTGGTACACGTATCTAGTATCCGCACTTATTTGTTTTTTAGAATTTTGTCCCACAAGGGTGTCCGCATTTGTACATACACCGACAGAAGTAAGTGCACAGACGGTGTTGAATGTGTCTTTGTGACTGGGACCCAACCATATACTTTTGATATGCATAGTAGCACATCCATTTATAGTGCTGAGCTATATGCGTACTATCGAGTCATTCTGTATGTTCGCCGTCGGAATTTGGATGGCTGCGTTAATATGAGTGATTCCCTTAGTATCCTTCAGAGCGTTTGTGAGTTGTACAACCACCATCCTATCTTGCAGTGCACAATTTACTTACTTTAGATGTCAATATTGAGTGTGCATGGACTACTGGTAACATCGGCTTGCCGGGGAGTGAACTGACGGATTTCGCAGCTAAGGCGGCAACAACGCAACCCAATACGGCAATTCCTTTTGTGACCTCGACGGACTTAGGGCTATAGTTCTTTAATCCGATAGATTTTAATGGAGCGGTTGTTATCGGGTTTTAAATGTTTTTAGCAGTAACCAATGATACCAGGACTGGATTTATTTCTTTTTGTGTGTAGTTTTGACTTCACATTTAAATATATATTTTAGATTGATGTATGGTCGTTGCCACTCAGAGTGCATTCTCGTTCGACTGTAATTAACCGTACAACGCACTATTCACATTTGTTGAACTAACTCTTCCGTTGCATATTGTAAGGGCTCGTCTGTTGGCCCAGAAGGCATTCACTGAGAAATGTTACTTCAACTGCCACCTGCAGCCGCTACATTCTTGTTGGATCACTATAACCGAATGTGAGATAAACAGATGTTCCCGTCTATATGGAGAGTGGGTACTGTAATTCCTATCCCTCGTCCTGGCTAAAGATCGGATCTTTCGCACAAATCACTGACCATTTTGGCTCATAAGCTTTATTTATTACACCTTAGAATGCATTCGTTTTACATGAACAACTTTCTGGTTCCACACTGCGGATTTCGTCGCAACCGCTCGAGTGTCGACAATCTGATGCGTCTAGACCCTTATTTGCAGAATGCTGTTCTTCTGAAACTGCATGTAGTGAGTGTCTTTTTGATCTGGAGAAGGCAACTCTACTTGGCAATACGGTTTCTTCTTAGTTTTCTCAGGTACGGATTGCGTGGTCCCATAGACGTTTTTCTGTGCAACTTTCTGGAGCTATGTTGCTTTCGTGTACGATTGGAAGCACTCTCTCAGAAGAGAGGATTCAAAAGAACTATGTTCCCCAAGGGTCGGTACTTAGCGTTATGCTTTTTGCCGTGACCATACAAGTCATTATACTGCGTGATTTGCAGTTGGATCCCAATGATTCTGCTTGTGGACAACTTTGCGCTGTACTATAGCTCCTACAGCACTGACCACATAGAACGACAACTCCAGCTCACCACAAATTACCTTGCTCGTTGAGTGCTTCGCAATGGTTTTCGTTTTCCCTCCTCGAAGATGTAGTACATTTTCATCGTCTCTTGGGGTACACGGTGCTTCTGTCCTTCACTTGAAGGATGTACATCTGCTTTTCTTTCCGTCCTTGAGGTTCTTTGGTGTTAATGGACCGTGTAATTTCCTGGGAATATCACACACACAACCTCGCACTTTCTGTGAACGATCGCTTCGAATTCTGAAAGTAATTTTTAGTGCGTCTTGGTGCGGCGATCGTTGCGTAATGCTGCGTTTGTACCGTTCACTCGTTCGCTCGAAATTATATGACGGATGTTTTATTTACTGCGCAGCGGACGCCTTTAAACTCGAACTTTAGACCCTGCTCATCACACTAGTATGCCACAGTAACCTTTCGTACTAATCGTATGGAGTGTCTGAATGCCGATACTAATGTGCGTCGTTTCATCTTACTATGTTCTTATGCTGCTAGATTGGCAGCAGACCCCTCACATCCCACTTTTAAACCTGTGTTGCATCCGGTGTATTTCCACTGCTACATTGGTAACGCTACTATTTCCGCCCCAGTGGTGTTCGTTTTCGTTAGATATCCTCCGGTCTCGGCATCAGTTCATCTCGTGAGAAGCAAGTCTTAGTGTACAATAACCTTGCTTGGCTACTGAGGCGTCCATGTTTTGATCTGGGGCTCTTGAAAGGTGTGAAACGCTCCGGAGGTGTTTCGGCGACTTTTTAACGACTTCTGAACCGTTACAGGGCATATGATCCGGTATTAACTGCCGGCTCCAGCCTGGGAGATGCTAAGGTTTTTTTGTTGTTTTTTTTATTAGTATTTAATGGCGAAACTCCTAATAATCGCCTTGTGCTATCTTTTACTTTCTTGATTTTTTCTGGTCTTTAGCACTGGTAGTTTTATTTTCAGCTATTCACCGAATGCCCTACAGGCCCTGCATTAATATACCGTCTCATTTTCACTTGTGCATATACAACCTTGCATTCTTTGAGTTGATTGTTTGCAGCTACCAGATTGGCTTCTCAAGGGTTCCAGGTCATCACGGTATTGTAGGTAACGAAGCGGTGGACACGTCTGCTAAAGCGGGCTGCTACTTACAAGGTTACGCCGCAGAGGCTGCGTCTCTGGGGATGTTTCTTGTCACTTTGATCGTACACTTTTTTTTAGCTTAGCAGGAATCTTGGCAAAGCTAAGTGGGCACCCAGCTTCGGACAGTCACGTTTATTGGTCTTATCAAACATATAAGAACTGGTTTAAGGGTTAGTTGGCCGCGCAATGCAGCAAAACAATACCAACCTCAGAAATTGAAAATACGCTGTAGAACTGACCACACAGTGCCAAAGGCATGCAAAGGTGGCAGTAGTAGCACGATTATATGTTGCTAAATGGCGCGTATATGACGTAGCCGAATGATAGCAGACGACGGCATCTGTCATACTTATTACAGATGTGTGAGTTATTTGAGGTTATGTGGTACATGAGCTAGCTAAAGGTGATTTCATCAAAACATAAAAGATAACCCCATCTACGTCACACTGCAATTGCGGTGCTCTTAAGACTTTTGATCAAGTAATATTTTGGGTTAAATGGAGAAATTTAATACGCAAAGCTACTGTTAAATAAGAAATTATCGATCGCTTTGTAACTTTTTAACGAAAACAGGAGCATTAGTAGTAAATAAAATTATTATTTTTATTATTGTAATTAATATGGTGGTAGTATGATGAGTGTTATTATCAGTTATAAGAATGTCAGTTCAGCCACATCTACTTGCTCTTTAGTTATGTAGCCTTAAAAAAGGCTGTTTTGTCATTGAAGAAAACTTGAAAGAGGTGGAGAAAAGTAGGAGATATTCGGAAAAACAGTATATGAGGTCCCTGACGCATATAATTGCATATTTCAGCGTTTCCCGCACCTTCTTACGAATGCGTTACCTCATTGTATATATCTGGGTTTCCCCGCGTTGCTATGGTTATGCTTCCTAATGCATATACTGTTGGAAATTTCATGCTTTCCACACTACCCTATGTCTGTGCTGACATCGCTCCTTTTCGCAATACCAACTGTATATGCTCCATAACGCTGAACCTTGCACCTTTCATATGCAAAGGTTGGCTGCCTGACGTTACGTGGCTAACTGACCCTTAAACGGCAACATTACCATAGTGGTAATTCTGCGCAACGGCTCTAAATATTATTCCATGTGCTAGGTGGAGTACCGACATCGGAATATTGTATTCGCTGGGTGCCAGCCGCTACCAACGCTATCTTTTTACACAACGGTACATATGAATGTAAGTAATGGTGTCTGCCTGTATTGGGAAAGGAAAGCGAAATGTGCAGATTGTAGTGAAAACACAGAAAGTAATTTAAAATCCAGCAAATTTAAACTGCACAAGGAATATCCCCGAACTGATATACATGTAATTTGGCAGGAAATATAGAAACTTAGATTTGTTTCGCTTTAACTGACTGTACGGGGGTCCTTGGTTCGACTCCTCGATTGTAGGGGGCAGTTTTTCTTTAACCACAATTACTCCATTTCCCCACCGGTCTGGAGTATGGATGTGTGAATTTTATTAAAACTATCACTCCAGATTAACCATCAGTACGTGAGACAGAATGTGCGTGCCTTTGAAAATGGAAGATGTGAAAAAACCAACAGACACATTGGAAATTGTTCCTACGAAATACTGTTTTTCTATCTACTTCATGTTAATTAAAATAAACCTTTACAGAAATGACTTCATTTTGCTTTTCGTTGTAGCAGTAGGCTCGTGGTTAAAATGACTAACGGTGATGGTGGTCTACGAGTGTTGTGTTGTTATTATTATTGTGGTGATTATCATCATTATTAGTTTTGAATACATTTCAAAATAAATGACTAATTTGGAGTGATAGTTTTAATAACATTCTAAATGGCATTTTTCAATAAAAATGCTACAAGAGTACCTGCGGATAGTCAGTGCAAGTCTCTACGGTTTAATCGAGGAAAATAATATCTAGAAACAGTCAGTGATATAAAGTCATCAAACTTGTTGAAATGGCAATATTTCACCGCTCGCTTTTGTTGTGGGTACATATTTACAGGAGGTGAACCAGGCTTAGTGTAGTAAGCCTACTCTATCTGAATTCCAATTTCAAGGAAGACCATGTTGCTCGGAACTAAACTCCTAATTTTTCACACGCTTTTAAGCCTAATCAAACCATAGCTCTTGAAACATGTACTGCTGGCATACTTGTCTTTACCTACTGTTATTAAATTGCATTACATTAAAAGAATGCAATTATTAAGGAGCTCTTCCCCCCCCCCCAACCCGTTTCTGTAGCTTAACGTCCTTTAAAGCGGTTGGTGATATCGCACTATGATGACATAGGTGTGATGATGTTCAAATTATCTCGGGGTTCATGGAGCTTAAAGTTACACAACAGGCTCAAGAATAAGGGAAACCCCAGAAAAAAACTTATTCTCGTAACTCACCCTAAGCGAGATTTGAACTCGCGACCTATTGAATGTGAGGCAGACTTCACACTCTGTTCGCTTTTATATATATATATATATATATATATATATATATATATATATATATATATATACCAAATACCAACTTTCGTATTTATAGTGTTTTTACTTTTCTCTAAACGTAGTATGCACATTGTGTATAGAGAAGCCTTTGTGTTCCACCCAAAATTGCAATACCGAAATTTCACTTTATGTTTGTCTCTTTAATTCCACTACGTGTACTTATAAATAAGTGCAAACCAAAAAATCCTGACAGTATCAGAGGTTATCCCAAAGTTATAAAGTCTTTCACTGTAAGTATAGCACCGAAAAGTCACTTAAATGATTACACTAACCTATGTCTTGAAACACATATCCTTTTCCTTAATTATGCTTCTGCTATTCGGTAAACTACAACCAAACACCTCACACGTATTAACCATTATACTAGTTCAAGAGTTTCACTGTAAATTTACTGCTTAATTGAACATGTAACACCACAAAATTACTTAAATGATTACCCTTATCTGTGAAATGAATTACATTTCCTTTCCTTGTATTTGCTGATACTATTCCAGAAACTTCAGACAAACATCACACACTTATTGACAATTATTATTGTTTAAAAATTACGGTCTAAATTGACAGCTTAAATGAACATTTAATACGACATCTTATTATTAGGCGGATATTTATTCCACATAAGGCGTACTCAATTCTAAAATGTAGTGCCTAAAATTGGCACTAAACTTGTAAACATTTGGCTCCCATCATCAAGTCCATCTCTACACCCGCGATATATGGACTCCTCCTACTTTAACTCCAAAAATTGTTGGTACCACTGTTTAATTCGGAGGTTGGCGCGTTTTGTATACTTATAATAAGGATATAAGTTAATACCGCGAAGATCTTAGAATTGTGGGAAATGAATCTCGAAAGCGTGTGTAGAATATGTGCCAAAGAAGAGAACAAGTCACTATATATATACGGAGAAGAGGGACTAAAGAATGGGGTGTCTGTGAAAATAAACTCCTGCCTGCCAGTAATAGTAAGTAGAAGGTTAGGCATTGTTATTTTTGTGACAAAGTAAACACTTTGTAGTTATAGTGTTAAGATATCTGCCCACTGAACCCTACGTGCAACAACATGAACTAGCTTTAAAGTTTACGTAGTTACGCAGTTTTCCTTCCTCAGTAATTGAGCGACAAAAAGATCTGGGGTCCCTGCCCCAGGCAGCCATATATTGCCTCTCCTACGTTCACGTTAGTTACCCTACTGTTGGCAGTGTTTACAAGCACTGTAGGCTTGGATAAGATTGACTTGCATTCCTTTATACAATTAATGTATTCCTTTCACGTGCAAACTTCTTCATTTAAAAAAATAAACATGTAAATTCCTATCATGTACAAAGTATCCATTCCTTTAAATGAATAATAAATTGAACCGTATTTCTTTCATTTGTAAAATATCCACTCCATTAAATGAGTGCATAAAGAAAAGTATGTATGTATTTCGTGTATGTTATCCATTCCTTTAAATGAATAATAAATTGAATAGCGTTTATTTCATATGCAAGCTATACACTCATTTAAATGCACAATAAATTGAAGTGTATTGCTTTCCTGCACAACTTATCCATTCCTTTAAATGAATAAATGAACCAAAGTTATTCTTTTCTTGTGTAAAGTATTGTTTCTTTTAGTTAAAAAAAGAACAAAAATATGTAGCTTTTTCACCCCATTTTTAAAATTGACAGGTTAGAACATACCTGAAAACAGAGGGAAAACATGTGAAATAATTAAATGTCAATACATAAGCAATGAGGATAAAAACAGTGAACCGAAGAAAACTTAGATATACGGAGAGCAGATCTCTATTACCATACTTCGTAACAATTGTGTAATTTCTGATACTATCCACACCCTTAAGTGAAGTCCACTGTTGAGGGTCTTAAGCTGCAAAGCATAGCTGAGGGAAATTATTTAGAACGTGAGGAGTGTAAGCTGCAAATGTGGAATAATGAGAAAGCCTAGGTGAGGGATTGGTTTACCAAAGCCCAATCATCTATGCGACAAGTATAGAAGAAACTCTCACAGTTTCATGGTCTCAGATGTGACTTAGGGAAGGAGAAAGAAATTACTAACTATGGAATCAAAATGAGTAAATGCAAGCTAAAGAGATTTCCTCCATATAAACAGTAGTTTTGGGTTGGAGGAGTATTCTTGGTAATGTTTGTAAACATTGCACTTTTGAACATACTGAGTGTTAATACTAGTTTGGTGTGTATAGGCTTTTTGTTTTTGAGGCATTTTGTCCACACATGCAACACTTAGCAGTTGGTATCTAGCAAACAGTAAGAAGATTGGACAATTCTTAAATAAAGTGAAAAATAAATGGATATGGACAGTAAATAGAGACAAAAATGGTGTAATAAACTAGAATTAAGAAACTATTGAAAAGTATGAGTATGAGTGGTAAAGAGCCAGGGCTGAACACTGGTCATATTCACCTGTATACAGCTTAGCATAAATAAATAAATAAATAAACCAACAGTCTAGAGGGATACTCAGTGGGTAAGGTTAATGATCAATCCATGGATCTTCATGCAATATTCCCAGCAGTCAAACTTGAAAAAATAAACACTGCAATAGTTTCATGCTACCACTCACCCAATGGAGTTTTGTATGCTTTTATTGAAAGACTAGTTAAAGTATTGGAAATTCTTTTAGTTAATATGAAAATAAAGGTAATTTTTGGTGGAGATTCTAATATTGATGTAAGTGTATGTTGTTCCTTTGTTAATCAAAAAGTAATATTTTAACATAATATGGTCTCTTAATTGTAAACAATGCTCTTACCCATAACGATGCATATCTAGATAACATTTTTACAAATTTTCACACTTCAGAATTTACTTGTAATGTCTTTGATCCTGTAGTTTCTGATCATATGTGAATTAGGTTTGAAGTAAATATTTCAGAATTAATTAGTAAAGCATAGTAAATATTCAAGAGAGGTTAGAGTAATAACTTGGAATACTCTAGGTAAATTCTTAAATTGTTTGAGTATCATAGAATGCGGTTTGTGTTTGTATCACAGTAATTTTCTGTTCAGAACTATCATCCAATTTATGAAAACCAATACAAAATGTGAATTTAATATGTTGGCCTTGTCCTTATCATTTACTACAGCACTTCCATGAACTTTAAATTCTGGTATGCCATTTTTATTACCCCTGCGTCATCTCCTGTAATTGTAAAACGCTTTCCCACCATTATTTTCCCCATTAAGGATTTGTTCTAAGAACCGTTCCTGTGCTTGCAACTCTTCAAACACAGTTAGTTCTTTAAATTTATTAAAATGCCATTCTGATTTCCACCTTTTGTGATATGCGTGCCTAGTGTTCCATTTAAGTAACATAATGCGTTTTGCATGAAATTCTAGATTGGCTTTATTTTTCAAAACTTTAAAGGGTACATGTGTAATATTTGCTTCTGAGGTAAGTGTTTTGAAATTAGCCCATGCTTCATTTACATTAGTGGAAGATTGTACAAATGTCCATATTGTTCACGTAGAAATGCTTGGATAGCTGCCCCATCCGCTCTTTGGAATTTCCAGCTAATAGATGATTGCTCTATTTCAAACTAGCTGTTCGCCCCTTGCAGTTTATTTTTAATTGCACATAATAGTGGTCACTGATTCTTGGTAAAACCTTGCATGCAGAAAACAAAGGCTAAAGCCTACATAAGAATACTTCCACTAAGGCTGAGTTCCCCGTACCTGCTATAATGACTTGCAACATACCCTGTTACAAAACCAGAAAATTCCTAGATTTTGAGCTTTGCCTCCTATTAACTGACCATCCCAGTTTACATTTGGTAGTTTTATATCCCCGGCTTCAATAACATTTTTTCCCCTTGCTGTAGAGATTTTCTCTTAATTTATACAGTGTTTTATAATCAGGTTTGTCAGGTGATCGGTAGCAAGCTATTATTGTTATATTATTATTCCCTTCATTTTCGTGATCAATAATTTCAATTGCCATAATCTCTACATCTTCTTCTACCCGCAGTACTTTGCTGTTTAACTCTGTCTTAGTGTGAATAAAAATTCCCCTACCCTACTATACCTGTCCCTCCTGTATACTATGTAATCTCATCTGAAAACTTCCGCATTGTTTATATCAACATTTAGCCATGACTGTACCTATAATGACATTCGAATTGCATATTTCCATTATATTTCAAAATCCTACAACTTTATTCCTGATAGTTCAGGAATTTACCTGTAACAGCCTTAGGGAATCAGCCCCTGTCTGTGAAGTTTCATTTCTCCGAAGTTGGTGTCACTGCTGCTCCTGCTGCCAACTTTGAGAAACTGCGCATCCAGTCGTTCGCCACCCATGAAAATGCTTTGTTTACTGGCATCATCTTTCTCCAGCTTACATCACGTCACCTCAAAACTCCACTAATGGGATTTTTGCTGAGGGAAACAGCTGTTTATGTCGCATTAAGTAAGTCAGACATGTATCACAATCGTCCAATAACTGCCTTCTGTCTCCTCTTGCTTTTTTTTTTTTTTTTTTCGATATACTCCGGCAGACCATCAACCCTTATGCCAGGATAGTAAGCTACCTCTGCATTTGGGTTCCCTACCTGCCTCACAATAGAGTCACTATCAGACAAGATTTTCACTATCTTTACTCAGCTCCATCAGTTATCTCTTTTCTTCTTCTTCTTCTTCTTCTTCTTCTTCTTCTTCTTCTTCCAACCTCTGAATTTTATCTTCCATGCATTGGAGCTTCTTGCATAACTCCTGTGCTTCCTCTTTGCTCCAGTTCTGATTTTCGGTAACTCTCAGCTCCCTTGCAGTCCTTACACACCCAGTTTCTTTCAATGTTCTGAGATCCCTCTAGTTTTTTGGCAGCCAAAATGATACATTCTCACTCAGCTGTTGCACATAAGTCTGGTCCTCAGTGTTTTGTTGCAGCTCCCACATTGTACAGCAGCCACAGTCCCTGGGTAATACTATTTTGATATTTTATTACATTTTTGTGGTTTATGTTTTAAAATTGATAGGTTTGTCAGCAGTCAAATAGGTGTCAATTCCTAAGTCTTGTTTCACATCTCCTCTTAAGTTCATGATTGAGCATGTGTTGATGTTGCATAAAATAAATAAAATCTATACAACTGAAATCATTTGACAAATGTATTTAACTGCAAGGAAAGAATTCAAAACAAAACTTTCTGCATGAGTATAATGAGTTTGTAATTAATGCTGCCAATAAATGTAAAAAAAAAAAAAAAAATGGGACATATTTAATAAGGTGTCAGGGAGGAATGTTTATAAATTTTGAAATTAACATAATAGCAGAAGAGTTTAATATCTACTGTGTTCAGTGTTTCTGAAATGATAAAAGAAATACAAATAAAAAGTAATGATATGTATCTTGACTTTTTAAGTGATGTGACATCTGTTTGCAAGTTTTATTTGAAAGCAAGTGATTGAAGAAGATGTTTACAGAAAATTATGAAATTCAGTAATTCAAGGAGTCAGAATTACTATGCTTTTAGTAATTATTTATGAAAGTTAAATGTCTCTTATTTATTGGGTCCTTTGGTACTTAATGTCAACCAACGTCTTAACCAAGTTAAGTTTCCTGAGCCTATGAAGATATCAAAAGACATTCCTCTTTACAAAAAGAAAAACAGATCATAAGTTTCTAAATTAGGTCAGTAGCCTTGGTTCCAGTTATTTATAAAGTAATTGAAACTGCGCTTTTAGATCACTTTGTTTTATATTTTGAAAGTAGCAAAATATTTAGTGAAGAACAATATGGTTTTAACTTAATTGGTCTACTGTTTTGGATATTGAATCCCTTGTAATTGAAGTACTTCATTCTTTTGAGAACAAGCAGATTTTAGCAGTGTATTTATGTGATCTTAGTAATACTTTTGACTCTTGACCCTGCTGCTAAAAAAAAAAAAAAAAAAAAAATTAGAATACTATGGAATAAAAATGAAAAACTGTCTGTAATTTGATCATACCTTAGCAACAGAAAGCATTTAGTCTTAATTAATGGCCAAATGTCTACAGTTCGAGATGTAACTATAGGAGTGCCTCAAGGATCTGTTCTGGGTCCTTTTCGTTTCATTGTAGCTGTAAATGACTTGCCCGCTGCTACTTCAGGTAAAGTGATCTCTTATGCAGATGACTCCACCGTGCTGAATATTCTTTCTGGAAGCACTTATGATTGGTCAAATACTTGTGATCAACTGTCTGATTGGTTCAGAGCAAATGCCTTGCACGTGAATAAAGAAAAAACACAAACCATCTTATTTATTTTAAAAGATAAACAAAGTAGAGAGCAAAAAGTTAAACTTCTCGGAATATTGTTGGACAACAAGCTTTCCTGGATATTCCATATAATGGAAATAATGCAAAAAGTTGTCAAATGTTTTAATTCTCTTAAGGAGACTTAGAATTTGTTTTTCTATAAGCACTTTATTGACTGTTTATTATAGTTTATTTCATTGTCATTTAAAGTATGGTATTTTGCTCTGGAATAGCAGTGGGGAAGCCAATCAAATATTTTTGCTCCAGAAGAAGGCTCTCAGAATAATATGGTGATTCTTGGCAACATTGTGGACCTGTTTTTAAAGAATTTTGACTTTTAAGTGTTGCATTTTTGTATGTATTTGCATGCTTGAATTTTGTTCATCTCCAAAAGAAAAATGAGGTACTTTTTTCTGACTTACATATCCACGATACAAGGGGCAGAAATAACTTGGTACTACCTAAATTTCACTTACTGAAATTTTTTGATTTTCATCTTCATCTTGGAGTGAAATTATGTATTAAACTACCTTTAAATGTAAGACAAAGTTTAAATGCAAATTCATTTAAAATTAGCGTTAAAACAGAATTAAGCGACTGAATTTTACAACATAGCAGAATAGTTAAATACAGATGTATTCTGATGACTTTCTGAGGAAACCTATGCCAAATGGTGAAATAAATTATCATAACATTATCACTAATATGTTGTGGTTCTCAGCACCCCATTTTATACTGGGCATTAAAGGTCCCTAAATTTTCCTCAGAGACCTTCAGACTTGAGGTTCTTTTATGTGTTGTAAATCTATGACATATGACCAATAGCTTTACTTCCCTTCCAAAGGAAGCCATGCTAAGGATTTTTATGCCCGAAAATATTCATTGCACTCTGCCAGATATGAATCCATGGCCTTGGGAACCAGAGACAGCATGTTATCACTAGAGCATGGCGGATGACCCACTTGTTCTCCCATTTTTATACACTTCATTCACACTGCACTTGCCATTGGTATGTGTACCTTTAACCTTTTTCTCTGTCTAATATCTGCTGTGATTTATATAATGATTTTAAATTTTTATCCCGTGCGACATCAATCAGGATTTAGTTTTAATTTTGTTTATCCTGATGGCTTCCACCATCATAGTTATAAGTTTTAAAGATTTTTACCTCAAGTGAATTTTACCCTGTGGACTTAATTTTACTTATTTTTTATCTCCTTTTTACTCCATTGTTGGCTATATTTTAGATGCATATGGGTTTTGCCATTAATGGTTTTATTATCTTGGGTTTATAACTGACATCAGTTGTTATTTTATCCTTGGTTTTTTTTATATATCTCCTGTTTAACCTCTGGTTTTTCTTGCAATTGTATTTTACAAGCATACTAATGATCTTAGAAGTTGAGCACCCTTAAATACTAATCATCATTATCTGCCATGATGGTATCTGTTTCTCTTTGTTCTTGCCGAACTTGCTCAATATACTTCCCTTCTATGTGCCATTGGTCTGCCTCTTCATCTTTCTACACAGGTAATGTGTCTATCCATTCCCATTTCATTTTTTCCCTGTAATACACCCATACTTTGTGATTAATTAAATCCTTCCATTCATACACTTCATAATTTATACTTCTCACTTTGCCTTTTGCTAATAGTTCTGATAAATTCCCCTAAACTTTGGGATTGCCCCCCTTTGCTCCTTTTATTCACTAACCTGCTGACCTGACTCCTTCCTGCTTTGACAATTTTCTTCCCCACTTCTTTCTTCCCCTCCTTTAAGACTCTACCTCCATTAGCTCTGACATCTGTTTTTCATCACCTCCCCTTTTGTCTCCTTTACTGGTCACAGTATTATGAGCTCTCTTTTGATGATGTTCATAATTGTTGACTTCTATTTCCTAGGCCTTTGCCAAATAATTCCCTGATTTTCCTTGTACACATCTCTTACCCCTTTTTCTTCTATTATCAATTTATCAGGTGAAACCTTCTAACATATCTTCCATTTTTTCAACTTTTCTAATGTTTCTTTCCCTTCTCTGGTTGCTTCCTCTTTTTTATTATCCTTTATTACTCCTATACTTTGCACCAACACTTGTTCCAAATCTTTCAAATCCCTTATTATTTCTGCTGTCACTTATTCCCTTCTTTCTCTCATCTGCAGTGCTCTTCAACATATATCTCAGCCGCATCATGGCCGAGTGGTTGGACCATCTGCCTCTCACCTAGACAGCCCGGGTTTGATCCCATGCACCGTGTGAGAGATTTGTGGTGGACAAATTAGCGCAAGGGTGGGTTTTCTCTGGGTTCTCCATTTTCCCCCACCATTGCATTTCACTGATGCTCCATCTTCATTCCATGTATCACCAGTGTCATCGTCTGCAGTGCCACAAGTAGTAAAAGTGGGCGTTAAACGCTACCAAAAAAAAAAACATTCTGCATTCTTTCATTGCTAGTTCTGCACTCATACAAGCAGTAAGCAAGGACCAGTTGTCTCTGTGCATGGCTGATATTAGTTAGGTCTGCGTAAAGTTAGCCAAATGAATATCATACTCAAATGTTTTCCACTACATTTTGTAAGACCTATTGATCAGGGGAGACACTCATTAACTGCCCTTGTTGAGCTCATGGTTTTGGATCAACTTGTTTTATTGATTGTTGAGGTAGTGGAGACCTATGCTTAAAAGGCCTCTGTGCTGCTGCTAACCAACTTAAAGAGTCGTCGCCAACCATTACAACTACTAGATGTGTCTTGCTCTGGAAGATCACGTGAAATTCAGACTTCATTGCCCATGGGCTCTTAGACTCCCCAGAATATGCAGTGTGCAGAGATATAGCATAAGTTGCCACAGGTCATTTGTTTCTCTAGTTGCTATGGCAGTGTTGCTTTACTCGGTTGATTTTCCTTCTTGCTGAAATTGAATATCAAAAATGTTTTTATTCTGTAGAAGTATGTGTTATTTGAACTAATATCCATATCAATATAAATGTAACTACTGCATGTACTTCTCATGGAAAAAGAAACTTAATCTGCTATGTTCTTTTGCAGGTGCAAGAGTCTGATAGTTTACCAAAGCAGATCTGCTTGACCTGCCTGACACAACTAGATGTTAGCTATGAGCTGTACAATGTAAGCTTAAAGGCAGACTCCATTATTAAAAAATACATGATGCTCAAAGCACAGAACAACTCGGGGAAAGTACTCCCCAAGGAGGAATTGGTAAGTAAATTGCTTGATCAAACAATAACGTTTGCTTATCTAGGAATATTTACATTAACTTCAGATATGGTTCACAATAACTGAGAACAACAAAATCAATAATGTCTCGAACTGGTAAACACATGAACTAGCCAGCAATATATGGAAATTTAAAGCACACCACCGCATATAGTAGGTCGCCTAAAAATAGGAATGGGACCTCAATACTCTATATATGTCTTCTACTTTCAGATAAACCTTTGATACTTTTAACTTATAAGTTTTTCCTGTTCTGGAATTTGTTGTGTTTAACGTTATGCTCTTCAGGGTGGAAGGTGACATAATTTTTTTAAATTGTGAAGGTACACATTGTGTTTTCATAAAAAAATATTTTCCATAAAGATAATTACATTTTATTTTCCACAGTATTCCAATACAGCAAATTCTTATAGATTTGTGTATTCATTTAAATTGTTAAATAGCTTGCTACAAAGGAAAATCCCTCCAACTTGATATGGCTGATGCCATCAAGTCATCTATGGGTAGACTCAAGCTATGGTTGCATTAGCTGCTGAAACCAAAAATGGATCATTTTCCATGTCTGCAGACATCATCAAGCCAAAAGAGTCATGTTATTACAAAATACAAATATGTTCAGGAATTTCATTTGGTGTAGTTCAGAAATGGCTTTCAAGATCAAATGATATGAGTGTGAAAATGTTAATATTTGAAAATCCTTATACAGTCAAACAAGAAGAGGCTCCACTAAACCATCAACTTGAATCACTAAATAAAAGATGAATGCACAGCAACAGGAAACTAGTTACGGAATTATGGAAACTAGTGGATACAATCAAGATTAATTAGTGAATCAATTGCTTGACCTAAAAATCATAAAAGAAAAGCACCTAACATTTGTCATCTTCAGAAAACCTACGAACACCAACAGTTTAGACAAAATACTTAGAACCATGTTCCCACCAGCATGCAGTAAGTATTAAGCTGGCATTTACTAGCCCCACCATTTGTACTATCTATCCACTTCTGACTGCTGACCTCTTGTGCACTGATGTAGAAGATTTAGTTTCTCAGCTACCAACAGCTTTTTTGTTGGTAGGTGAGGTGAATGCCCATCACCCACTTTGGGACTCACCTCAAGCTTGTGCAAGATGTGCACTAATTGCCAATTTCTTGGACAGTAACATCCTATCTCTCTTGAACAGTTTTGACTTCTTCGATAGTTTTTCACACCTAGACATAGCTGTTTGTTCTCCACAGTTAGGAGTTTCTTTACAATGGAATAATATCTGTGATTTGAATTGTAGAGACCACTTTCCAATTATTAGTCTCTTATCACCAGATATACCTATGTTCCACACATTTACCTAGATGGTGCTTAGATCAAGCCAACTGAAACCTTTACTGTCGTTAAGCTGTTTTTAACAACACTGAGCACAACTCTGTGAATTTGTTAGTAGACAGTATCACAGAAGTCATTCTTTCAGCTGCTCAGCATTCAGTTTTGCGTTCAACTGGCCAACCCTCTTCAATTTCTGGTACCTTGGTGGACCGGTGAATGCCAGAAAGTCATTCATGTTCACAGATATGTTGTAAGGTTTTACCAGCATCACCCTACATTGGATATCCCGCTATACTATAAGAAGATGTGTGTCAAATCTAGACAAATTTATAAGCATAAATATAAATAAAAATCTGAAAATACTCCATCCTGGTGCCTAATTTCTTAAATTGGGATGTGATTTTCAAATTCTTATATTTATTATCCAAAATATTTTATTCCAAGTTTGTTTACATTTCTCAGATAAAACGTGACGCTTTAATTCACTATCACTGCTATTACTAGATGCCACAAGTGACTTACTCTTTATTTGGATATCACTGTTTATTAAATGACACAGGGGACTTACTCTTTGCTTTTACACTTTATCACCATCACTATTTTTTATTAAATGCCACAAGGGACTTATTCTTTGCTTTTACACTTTAATTACCTATCACAAAGGCACTTCACTCACATTTTTTTGTTGCATTCCGCTGAGGATCCGAAGTAGGCCACCATCCCCTAATCCCATGCTGCTTCCTCCTTGCTGTACTCTCCCTCTGCTGCCTGCCAGAATTTGGAAGACTGTCATCCCTTGGAAAATTGCCGCTCTCCCATTGTCTCCATTTCAGTAGTCATGCCACATTCTTTGTGGTATATTGTCTGCATTAATTTTCTAGTGTTTTCTTTTAACTGCAATAAAATATCTTCTTCTTCTTCTGGTTGTGTAAAATTAAGTTTATTAATTTTCTTTTTTCCTTCTTTTGTTATCTATATTAATTTTATAAAATCCTTTTCTTCTTCTTCTTCGGGTTGTGTGGTACTGAATTTATAGATCCTTTTCTTTCTTCTTTCAGGTCATCTACATTAGTTTTGCAAACTCTTCTTCTTCTTCTTCTTCTTCTTCTTCTTCTTCTTCTTCTTCTTCTTCTTCAGGTTTTGTAAATTTAATTTGGTAAACCCTCATTTCTGCTTTGGGTCGTTTACGTTAATGTTGTCAACTCCTCTTCCTTCTTCTTTGGGTTGTTACCATGAAATTTGTAAATTCTTCTTTAGGTTGTATATTATTAATTTGGTAAATCAGCGTCTTTCGTCTTCAGGTCGTTTATATTAATGTTAACTCCTCTTCCTTCTTCTTTTGGGTCAGCTATATTAATTTTGTAAACTCCTCCTCTTCTTCTTTGGGTTGTGTAGCATTAAATTACTAAATTCTCTTCTCTCTTCTTTCAAGACATCTACATTAACTGTATGAACTCTTATTCTTCTTGTTCAGTTGTGAAATATGATTAAATTCGGAGATTCTCTTTTTTCTTCTTTGGGGTCATCTATGTTAGTTTTACAATTCTCCTCCTATATTCTTCTTTGTCTTCTTCAGGTTGTGTATTTTAATTATTAATTAAGTTACATTATCCTCTTCCTCCTCTCTTCTACTCTTCTCTGCCACTAATCTCCCATTTTCTTCTTCCACTCTTTGTATATAATCTTTATGCAGTTCATTGGGTCCTCTCTTTGGTCATACTTGGCATCCTGTTGTATAATTTTTTCTCCTTTTAAAATTGTTCATTATTAATTTCATCATGAGCATCTTCCTTGGGCTCATTTATGTTAAGTCAGTGTCAAGTTTTGTATTATTAATATTATTATTTTCATTACTTTGTATTACCACATTTCTTGTTCTAATTGGACTTCTAACTACTTCTGCAATTTCACCATTTCTTACTGCTTCACCTATCCTTTGTTTCCTGGCTATTTCACTGGTTTTCAAGGCTATGTTAACTACAAGTGTCAATCAAATATAAAGAAAGAGGACTTACTTTCCTAAACTCCTTTATTTGCTGTCAAACATTTACAAAGTACACATCACTTCTCTACATAGTATCCTGCTTTGGATATGTCCAGCGTAATGGCAGTTTCTTGATGCTGTCACCATAAAAAGAATGGGCCAGTTGCACACAAAGCCTTCCAGACCAGCGTCATTCTCCCAATGCCTCATTAAGTTGTCCAAAGAGATGAAAATCACAGGGCAATAAGTCTGGACTATATGGAGGTTGGTCAAGTGGTGTCCAACTCCACTGAATACCTCTCACAGACCTGCACACGTGCCAACTTCTGTGCTTCAGTCAGGAGGCGAGGGACCCAACTGGTGCACACCTTATGAAAACCTAAGCTGTTTTTATAGCATGATAGCTTCCAAAGCTTAAGCCAACCGAATGAGAAATTTCCGAAACTGTCAAACGAAGATCTCCGTCAATAAGGTTCGAATGTCCTCCTCCTTAACGCTTGTCCTTGGGCGATGATCATGACAGGCGAGTTGTTGAAAGTGTTTCGTCAAAAAATCCCAGAGCCATCACAATCCACACCAGAAAGTGATAAAATCATTAAACAAAAAGGTTTTCTACACAAGAGCTGATAAAGAAAATAAAATAGTTGTGATGGACAAATCAGATTATGTAAACAGTATGAAAAAACCTTTGCAGTCAGAAGAATATGTGGAAATTCCAAGAGATCCCACCCCAAAATATACAAAATCTTTACGTGAAACTTTAAACAGTGTAAAATTAATCAGTGATGCAAACAAAAAGAAACTAACTCCTAGTAACCCCTTCACACCGAGAATATATGGACTACCAAAAATACATAAACCAGGAAATAAAATGCAACCTATTGTAAACACCATCTACTCCCCCACATATCAACTAGCAAATTGGCCCACAAAACAGTTTCAAACTCTACTGCAGTACAACAGTTGAAGTATAAAAAAATCCTTTCAATTAATAGAACAAATAAAACAAAAAAACCTAAGTGATGATGGCATGTTGATTTCGTTTGATGTATTATTTTTTCTCCAGCATTCCAAGAAAAAAAACTACTTTCGGTACTTATAAAATGGCTAACTACCACAAACATTTCTGGTGAAATAGCAGAAGGCTTACTAAAGCTCACACAATTATGTATTGAACAAACCTTTTTAGTTGGATAGACAGAGTCAGACTGAAAAATTCAACGCCATAGCCAAAATTTGAACCATGGATCTCCCAGTCTCTTGCTGGTTGCTCTACCACTGAGCTACCATAGCAACATGCTGGCATGACATTGAATTTTTCAACTGACTCGCCGTTTCCCGGTGCTCTCAAATTATTTTGAGATGACAACCACAATGGTGACTTACAATGTTGTAAGTTCTTAAATCCCAGGATTCATAGTATAGTCAACTAATGTTTTTCACACAAGCCCTGTGTAGGATAGGAGTTGAATAGGTAGATTCAGACTGAAAAATTCAACGCCATAGCCGGGATTTGAACCATGGAACTCCTGGTCTCTAGCCGGTTGTTCTGCCACTGAGCTACCATGGCAACATGCTGGCAGAGCATTGAATTTTGCCACTGACTCGCAGTTTCCCGGTAAACCACAAGGTTTTCTCAAATTATTTTGAGATGACAACCCCAATGGTGACTTACAATGTTGTAAGTACTCTAGTCCCAGGATTCATAGTATAGCCAGTTATTATGGTCAATTGAATTGGTATTGGTATTGGTATTGGTTTAATTTTTTTTCACACAAGCCGTGTGTAGGACAGGAGTTGGACAGGTAGAGTCAGACTGAAAAATTCAACGCCATAACTGGGATTTGAACCACAGATCTCCCGGTCTCTAGCCGGTTGCTCTACCATTGGGCTACCATGGCAACATGCTGGCAGAGCATTGAATTTCTCCACTGAATCGCAGTTTCCCGGTAAACCACAAAATGTTCTCAAATTCTTTAGAGATGACAACCCAATCCAGTCCACATTCCTTCTTCTTCTTCTTTTTCTTAGTTTTTGAATCACTAACTTAACCTCCGATTTGTCAACTGATGTAATACATTATTGTTGTAACTAGTGTTCAATTCTAAGTGTGTAATTACATTCTGAAGGTTGTCAGTTTCACGGTCGTCATCCGTTAGTAATTTAGTTAGTAATAGTTCAAAACTTTTCAGGCTTATTGTTTTTATCCAGTCTACATTTGTAAGTGTATTGTTTACCTCATGTCTTCAATTTTTCCATAACAATTTTGTATGGAATTCCCCATATATTATTTTCCAAATTTTTACTTTCTCCATACGCACTATGTACCTAGTGTATAGAGAAAGTATTGCACTCCACCAAAAATTCGATACCGAGATTTCACCGGAAATGTATGTTTTAGGGTCCCCAATGTCCAAAATAAGCATTTTCACAAAAAGGTCCGTGTGTGTGTGAACATGATAACTCAAAAACGAAAAGTCGATTAAATACCAAACTTGGTATTTAAGTTTAGTATCTTCCAGGGATGCGACACGAAGCTTTTGAGAAAAATACCCCCACCCCCAACTACCCTTTACATGGAACTTTTTTCGAAAATTTTGATTTTCTCAAAAATGGCTCTAACGATTTTGATTAAAATTTCGGATATTAAACATATTTACCTGATAAATGAAATGTATATCTTGAATTTTCTGGGAATAGCCTCTGAAGAGTGGTTTATTCTGGATGAATTTTACTAAATTTTGAATGACTGCTAAACCGTAAGAGATGGACAAAAACTTACTACACAAAAAATGTAGAGCACTTTAAAACACAAAATTTATGTTATATACATTCTTTTCGTGGAGTTCGTCATTTTTGTGACATTCCTTATTTTTGGTTTCTGCTATGAAAAATGTATAATTTTCTCATACAGGAACTTGTCAACTCCTATCCATACAAACAAAGGAACTTCATTGACATAGCAACCAGCTTTTGACTATCACTTTGAGCTACGGTTGTCCCTTATTTCGCTTCTACTTACAAGGAAGCGAGTAATAAGACTATTTCTGCTAATTTTTTTGATTAGCATAAAGTAAATAGAAGTATAAGCTTTTTAAGAATTATTTGTTGCAGGGATATGGAGAAAGTCATGTGAGTGGTACACATCAGATTTTTTTCTACAAAAAATGTTGCCATGATTTGTGTCTGGTTTCATTTAATAGTTGTTTAAATTTCTGCTTTGCTTGCCTATATCTGTTTAGATTGTTCTGTTTTTCTTGTTCTACCTTTGATAGTTGGTATATTTTTCTTACTTTCCTCATTTTTCTCCTTGCGGTTTCTAATGCATCAGTCCAAATTTGGTCTGTATATTTTTTTTTTAATTCTGGATCTTGGAACTGACAAATTTATAGCATTTGTAATTGTTTTGGTTAAATTTTCAGCATCTATATCAACTGAAGCACCTGTGTATTTTATTGCATTATAAAAGTTGTGTTGTAATTTTACCCAATTTGCCTGTGAAAAATCCCTCTTCTCATTTGATACTTTTGTTTCAAATGTTTCAAATAAGACAAAGTTATAATAGAAGTAAATTAATCGGTGGTCACTTAATGTAAAATCCTGAACAACTTTCCAATTACAAATTTGTTGTATTATCACATTATTGCTATTTATGTATTTTTTTTTTCACTAGACCAACAAGAGCAGTTTGCATTTGCTTCCAAAGTATGCAAAATCTCATAATTTATATGCAATTTGTGAATATTTCTAATTTTCTCTGTATACGAATCTATCAGATGGCTATATAGAAAATAATAGCTTTCTAAAATACTTTTTCCTGATTCATTTGTAATTTCTAAGGAGATGCTGTGTGTGTCGGTTAGTTGTTTTATATTTCCAACTTTTAAATTTGGATTCATCATTACTATGGCCATCACAGCTAATGACCCTTGCCATTACTGGAATGTGAGTTATAGTTCCATCAATGGAATAGGGTTCTTTAATACACAATATATCTAGACTTAGTTCGCATATTTCTCTTTTTTGTTCCGACATTACCAATTCGCTTCTTTGGGCAATATTTGTGCTTTTTTAGAGTTTTGAAATTTAATTCTCTGCAGTCTTCCATTTCGTTTCCTAAGTAAAACGTATCCTGCATTTGCGAAAGTGTTTTTTAATGCTGTCAGAAAGTGTTTGTCCCATTACTTCCCTGGTAAGTTTATGAACTCTAAGAATTCTAATACTGTGGCGAGTAAATGGTTGTACAGGATTGCCCATTTTTTGTTTAACCAAGGGTTTATTTGTTTCTTTTCTTTTGGAGGTTGTAATTAATGTTTTTATTACCGAGCCAATAGTATTTTCTCTTTTTTTACATGGTGTAGTTGGGTAGGAATTTGCTTTTAAGGAATTTTATTTTCGAAAGGTGCTCGTTTATTTTGTTTAGGAATATTCGGTTTGGTGGAATTTTGGACAAGAATTTTAGAGTAATTTTTTCCATCAAGGCATGTTAATACATAACAGTTGGGCCATTGTTGGCTATAATCGAACACAATTCTACCATAGCATATAACAAAATGTGTAGAAATTTCCTCCATGTTCAAATTATCACTTCTTTTCTTAAAAACTTGTTCTAATACTTTAGAAATTCTGTCCGATTAGTTGTTATATTGTGTATTCTTAAATCCATTCTATCAATGGCATTGGTTACAGGGAATATAGTGGGTTCTCCATTTTGATGTAATTTCTTAACACAATTAGGCTGCTAGTAATATTTGTCTTTCTTCTAAACGACTCATCTGCATGTTAATTTCTAGGTGTGTGTAGATTTTGCTGTCATCAGGATCGGCCGATGCCCTGGGTCCAGGTGAGTGCTTCCGGCTGTCGTTGCATGCCATGTGCTCTAATTGCAAAATGGTTGTTGTCCTCTGTGTTATTTCCATTAACTGTAGTTTCTTACATTATTAAATGTACTTTTTTGTTTTTATTGTTTGTATCATAATGCATGTTATTCTCTTCATTTGCTGCTAATAACCCTTTCTTTTTCCAGATTGATTTAAGAAAACTTCCCCATTGATTTTGATGTGTATTTAAAATTTTGTCTTAGTGTTTACTTCCTTGTCATCTGTGGAATTATCTTGCAGTATAGCTTCATAATCAACAGTTATCTTTTTTCTTTTGTTATTTGTGCTAATTTTTTCCTCAAGTTTCATTTTATTTATTCTAATCTTTGGTAGTAATTTAGTATGATCTTTTTCAAAATGAATATCTTTTTTATTAACTTTGAAAACCGTTAAGGATGTTTGTCTTAATCCCTCAATCTTTTGAACTACAGTAAGTGAATCTTCAGTTTCAACTACCACATCTTAATTTCCTTTGCATTCCTGTGAGCATTTTGTAATTTCAATGTCTGTTCAATAACTCTTCTCAAATTTCCTCTTATTCTGCTGCGTGTTTTCCTTTTTGATTTTCTCTAAAGTTTTCCACAGTTTGTATGAATTAATCATAATTTGTCTTAGATATTACACATTCCCAAAATAATTTTTATGTTGTACAGGCCTGTTTGGCTTTGCCTTTTAAAACATTATTCAAATTCCTTCCTATCCATTTGTTCTTCAAAATTTTGTTTATATAAATTCGCTTAAGTCCTCTCCTTTGTTGCCTGCTAGGACATTGCATACAATCATAAGAAGGTTTCGCTTTTTTGGTTTTTCAATTTTGATATCTTGGTCTGAGGTTATCATTTGCCAGTATTTTATTTTCATATTCTTCAGTGTCTGTCTCTATAATAACTACATTTTTCCTGGATTTCTCATATATTTTTTCTAATTTTTTCTTCTGTCAGTTTAGCTGTAATTTGTAACTATCTTTTGTACTTCCTTCACATCCTGGCTTTTTGTTGAAGAAATAAACACTGCATGTTTTTTCTCATTGTCTTCTGTCAATTGGCTGATTTGGTATTTATGGCTGGCATCGCAGTTACTTGTGCAAAGACATCATGGGTACTTCTACTTTACTCTTTTCATAATGCTCTGTTACTGCTTTAAGTCTTTCTTTATGCATTCTTAATTTATTAATGTATGTTGATAGAGCTAACATACATCTGTACATTTTTTTCTTCTCTATTGAAATCCTACCTTCTTTGCCCAATAACAAAGTTTCCATCTCACACTTACCTATTTTGATATCTACATCCATTTCTGAGCTAATCATTTTGTTCATTTTTCCTTTGTACCTTTCTTTTGCTGCCAGTGGGAACAAAACAAAAGAATTTTTTGGTTTACTCACAGACGCCTCTCCTTTACTTTCCATAAAAAGCCATTACAAGGGGAAAAACTCCCAACAGCTTTTATGAAGCAGTGTTAATAAAATAATATAATTTAAACACAAAGCATTAACAGGAATTCAATATTAGATACTGACGGGCGCATGCAAGCACAATGCCGCAGCAATAGCACAGAGGTGATGGTTGTGCAAGGAAATTAGAGAGGCTGCTACACGCTTCGTGTTTGTTTCACTTTGCACTTATAATAAAGAATGTTACTGATTTTATATCACTATTAACTATAACACTGCTTAAAGCTTGCTTAAATACTTAATGTATACAAGTCTTATTTCTTCAGCTCTAACAAACTTAAACTCACTATTACATATGTACAATAGCTTAGTAATCAGAGCGCTGCTCGGTAGCACCTGCGAGAGTGCAAATTATTAAGGATAGCAAAAAGATGCCATGGAGCAAGTTTGTAACTTCCTTTAATTGACAAGCTCCTTCCTCTGTCATAGGTGATAAGTTAGGCATGTGGCCAGAAAATTGACTCCTCTTTCAGTCGTCGATCTAAAAGCAGCTGCAGGTTCTATTGTTATGTTTTACAAGGCTAACATTTTAGGTAGTGTTTTTCTTCAGGTGTCTAGCTCTGTGTTCAGAAAGGATATGATTATATTTTGATAACTTTTATATGCAGGTGACCTATATATTTTTTTTTTTTTTATTCTTTCTTTCAATTGCTTCATTTGTATAGCCCCCTTTAACATCATTGGTCATATCGGGGGCTTTCACTTGTGAAACTGTAGGTTCAGAACATTAGGTTAAACTTTATATTACTAAACACACGCACATTCACTTTCACATTCATACTTCCAGACTCTATGGGGCATAGGGAATAATTCCGTATAAAGAAAAATTCCCCGCCCCAGCCGGGAGTCGAACCCCTGACCTCTGGGTAAGAAGTCAGCTTGCTGACCACTCGACCACGGAGGCAGGTACACTATCTATGTTCCATAGCTTCCACTAGTTGTCTATGAGTTTGCTAGCACTGTGTTTAGTTTTCTTTTTACACTGGATTTTTATCTCTTGTTTTAAGTATTTTAATTATTATTAATTTTACACCTGACCATTTTATTTTTAACGGTGCCAATCACCTATCAGTTTATGCCCTTAAACCCCATTCAATAGCAACATCTTCAGACAGAAACAAATAAACAGTTACCAAAAATAGAAAGAGAGTAAAAGAGGTCAGCGCACTCATTCCAAAAGAAAAAGAAAATGAGCATTTTAGTTAACATACTACCCAACAGCCTTCTACAAATTCTAGAAAATTTCTAAATGGTACATCACTTTGGCCTGGAATAACAATTACTCCATTCAAATTAAAAATATGACAACTTGTAGGAAAACAAGCCAGTTGAGCTGCAATGACTAAAAAAAATACTTTGGGAAAACTAAAAAAATATAGCAATAAGAGCAAAGCAACACCTCAGAAACTTAAAACCAAGCAAAAGCAATAAAACAAATCAGCAGTAGCTTGGCACTTTTAGAAAGATCAACCCACAATGAATACAAGTCAGAAAATAATAAAAATAATAGCAAGGAAAAGAGAGCTAACAGTTTGTGTGAATACAGCATGCTCCCGATTATTTGTGTGCAGATTATCCGTGCATGCCCCCCATCCCAAAAAAAAAAAAAAAAATATTATAGATTGTTTTTCTTTAGCAAACAGCAATAAAGGATCTGCTACTTGACAAGCGCTACTTCCATTGTATAAACGATCAGCACATGACAACAGTGTACCGTTTCCATTGTTGTCAGTGTCCCTGTTCCGTGTAAATTAAAAACAAGACCAGTTTTTCTGATGTTAAGTGTCTTGATTTCAAAGAAGCAAGTTAAAAGAAATTTGAAAAAGAGATGGCAAAGAAATGAGACAAAAATGTGTGTTGACATTAAAACAAAAATTAGAATTGAAAGAGTTGAGAAGGAGGAAACTGTTACAAAACTGAGTGCTGATTATAAGATTGGAATCCAGACTGTTCAGGACATTAAAAACAAGCAGAAAATACAGGATTCTATCAGGAACTACAATTCTAATTCTGAACCACCTGCCTGATAAAGCATGAAGAGATCTACATTTGATGACTTAGGTGCTGCTCTTTTACGGTGATTCAGCCAAAAACGAACAGGTGGGTGTCAGTGTCAGGCACAGTGTATGCCAAAAAGGCTAAATTTTTTCATGAAGCTCTAGGTTTAGAGGGAGAATTTAATGCCTCTTTGGTTGGCTAACCATATTCTAATAATGTGAACCTACTGCAAAAAAAGTTTGAAGAACTGTGCGAAAAAATGTCTACTCCTCTCAGAAGCAGACCAATAAGAAATAAACATGCCTAAGATACATACGCACAGAAGTAGAATACACTTTTGAACCAAGAATACATTTTGAAAAAAGCTTTTAAACATAATTTCCTATTTACATGTGTATGTTGCACCTTAAAAGCTTTAAATTACAGGTTTCTCGATTATTCGTATTTTTCAAGCATCCATTCTTCTTCTCCCCCACATTACCCTGGATAATCGAGAGTGCACTGTATTTATTTTATGTCTGGAAGAATAGGAACCACATTTCCATTTTTAAAATCCTGTCAGGTAACCTACTGATGCAGAGGTTCATCCAAGCATCACCAAGGTCAAGGCCAACCACCACAAAGGATGATAATTGCAGTCAAATGGGAACTGATGATAGAAGCCCATAGCTTCAGAAACATGTCTTCCAGTTAAATTGTAAATGTAGCATTACAAAAATTGGCTCTCTAATTAATCTTAATGATTAGAACACATCTTAAAGTCTGCCATACTAAATTATAAATTCAGTTTAATTTTAGTGGATGCTTGTTTGTGTCCAAAACTGAAGAACCTCTTCTCCTGTATATCAGCAATATTTGGAGGAACTTATATCTGTGAGTATTTCCTCCCAGTTAGGAAAAATATTAAGAATAAAATTAGATAGAGTATAACTGATTCTGTCACATTGCATTTAAATGTTGCTAAATTACAGTCCAGCATTGACAAGCACATAGCAACAAAGAGCTCCAATTAATGAACAGTAATGCAAATGATTGATGTGTTGCAGTATTCATATTTAGTCCTTTTTCACTATTTTTTTCAAATTTCACAAATTGAGCATCAATTTTGATGTTTTTTTGCACTGTATTCCTTGTATTGTCACTTTAATTTCACTACATTTAATTACTAGTAGCTATTTCTTTTAAAATTATTAAATACGAGGTACGTCCAGAAAGTAAGTTCCGTTTCAATTTATCTCCGCTGCAGTGCTGTGATCGCAGTTCCGCACATGCGCAGTAGGCGCTCTGTATAAAGGAGAAGAAACGTGCGCCATTGAGATGGCTGTCAGCCACATATGCTTTGTTGTGCTTGTTTACAATGTCAGTGTTGATTGAAAATCCTGCTGCTTGTGAAATCAGATCTGTTATTCATTTTCTGAATGCTAGGAAAGTGAAACCAATTGAAATTTATCGGCAAATTTGCGAAATTTACGGACAAAATGCGATGAGTGATTCAATGTTGAAAAGATGGGTGTGACAGTACAATGAAGGACGTAGTGAAGTGCACGATGAAGAACGAAGTGGGCGTCCATCTTTGGTTACAGAAGAACTGGTTCCCTCGATTGATGACAAGATCCAGGAAAACCGCAAGTTTACAATTAGTGCTCTCGCTATGGAATTTCCCCAAAGCTCAGGATCACTAATTCATGAAATTCTTACCGAAAAACTGAAATTTCGTAAACTTTGCTCACGTTGGGTACCAAAGGTTCTTACTGAGGAACACAAAACAAAGCAGATCGGTAGTGCACTTCAGTTTTTAACCTGTTATGATGAAGACGGCGAAGAATTTCTGACACAGATAGTCACAGGAGATGAGACTTGGGTTTCCTACGACACCCCTGAAAGTAAGTGGCAATCAATGGAATGGAGGCACACTTCATCCCCAGCAAAGGTTAAGCCGAAACAAATCTTGACACCTCGAAAAATGATGTGCACAGTGTTCTGGGACTGGAAAGGCATCTTACTCATTGATTTCTTACCGCATGGTCAAACAATCACAGGAGATGTTTATTGTGAGATACCTAGGAAATTGCACTGCGCAATACAGAATAAGTGCCGAGGATTGCTGTCAAAAGGTGTTGTTTTTCTTCACGACAACACACGACCACACACTGCAAATGTGACGAAAAACCTCCTACAGGGATTTGGCTGGGACGTGTTTGAGCATCATCCGTACAGCCCTGACCTCGCTCCTAATGACTTTCATCTGTTCTTACATCTCAAGTCTTTCCTTGGCGGTCAACACTTCAACAATGACGAAGAGCTGAAAGAAAATGTTTCCAACTTTTTGAAGACACAGGCGGAAAACTTCTATGAAGAAGGTATACAAAAACTTTGCCACGCTATGACAAATGCCTGCAAAATTCCGGCAGTTATGTGGAAAAGTAGTTTAAGAGTTGTAGAATTTTGTGCAATAAATAATTATTCTGTATCTGTACACACTTTAATTTTATTACCAAACAGAACTTACTTTCTGGATGTACCTCGTATAAATTTAAATGCAGTGAATGTTCGATAAAGTGAACCACAATTAATATTACTACAAAGTACTAATGTGTTACTTAATTCTACTATATTAGCATGATAAATTACATTGTGGTTCAGTCTTCCAGGTACATGCATAGGCATATAGTAACATATTGCTATTAATGGGGATACACTTTTGAAACCACTTATATACTGCAGGATCATCTTTCTTTTCTATTGGGATGTAGCTTTCAGTAGCATTGCAGTAGTGTCTTTTACAAATTCAGTTTTTTTTTCTTTCAGTTTTAGTTTTCTTCCTTCCTATTGAAGGATCTGTAGATGTCTGGCATTTTGCAGATGTTGAGTTTGCCGTATATTTTTAAAGTTCCTTAATTTTGTTTTAACAATATTTTAATTTTATTTTCACTCATTCATTTTGAATATCACAAATCCTATTCTTCAAAATAATGCTTTCTAACACATATTAACCCTTATTAGCAAACTCCTTTGCTCTGCTGTGCAGTTACATTCACTGCCCAATTCATCTTTCCAACTAAATACATGCTTTTAATAATTTGTACTTGAAAGAAAAGTGTTAACCTTTTGGTATTCAGAATTTCCTGTTCTTTTGTACTTATCTTCCCAGCCAATTTCTGCATGTGTTGAGGTAATGAAAGAGTCAATAGTCAAGCATTTTAATTTGTCCTTGGTTGGTTTCACTAATGGCAGCAGAGCCAATTCCCAAGAATGTTAAAACTGTACTCAACTTTCACATTTATTTTGTTTAGCTGAGAATTTTATTTTCTTACTAGCCGAAATACCTGATGTTACCTGTGGTTTGACGTTTTATTGATACTATATTTTGTTTAGGTTACACTTGCATTTCTTTACAAGACATTTAAAAGAGCCTGGAATTGTATGCAAACCAAAATAGTAAAATATGCATGAAATATTTTAAAAATATGCACCATAATATGCAAAAAAAATTAGCAAATGTAAAATAAGCCATATTTTAGGTGTTAATGTTACCCTATTCAGTGAATAAGGAAAGTTTCCCCGAGGTTTTATTGTGTGAGGCTACATCTGTCAGTGAAGAAGGTTTGATACAGTGAGAATGTCCTTTCTACATTGCATGTTAAAGGTGCATGTGAAAAGCACCACAGATTGTTTTATTTTACACCTGACTAAGCTTATTGAATGTAATTTTAGCAACACCTTGAATCTTTGCAGGCAATATATTTTAAATTTGATGTATAAGGGAAAATGAATACTCTAATAGATTCGGGGCTCCAACTGTGTTATAATTCCAGGTAATTTCTTGAACTGGCTGTGAATGTATTGGTTCTATTTCTCAATGCCATCTTCAGCAAAACATTCCTGAGCTATTGCAATGCCTACTGCATCTGCCTCATATAAGGAATCTTTTATCATTTTCACTTCACTGACACATTCCACATAGTAGGACAAAGTCTATAACCATATGCTCCAGCGAGTTAAAACTGGTTCAGGGGGTAGACAAATTTGGAAATAGTTCACAAAAATTTTGAATTCTTAGTGGTACCTTCACAAGCACATTTTTAACTCTGGAGACAAGTAAGTCTACTTCTTTATATTTTACTCAAATAGTTTTAGCGGCATAATGTAAACTGTGAACCAGGCATGTCAGATGAATTAATTTCTAGAGAAGGAATTTTCAATCCAGCTTCTAGTTTTGCCATATATGGAGCACCATAAGTAAGAAATAAATACACAGTGTGGTACTGTATTTAAGTGTGCAAAAGAAAGAGCTGGACTTTGAAAACTTTTGCAACCGTCCTGTGATGTACCCTGTCAAGTACATGAGTGTTCGAGAGGAATGGTTTGCTACCCATTTTCTTTATACCAACTATAACACTAGCAACACACTGTCCTGCAGCATCTGGGGTCTTATCTATTGAAATCCAGATTTTTTGCGTCTCAATGTATTTTAGAAATTACATCCTGAAAGCACCCTGGTATTCCATAGTTTTTGTGTGCACTTTTCTAAGGAACTCTGAAACATAATGGAATATTGGTACTTATTAAAACGAAGCACACATATTTAGAAAAATTGCCACTTGAACATGCTTGTAATCATTTGTTTATTTAAAGTGGACTTATTCTTAACCCGATTCCTATGACGTGCTGAATTTATGTTGCACGATGTGAAACTTTTTATCCACAAAAACACCAAGCAACACATTATCTACATATTACATATCTACACTTCTTTCTCTTGATGTCGACAGAGCAATGAAGAATAGCACATGCTCTCAAAATCCCTGTGGGGGTTGGGAATACGTAACTAATGGGGTTTGGCACCTTTATAATATAAGAAAAACTTCCACAGGTGATCCATATTTGAAATTCATTAGACTGCAAGATTTTCACTTCTCCTGGCGATCATTGATGCTTCAGCTTCACCGAACCCGTGGCTATGCCCTGTTGTAATTTTGCAGGCTGTGACTGCTCCTCTCGGTGATGTTGCTTAATGAGAATCTGTTTGCTGCATAACATTTAGGCAGGCAATCTTTGCACCAGAAAAGTACTGAAGTACACAATGATCAGCATTGTGGAGTGAATAGGTTGATATTGGAAAAAAGAAGGGAAGGCAGCACACCCATAGGGTAGTGGGGAAACACTGAAGTATGCAAAGAACAGTGTGGGATAGCAAGGATGCTGTTTTTATTGGTGGTAGCTTTGTGTATTAAATTTCTCCATTTAACCCAAAATATCAGCTGATCAAATATATTAAAAATGCTGCAATTGCAGTGTAATGGTGATGGGGTATCTTCATGTTCTGATGAAATCACCTCTAGCTAGCTCATGTACCACATAACCTCAAATAACCAACATCTGCAATAGGTTGGTTTAAACTAAAATGGTATTCTATCTGGGTCCTGCCACTTCTCTGCCATTTTCAGCTTCCAAAAGGGATTATTAGTTAATGTGCTTGTTAATTTTAAGGAATTGGGACAAGAACAATATGCTTGCAGATGAGATAAGTGCCTTTTTATTTTCTTTATTTTAAACAATAAGAGCAAGGAAACAATAATTAATACATAAAAATGTGTTTGAATTTTACTGTTATCTTGGGTCATTGACTCCATAACCTGGTGCATTTCCTTAACATTGAATGGTAAAGAAAATTAGAGCACTACTTTGGCTATCTAGTGGCAAATACATATGTACATTTTTATATATTTATTTTAAATGATAGGAGCCAGAAAACAGTTGTTAATACATAAAAATATATTTGAATTCTTATCTTGTGTCATTAGCTCCTTAACCTGGTGCGTTCCCTTAGCATTGAATGGGGAAGAAAAATAGAGCACTACTAGTACCATTTAGTGACAAATATCCTTGCTGATGCCATCTGGCGGATATTATATGGTTTCGTTCCCTTGACTCTGTGTGTTTATTTCTCCACTGTTTTTTCAGTTTCTAAAGTTGATGGATTAGCAACATTGTGTAGCAAACACACCTGCATTCAGCAAAATTACCCTCCCATGCTCTACTTATAAAAAGCAAAACACATCCATGAGCTAGTCTTTGCAACGTCAGGTCCTCCATCTTGGGTCACAGTTTGTGCCTTAGGACCCTAAAGTTTATGGTGGCTGTTACATATGAACAACAGACTTAGCAAAGAACTGCAAAGTGACTCTAATGGCAGAATATGCTTTACATTAGGGATAACTTTACCACAAACTTACCAAAGTATGCCTATAACCGAGACAAAAACTGATGTAGTTCCACTTTGGTCTGTATATTTAAATGAAGGAGTAAACAAGCTTAAAATGTGACACTATGCTACCTATACATTTCATTCCTAAATTCAACCCAAGTTATCAGTTAACCAAATTTAAGACTGAGCACCAGAGTTGCAGAGTAATCAAGATATAACCACAAGGGGTATTATCCCATACCCATCACCGCTTTGGACATGCACTTTGATGGAATAAATGTTGCTTCACTTTAATCTCAAGTAAAATAGTTACAAAATAATAAGCAAGGTGGGTGCATCACGAGTTTAATATGAAAAGCTTTGGTTATAAATTCATTAAACTATGCAAAATATAAGTGAATGCATGTCACAGTCTGAATTTCCTCCATTTTAATAATAAAACACTACTGCTGATGCATATGTGTTATGGATATAGCAATTTTGAGTGGTTCACTGCATCAGGAGATTATCCTAACGTATACCAAAATATATTCTCAAATAACTGTGAAACCATAACAGTACACAGTTCTGCACATGTGTATAACCTAAAACTATTGATTATTTCTTTATATGACTGATTTTTTTTAAGCGGGCTTAAATCCTCATTTGACCTGTTTTTTCTACACTACAACTCATTCAATACACCCAATAATTTACTTCTAATTCCTGTAGATATGATATAATACCAGGGTTATGGTTGAATAAGCAAAGGAATAGTACAACTTCTAAAGATGTCAGGTTTGTGTTTAACTAGATACAATATTACCCAAAAGCGAATGTTTGTACATAAACAATAGTTACCTGTTTGATGATTGAAGCCCCATTTGTTGCACCTCTTTGTTCCCTGTATGTTGTGATGTCCACAGTGAACTTCAAGCATTGCATACATAGTATTTGGTTCCTGCATTTCAATTCCTGAGTGACAGTTGAAGTGTGCACATCATTAGTATGTCTCCAAGAGTGGAGATATCTACAGAAAATCTTGCTGCAGTTGTAGCACTTAGACAAGCAGATTTATCAATTTGCCAAATAGCAAAACAGTGTAGGTGTTTATAGGGGGAGCGCAATACACCCTTTACTCCAGATGACAACCGTAGCAATAAGGATATACCACAACCAGGGCAACCTCGTAAAACAACTAAAAATTATGTTAAATTTATCAGAATTACTCGTAAGAGAAATAGATTGAAAACATTGCCAAAAATTTGAGCAGAAATGAATAGGACAAAAATATCTGTTGCAACAGTAAAAGGGACATATTAAAGCCAGGTTGAAAGGATGTGTGACTGCAAAGAAACCCCTTCTGAGGCCCATAAAGAAAAAGAGGAGACTGGAATGGGCTAGAAAACAATAATTGGACATCTGAAGAATGGAAGAAGTTATTATTCACCGAAGAATCAAAATTTGAGATTTTTTGAACCAGGAGGATATTCGTTCACTGATTTGAAGGAGAAAGGGTAGCCCAGCAGTGTGTTCTACCTACAGTTAAATACAGTGGTGGCTCTATTATGGATTGGAAGCACTACCACCACAGCAGTATCATACATTACTAAGTGGATTGCACTTAATAGGAAAAATGGTTCACTTTATCACAGGATAATGACCCAAAACATTGATCAGAATCCTTTAAGAAATACATTGCATCAAAGGAATAACAGAAATTGTGAAAGATATGGCCTGGCCATCACAAAGCCCTGACTGTAATCCCATTGAAATGGTCTGGGATGAAGTGGACAGACATATCAGGGAAGTTCATATATCCAGCAAGGAACACCTCTGGAACATCAGGAGGATTCTTTGATAAAAGGAAATTTAAGTATTCTGTTTGCATTATATATGTGTAAGTTTATATAATTATATTTTTGGAAAAATAAAGTTTGATTTTTGTTCATAACTGAAATACCAGATAAGAGTCATGGTGTATTGAAATTAATGAGCAGTAGTGTAATTTTGGAAATTATTTAGAGAGGCCAACCTATTGATTTTATTCTTTTCTTTCTTTGTAATGGGTGTGTCTCACTGATTTCTGCCTCTTTAAGTAATGTAACAAAATACAAAAATTTTTCCTGTGAGGGCACAGTGTTTTACCATGTGACTGAGATTTTGGTATTATTGCCAACTTCTCAAAAAAAATGATAGAATCAAATCAGTCAAGGAGGTTACCCTCGTATTACAGAATGTTCTGTACCAAGAAAATTTATGGTGAAGGAAGTGGCAAATAGAGATAATCTGGATTTCTAAAGGTGGTGGAAATTGCATTAAAGAACAGTATGCTGTCTCTTAGGTTTATCAATCAGTATTCTTTATATTTAGTCTATTTCCATGAAAAATAAAAGATTACATCAAGGTGTATTTGACAATAAACAGTCTGGTCTGTCATATCTTCTTCATGGTTCTTAGTTCAAAGATATCCATACCACCATAGTACCCTTCTAGAAAAATTTCCATTAAAACAACAAAAATAGAAGTCCTGAGGAAAATCAAAACCTATATTCCTAAAGAACACAAAGATTTTTACACAAAAATCAATTCTTGTTTAACGGAACACAAAACTGATACAAAATAAGAACAATGAAAGCATTTAACACAGATAATAACAGCATTTGTGTTATTTATTAATTATTGTGGTTCGAAACAAACTATAGCTCTTAATATTTTGATTGCTTTGAAAAATCATTATATGAAACTCAAAAGCAAAGGAAATGTCAGTTTTTTCTAATCTTATTTGTTTAATCTTAGGTTCCTTTTCTTTTAGAGCTAAGTCAATAGCGTCTATAGTTCATTAAAATATACCATAAATGCCTAAGTTGAAGGCCTTTCTGATGTAACAGAATTACCCTTTATTTACCTGAAAAATAGATTACAAATAGTTGTCTTTATTTAATTGCTTTCACAACAATTTTGCAGTACCATTTTCTCTTGTCACTTTGACATATCGTAATTCTCATCACTTCAATGCCACTGCTGTATGCTGTGTGTTCCCAGTTGAAATTGACTTGCTGGTGCTCATTCTCTACTTGTTATACCTGTCACACATGTGTGTTAATTATGGATTGGCCGGCACAATGACACTGCTCCTTCCTCGGTGATAATTGTCCTGACTAGAACTGCTGTAGTAGGCTAGATGATCCAAGTGTACTACCAGCCTCTCTGTTGTGGTAGGCGACATTGTTATATCTCTTCAACATGAGGTATGGCCCTTGTCGTTATTGTTGAAGTTCTGGTTAGGGGATATAGCAATACAATATCATACTGCTGGCATCATGGACTGTTGCCCTGTGGATTGTAATGAGCATTCATCCAGACGCCTGCTACCCAGGCCATTTTATGCATGTCATGGAGTTGGTCTATGAGATGCTCCATGTAGTCGACTGCTAGCTGTGCTGTTCCAGGAGGAATCCCAAACATCAGGTTGCACAGTAGGCCCAGGTGTCTGCCAAATATCAAAATTTCTGGTATTAACCCCCGTGGTGTCCTGTGTTGAAGAGTGGTATGCTAGCAAGAAAAATTGCATGCTGACATCCCAATCTTTCTGGTGATTTGCCATAACCTTCCTCAAATGTTCTTCTATAGTCATGATGTACTGCTCAACCATACCATCTGACTGTGGGTGGAGAGGTGTTGTATGTGTCGTGTGTACTCCAATTTGCTCCAGTGTTTCCATCACCAGTTAGACACAAAGTTAATGCTCTGTTCCCTGTGTAGTTCCAGTGGTACCCCATAGCACATAAAACAGTTCTTCTATGAGGTAGGTCTTGGCATCCAGGTTAGGGTTGGTATACACCTCCAGCTACTGGGTGAAATAGTCCCTGGCAACAAACAGGTATCTATTGCTCCTGTCACACAGTGAATGCCCAAGTTACATCAATGGCCATGTTTTCAAAAAGTACTCCCTTATTATACTGCTGCATGCAATTCTGGCTCGTTGCCTGTAGTCTGCAAATTGCCACATATGACATTGGTGGCACCACTTCTCAACGTGTTCCTGTAGTCTCAGCCAGAAGTACTGTTGTCAGAGCTTGTGAATGGTAAGGTTGGTTCCCAAATATCCTCCCGAAGTCCCTGCCTGTGCTTCCTCCAGGACGATCTTGCTCCAAGGGAGGGTCAGCTGCTCACTGTGGATCTTCCACCAGGTGAATCCCATACTCTCAACAGTATTCCTGCCTTGGTATTCAACGAGTCCCACTGGGCCCAGCAGGGGTTACACACATTACTCCTGTATGCATTCTCCTCCCAGCTCTGTCTAGTTCTTGCGTGCATTTCTCTCAGGAGTTGCCACAAGTCAGCATCTGCCAGCTGCTTCCTCCTCAGGCCTATGCAATCCTGTTTAGGGACACTGCTGAAATGATACAAATAGCTGTGGGACGCTCTTTCTCCTCAAGCTTGGTGCAGTAGAGGCACTCTTTTGGACAGGGTCATCATGACATGACATCTGCATGTTTACTACTGGCAGAAGCTCACACTGCGTAATGCAGTTCTTTTTGTGTCTTGGAGAGCATCTTGCTGTAATAGTCAAATACCCATTTGTGGCCATCTTGAACTTGGAATAGCATGTTGCAAATGCTGGTGATGCTGGCATCAGTGTCTACTATGAAGTTTCCACCAGGTTGTGAAAATCCCAATATAGGTTCAATGTAGAGTGCTGGCATAAGTGCCTGGAATGGATTCTCTTCAATTTCTAACCACATGTCCTTCCATCAGAGAATTCAGGGGGTTTTACAATGTTGGTAGGAGCTACATGGCCTGAAAACTTTGCAGCACTTTTTTTTTTTTTTTCCGGACGAAGCCAATCTCTCACTGCCTGAGCTGTCTCTGGTTCGGTGGCCAACCTAGATGGTGAGACTATGTAGCCCAAGTAGTTCACCTGGCTTGCACCTCCCTAGCTCTGTACAGCCTGATGTCCTAATTGGTGTCTGTTGCCTCATGGCTGTTCTCGACAAGCCTACGATGCCCAGGCAATGCATAATCCATTCGGTAATGTCTTCCGGTCCAATACCAGGATCATTGATCATTGACCCTGCAGGTGCACCTTCACCACCACCTTGTGAGCACAATTATACTGTCCTTCAGGATCATCCTGTTCATGGGGGCTCTGGAGCAACCCTCGTCTAGGCAAGTTGCAAAACCTTCCTGCCAACATCAAGCATTTGCTCAGAGCTTCTGAGGGCATCCAGTCCCACTGTCACATCCTTAAAATGAAAAACCATAATCTCACAGTGCTCTGTCCCATGTGAACTCCAGCAGGGCTTCCTCCATAGGTAAGATATCACCTGATACCATCATTGGATCCTAAGGCCAACTGGGTGTTTGTGTCAACAAGTCTTTTGCCATGTCAGGTCTGATGACAGTAATAGCTGCACCAGTGTCTATTAATATGCTGCACACCAGCCATTTGTGATGTGACTGCCATCTATCTTCTGCCCTAAGCAAGTAGCATCACTTGAGCAGTTGGTGAACACGACCCCAATGTGCCTCTCACCATGCCAGTCCTTACTCCCTTTCTGCCTCCTTGATGCCACTAATTATTATTGAATGACTCATGTATAATTCATTAAATTCTTCTCTAAAATGAACTCTCTATAAGTAATAATGTATGATTTATTGCTCATTGTTTTAGTTTTGTGACACTATCTTAAACTATTTTTGGGCCATAAATGCACAATTTATTTTGCATATTTTCCAGTATCCTTTGCTGATTAATTGCCTTGATGCAATGACTATTATTCACATATCAAATAACATTCTGTGTTACAGACAAAAAAGATGAAGGAATTGGGAAGCAAGCTGTGTGATGGACAGGTATCATTAACGGCAGGCAATACTACCTATGCAGTTGGCGATGCTGGGAGTCAGAATGATACTGTATTAAGTATCAATGAACAAAGGGCAAAAAGAATAAAACTAGAAGAAGCTGCAGTGGCGGATGGCAGCGGTATTACGTATGAAGTTGGACCAAATGGACAGCAGTATGTGTGGATACCTTCTGCACAAGGAGTAATGGAACCAACAGCACTTACTCATGGTGAATCTAACATTGTGCCTATACCAGTTCTCCCAACGTTCCCAGTCCCACCAATGCAAGCAACTCCACAAGCAGTCATTACATTACCAGAAGTTCAAGAAAAAGATGTAGACATCCAGATTCTGTCATCAATTCAAGTACCACAGGCAGAAAAAGTGACCAAACCATCAACTGAGGAGGCAAAGAAACCAATGCTAGAACAAGCTGCAGTGGCGGGTGGCAGCGGTATGACAGATGAAGTTGGACCAAATGTACAGCAGTATGTGTGGATGCCTTCTGCACAAGGAGTAATGAAACCAACAGCTCTTACTTATGGTGAATTTAACATTGTGCCTATACAAGTTCTCCCGCCTTCTGCACAAGGAGTAATGAAACCAACAGCACTTACTCATGGTGAATTTAACACTGTGCCTATACAAATTCTCCCGCCTTCTGCACAAGGAGTAATGAAACCAACAGCACTTACTCATGGTGAATTTAACACTGTGCCTATACAAGTTCTCCCGCCTTCTGCACAAGGAGTAATGAAACCAACAGCACTTACTCATGGTGAATTTAACACTGTGCCTATACAAGTTCTCCCGCCTTCTGCACAAGGAGTAATGAAACCAACAGCACTTACTCATGGTGAATTTAACATTGTGCCTATACCAGTTCTCCCGCTTTCTGCACAAGGAGTAATGAAACCAACAGCTCTTACTCATGGTGAATTTAACATTGTGCCTATACAAGTTCTCCCGCCTTCTGCACAAGGAGTAATGAAACCAACAGCACTTACTCATGGTGAATCTAACATTGTGCCTATACCAGTTTTCCCGCCTTCTGCACAAGGAGTAATGAAACCAACAGCACTTACTCATGGTGAATTTAACACTGATTCAGACATCCAGAGTCTGTCATCAATTCAAGTACCACAAGCAGAAGAAGCGACCCAACCTGTAGAAACTGAACCTGTTCCAAACGCCGTGCCAGTGATTTGCATTGGAAGGCCAATGCAACAAATCGCTACTGTGAAACCAATAAAACTACTGCAGATAACTAAAAACCTGCCATTATCTCAGACAGCAAAAGGACGTCAAGCTGGAAATGACCAGGAAAAACCACCATCAAAATTTCTGCCAACTGTAAGCATTGATAATCCTACAACTTTGATGTCCAAAAGATCATCTAGATCATTGTCAACAAATAGTGCAGAAAAGGCACCAGAACCGAGTGGAACAACCCGAGCAGTCCTGGAGATAACCAATAAAGACAGGTAATGCAAAAGTTATTAAGTATTCTAGGATCCAACAAAGCATTACAAAATTAGTTATCATGAACGCCTAATATCAGTCACCTTGGCTCACTTGCTATTTACTTTGTTTATTCAAATACAAGACAATGCTGTTTTTAGTTATCCCAAAAAATATTTATATTGTGAACTGGAGGTTGTCCTTCATTTGCATTATGTCTTCCACATAGAATGCTGGTAAAAGTAAGTTTCAAACAAAGCTGCAGGTACAGCAATGACTAAGCTTGTGTAGAAACAGTAAAAACTACTGACAAGGTCATGATATAAAATGGTAGATTTTGTGCATTTTTTGCACTGTAAATTTAACTGTTAATAGACATATAGGTCTTATATGCATTCTCACTGAAAACAAGATTTCTCTCCATAGCTAAAATAAAGCAAGTATTTCCTTTACTTCAGTTGTAGTTGTTAATGTTGTATTGGGAGGCAATATTCAAACAGAAAGGGACAGATTTTGCTGTGCAAATCCCTCCTTCCATTGCACTCATACCAATATATTTCTATTCTCCCTTCTTTTTCTTTCTGCCAACCACAATGTGAATTTTTGCTAAGATGTGTTATGTTGTCTAAATAGGATATTGTATGCTCATCATTCCCTACAGCTGCAGTCACCTTCTCCTACTGCTCACATATCAGCAAATTTTGCTCTCTCCTCTCTCTCTTTCTCTTTCCTGCTCACAATCTAAATTTTCATACAGATTTGAGTTAGGTAAAACTTTCTGTAATGAGGTAGATGGTTGTTTAAATAGAAAATCTTATCCATTATTGTCGTGCAGCTGCTTTGGTTTTTCCATTATCCATGTCACCTTCCGCCATTATACACAAAGACTGTTACATTTCTGTTCTCCACTCTGCCTCTCTCCTACACTTCATGTAAATTTCCACTCAAATTCGAGTCAGGTTAAAAACAAGATTTGTTCTGCTTAAGTCCCTTAGTTTATTAAACATATATACCATAAAATAAGAACTGAAGCTTTCCTGGCGACATGTTAATTCAAAATCTTCTCGGGCTTCTAGCCAGGTAAAAACTTGGCTTGACACTAACATTTCGAAGAAGTGCATCTTCCTCGTCTTCAGGGTGAACTGATGGTTTGAGCTTGCGGAGACTGGTATTTATAAGAGCTGGGATGAAGCTAACATCTGATTGGTTCGCGAGATATTATATATACCATACTTTAAGTTTTGTTTCCAAATGAAGTTATCACATCTTCTTATAAAGAAAGAATGCTAAATTCCAAAATTAAATTCTGATAAAATGGGTTGTGTTGCATTCAAATAAATATGGTAATAGGTTGGATTCACCTACTGTGGTGAAAATTATTAGAAAAACATTTTTGTTATTTGTAATTTCTTGTTTTAGTTGGTATAAATATATGCTGTATATTTTTAAAAACTATGATGTGTTCCATTTCTCTACTTATTCTGTAACTGTTCTTACAGAAACTTATTCTTCTGGCTACTTCATGGTAATCAAGATAAACGTTAACTGAAATGGTGTTATTACATATTAATTCCTTGTACAAGAAGAATCAGGAAATACAATAAGTGAAACAATAGTCAACTCTTTTAAAGGCCAGTTGCTGTGTGACGGGTTTCAAGTGTTATACTGTTTGCTTGTCCAGGAGAAAGAAAAACAAAACGTGATTTCCCATTTGAGATTTCAGAAGAGTTCCAGTATTGCAAAATTGAAACCAATAACAAGTTATACCTCAGAGAAGATTATCCCCCCCCAAAAAAAAATGTATTTGGTATCAATTATATGTATTAATGAGGTCTAGATGTTTTGTGTGGTACCACTTGCACACTTTTTTGAGCCCTGAACTGCTAGTGCTACGAATAGTCCGAGACAAGAAGACATAAGGTTTGCCAAAGGAACCATAGAGAGCATCATTGCCCATGCTATAGATTTGCTACATAGCATATATCTCTTCCTCTATTGAGGTTTACATTGTGTTAAAAATTCAACCAGTAATTTTAACTTTGAAATGGCTAAAACAGATCCAGGATCATGAGCATTGAAACTATGACTGTGATTTAAATTGGTACCACTGAAATGAACATAAAGCATAATGGCTAATTTGTTAAATTTGCAAAACATTGTCTTTTGTCTCTAATTCAACCATTGATCAGCCTGGAGAAAATAGTGGCGGAAACTACATCTCATAGCATTGTGTAATATAATGTAAGGTATGACTGCTTAAAAGACATGAAAAGCCCCTGTTCCCATCCTACAGAAACAATGCTATCTCAGAGCTCAAGAAATTTGTGTGCAAATTTTGTCTCTTTACAGTTTATCAGTTATGCAAAATTCATAGAATAAAGAGGACTTCCCAGAAAATTCAAATATGGATCTTATTTATTAAGAAATAGCTTAAATATATCACATTTTAAACACAACCATTGAGACATTTTTACAAAATCAATGTTTTCTAAATATATTCCATGGAAATGGTAGTTTGGGATGGAGGGATTTTCTTAAAAACCCTTGTGTTTCATCTTTGATGCTGAGCTTAAATACCAAGCAAGGTAACTAACCAACTTTTCGTTTTAGAGTTATGCTGTTCACCCACAAACATGAACCCTCTCTTAAAAAATGATAACTTTTTTAGTAAGCAGAATTCAAAACATATATTTTGTATGAAATCTTGATATCTAAGATTTTTTTGGGTCACTACTTTCGAATGTGTGATGCACAATTTTTCCCAAGTCCAACGCTAGCAGAATATTTTTTCAAAGTGCGGCTTTAGATGTTTTTATCTAATGTGTATTTAAAACCACTTTTAATTATGATTTCATTCAGAAGAATATTTTTTAACATAACTTAAGATTTACAGTACTTTATTTATTTATTTACTTTTTGCTCAGTAAGCCATGCTGAAGAATGCAAACCGCTAATTTATCCATTTCTATCACTTAATGCAATGCAGCCAACTGTATTTTTTCATCAATAAATTACACTATATTAACTAAGCCCAGACAAGCTTAATCAGTAATCATCATGTCTTCCACATGTTCCTGGAAAGGGTCTGCTGAATGATTTAATATTCACAAAGGTGAGCATCAAATATTCCCACCAAATGCCACCCCTGAATAGATACTACCATTTAATAATAATAATAAAACATGAAAATCAGAACACTCACACTTGTGAATTTTATTATTTACCTTGCGGCAGTAACTGAACCAGTCAAAAGCTACCTCTCACACTGGTCTCCAACCGAACACTCCATTACCTATGGAAAAGAAAATGTCTGTGCAATAGCCTTGCTTGGTCTAATCTTTGTGCACAGTTCTTCATATCGTTCTAAAAAGAATAATAATTATAGCTAATTACTAGATAGTTTATTCATACCAAAAGTCATAAAAATAGGGATCAAGTTTAACATCATGCTACCTGCAGCAAAACTTGGGAAATGTACGATCCCAACTCTTAATGGTGTGCAGGACAACAGACCTCTGCATAATTGAGGTAAACCGACAAATCTGTCATATTTGGATGAGCTGTTTCTAAAACTTTTATAATCTGTAAGAATATTACTAAGGTCATATAATCTTCATTTCTCACACTACAATAAAGTCTGAACAATTGTATCGCCATGTTTTTAAAGCATATCAATTAAAAGCAAAAGAAGGCATTGTCAGGACGTGCGTACCTGTGTGTGCACACGCGCGCAAGGGTGTTGATGAACTATATCAAAATATTTTCACAGATTATGTAGATTACTTAAATAATTAATTTGAGATAGACTTATGGCCTGTTAATTGAAATTTCGAAGTAACGGTTATACGTTTCTGAAGTGCCAGTACGCCATGTATCACAGCACTTTGTCTGGAATGAAAAAAATAATAATAAAAAACAATTACTCTATGACAGTAATCAAACTCATGAACTTTGGGATAGCAGCTTCCCACGGTATGCATTAAACCACCAGAGCAATTGAAAAAATGCCTCCAGAGTAAGCTACATAACTAAAAAACGTAGTTAATGAATGCTCAGTGTCGCACAGACAAGTGATAAGTTCAAGATTTTACAGATTTTTGCGACATTAAATTTTGAGAACTCTAGTAACAAGCTGCTAGAAATCAATATCTCTATACTCGGACAGCAGTTTTAAAGACATTCTAGGCTATTATTTCAACCTGCTTTGCTTTAACACCGACTTATCAGCCCTGATACCCACACATTTAATGCATGTAGCTGTGTTATGTTTATCTGGGGACCGTGCATTGCCGATCTCAAATTACTTATATCAGTCACGTGTACAATCTTGCAAATTATTTTGGTATAGTTCATTAACACCCTGTGTGTGTGCGTGTGTATATGTATATATATATTGTTGCTGCTGCTCATACTGTTACTGGGGGCAGCTGCAACTATATCATTTTGTTAATAATCATAATTATTATGCAGCAGATGCTATTTAAAATATTTAGGGCCATCTGACCAAATTTTTGTGAATTACCAAAACTATAAATGGTGTTAGGAATATAAGTGCTCATATTTTCTGTAATGGTAGATTGGTGGACTGACTAAGATCTCTTTATGAAAAATGCATCTACAGTGAATGAGAAAGAAGTTAATTAAACTTATTTAGAATACTTAATTTACAATGTATGGCAAAACAGTAGGACTTTTAATGTCAATATAAGTATAGAATTTATTCACTTTAAGAAATGCAATGATTTCAGAAGTTGAACAAGAAGAAAATGATTGCAAGTATTGAAATAAAATACAATTAACACAAGTGCAGTCTTGGTCTTAAAGGCAGTCCTCAAGCTCCTCTTGAGCTGAATTGCAACCCTCAGATGAACAGGGCACATGAAACAAACAATGGTTCAATATACCTAAGGCAATCTTGGGCTTGAACCCAAAGAACACCTAGAGTACGTTCATTGCCAGGAAAGCTTTAGCTCTAACCTCAGTGGTTCAGTGCTATGAAATTGATCAATTTATAGATAATGCCTCTATGGCTTGTTTATCAAAATTATCAAAACTCAGATTCAAAATAAACAAGAGTTCAATATTTTTAGTACATAAGATAATCAAAACTATGTATTTATGAATTTGTCAGCAGAATAAAACATGTAGTTTAAGAGTAGAGTTTCAATCTCCTCCTCAAATGTTTTGCTCTGTGGACTTTTATAGCCTCAGGGAGTTTATTAAATCCATAAACATCTTTATGAGAAAATGAATTCACATTTTGTTAACCTATGTTATTGGAGATAGACTGCTGTTGATGTTTTTGTGTGAATGGTAATCCTTACATTAAGTTTAAAAATGAATTTATTTTCATGTATGATGTTAAATAATGTTGTTATTGGTACCATACACTTGTTCACATCTACGGCTGGTTACTAGTAAGGCTAAATTAGTCTGTTTGTTATCTTATCAGCAGGCAAGTAGTTACTGTGTCAAAATCTTCTGACGCACATTAGTGCTGCATGATTGCCAAATGTACCTACACAAATTTATTTCACTAGACACACTAAAAACCAATTGTGTAGCAAAAATTTGTAGCTAAACTACTCGTTATAGCAACAAATGTTAAAGACTTGAATTCATCTTTTAAAGCCCTACAAAGCCATGTTAATTTCATGTTATAATAATGAAATAATTCACCAGTAAGCAAAATGGGAGAGGAATGTCTAGGATTACCAATATGAAGTCGCTACTCCAACTACCATGCAGTTATATTAAAGTACAATAATGATACAGTTTCTACATGATGAAGGCATTGATAATAAATGGAGATTAGAAGGCTTACCTTCGCTTAATAAGTTGTGCTTCCCGAGGCATCATGAGTTCTGAGGACACTCGTTTATCAGTTAAGGGTCTTAGCTGTAAATCAGGTTCAATGGCATGTTTAAGAATCAGAGCTGTTAATGTAAAACACGTTATTTGGCATGGAGATCTAGATGTGGTATTGAGTACACCAGATAGCACACATTTAGCTCTATTTTTATATGTACAGCTCCATGTAAGTAAAACCTGTGCCTATCAAAAAAAAGTTTAATCTTCCAGCAGCATGATAATTCAAGTGATAATTAAAAAGGCAAGCACTAACTTATTGATGCTAAACTTGTATTACTCAGTGAAAAAATCTGATTATTTTTGTAACCCATATTATAACTTTATGTGAAAAAAAGAAAAATATATAATTTGTGTGAAAGTTCAGTAACAGGTTTAATACACCTTATCATGATAGAGAAGTTTTAACTTAGAAAAAAATGTTGAACACAGTATTAGAATCTCAGAAATTCCATTTGTTCATGGTTATAGGTAGTGATATTGAATTTCTTTAACTCTGAAATTATTTTGAATCCATAATATATTTTTGTAAACTTGGAATTTATTATTTTGTGTCACGTAACATGTCTTACAGCTGAACCCATCCGATAAACTGAGTCTTTACATCCAAAAAAGAACCATAGATTTAAATACATGTATTGAACTGACATTAGTAGGGCTCAGACTTTAATTAAGAAATCAATGTATAGAGTTCATTACCTCCAAATTACACTAGTTGCTACATTGTCAGAGGGATGCTAAATAACCTTAGCATATTGCCCAATTCCTATAATAAAAATTACATTCTTTCTCTTACAATATTCTGCATTCTATGCAATTGTTCTAACTAAGCTATCCCAGCAACATGATAGCACAACATTAATTTGCCCAACTGATTTGTTCACTTCCTAGCAAACCTAATCCAAAAACAGTGAGTGAGATAGAAATAAGAATGCATACCATTAACCATTTTTATGTTAAAAAAAAAAAAGTTGATTTTGCACATTGGGATTTTTTTTTTTTAACTGTCAAATGATATTTTTTCACCTGCCTCTAATTCAGCCAACATAGTGGGTGTTGGCCAATGTTAAAATTGAAAAGAATTGTGATTAGAGTGAAGTCTAGTGACTGTTCCATGTCATTGCCACCTTGAGTAATTTCTACAGCAAGGAGCAAGTGGTGAGGAATAGGATAAAAGGTATAGAAAGACAAAAAATGGAAGCCTGGGAATAAAATATATCTTTTAAGTTTATATGGAAGAGTGAAGAGAGATTGGGGGTGAGATGGTTGTCTCGATGTATGTAGTAGACAGGAAAGGGAGAGGAAGTAGAGGAAAGCTTGTACTGGAAGCAATTTCTATTTAATTTATTAATTTTAAAGGTATTATAAGGAATGAGTAGTTTGCACATGAAACGAAGTGAAATCTTAGATTTTGATAATGTAATGTTTGTTGTCTGTTTTCACAGGGACAAGAAGATTGCTCAAGTTCGTGGGCCAAACAGAAAAATTCAACAGTTACCAGAAGGCGACATTGTCCCTCACAAGAATGAGTTCTTTTCCTGCAGCTTATGCAACAAGAAGTTCCTTTTTAAGACAACTATAAATAAACATAAATGTAACTAACGTTGCATATAACAATGTTTAAATGAAAGTCCTAAATCTTGTAATTTTCAAAGACAGCAAAGAAAATATATAAAACTGTTATAATTTTGAACTATAATGGATAGTACCATTCTTCTGTTTGACATAGTCAAAACACCAAACACTTTTTGAGTCCATTTTTAATACCAGATTTTATAATAACTTACATTCTTAATTTCTAGAAAAACATGTTCTATTCAAATATACTATAGCTCATATAAAATGAATATAAACATCTTAGTAATATAAATGGATATTATATTGCTTAGGTATCTTGAGGGCGGTTTAATAAATACCCGCATTAAAATATATGGAGTTGCTAAGGTAAATGACATTACCATGGTATACTGTAATTTTGTACATGTCATCAAAACAAATTTGGTTACTGATTGAAGGATAGTTCAGATATGGCAGGCATTTCAGTAGTTCAATATATTTTCATTAAGATGGAAAAAGTGCAGTATCCTTCAATGATTCAATCTTTATTTTTGAGTGGGAAAACTAGCAAGGAGATAAATGAAATTGGATGCTGTTTATCAAGATCTTTAACCATATATGACAACAATTAGATATTGGTTTAATGTCTTTAAATGTGGTGAAACATCTGTTTTTGATGCGAAGTGCTCAAGATCCCCAGCAGTTGTGGTTACTGAGTAAATCGTTGAAAAATTCTAGGATATGATTCTTGCCAGTAGCGAATTCTCCCATACACCGCCGGTGTACTAAACTTGAGAGGGTTCAAAACGACTCAATAAACAAGCAAAATAATCAGAATTTTTGTATGTCATCATGCTAAATACGAAATAATCGCAAGGTTGTGTGGTTAAATTGTGTGTGCACACCATCTCACCACTAGTTAAAATGATAACCATGCTTCCAATATTCTCGCTAGCTAGGCAATGCCAGCAATGGTATGCGCGTGCATCTACTCCATTGCAAGTTGAAGCAACAGACGCGCATTCCCAATTCTCCGTTAGAGAGGCGGGGGGAAACTGAGTTGCCAGCTGTTAGCTGTTGAAATGCACTGCTAAATTTTGCGATTGACAATCACTTTTTTTGGCTGTATTAGTATTGTTTTGTTTGTAAGTTTTTGTGAAAATGACGGATATAAGTGTTACTGAAGCTAGTGGTTCTTGTGACTGTGCAGTGGAACGTATGTTACGTTAAAGACTGGATTTCGGAATTTTGAATATTCTGAAAAACTTAAAATAAAAAACAATGGCAGGCCCACTTCCGAACTACCAGGCCTGATTGTAAAATGTCAAGACAGAAAACGAGAGTATAACAGACATTTCTGCATTAGCAATTATTCTAGGTACAAATGGTTAACTGGTTGCCCCAAATTAAACAAATTCTATTGTTGGCTGCGTCTTCTTTTTAGTAATGACAAAAGCAGTACTACATGGTCTCATGAAGGATTCGACAATATAGTTTCTTTAACTGGTTCATCAAGTAAGCAAGGAAAACCAAAAAATCGCATATTTTGTTCATTCACTCCTTGTAATTTTGGCAATATGCGAATAGACCTGCAGCTAAATGCTCAGAAATCATTACAAATTTCAAAGAATAATGAAAATGGTAAAAAAGAACAGAGAAGTATTGAATAGACCCATTGATGTTGTTGGTCACTTGGGAAAGCAGGAATTAGCTTTAAGAGGACCAACGAGTCAGGAAGTTTGTTTTAACTCCGTAGCAAAGCTCACTAAGAGCCTTGACCTACCGCCTGGCCGCTGTGTCCCCCCTCATTACAGATGTCATGGATGGGGTGAAGTACTGGGGGGTGAGACGTTGTCAGCCGCTACTTCTGCATCAAGTAGCTCCTCAATTGGCCCCCCCCCAGGGACCTCACGAAGCTGAGTGCACCTTGGTCCAGGTCTCCCAGCCAGGGAAAAATCCTCATGCCAGTACTGGGAATCGAACCCAGGTCTCCCGCTTGGCAAGCAGCAATGCTACCACTGGGCTAAGGAGATGACCAGAAAGTTCTTTTAATAGAGGTAATTACAAAGAAACACTGGATTTACTCAGTACGTATGTTCAACTTTTAGATGATCATTTAAGAAATGCCATAGTTTTTCAGGGCACTTCGTCATCCATTCAGAATAATTTAATCGAAGCTGTTAGGGGTGTTTTGGTTAATTATATAACAAAAGAACTTGCATCCGCTAATTTTGTGCCTATTCTTCTAGACGAGTGCTCCTACATAGGGAACAAATCCCAACTTTCTACTATTTTATGCTATGTGAACAAATTGGGGGGAAGTTAAAGAAAGGTTCATGTGCTTTGCAGACGTCAGTGCAGATAGATCTGCTGACCCACTTTACAACCATGTACTTACAGCAGTTATAGAATTTAATAATTGTAAGAAATTTGCGCTCAGACATGATGATGCAGCTGTAATGTCTGGTCAATTATATGGTCTGCAATCTAAAGTACAAGTGGCATTTCCACAGGAATTATTTGTTCAATGCTACTGTCATATTCTAAATTTGGTTCTGCAATAGTCACCGATGTGTATTAATAAGTGTAGAATTTTTTTTCAAACTCTATCAGGGCTCTCTAATTTCTTTACTCATTCCACTAAAAGAACAGAAACTTTGCGCACTTTTATGAATAAAAAGTTACCAAAGGCAGCTCCAACACGCTGGAACTTCAATTCACGCCTTGTCAACACTGTACAAGAGCAATGAGATAACCTGATTTTATTCTTTGAATTCCTGACAGAACCAGAAAATAATGTTAATTGGGGACCTGATTCATTGGTTAAAGCACAAACTTTTCTTTATTTTTTGACCCGGTTAGATACTGTGTTCCTCCTCAAAATATTTTTGGCAATATTTGTTCATACTGCCATTCAAAATTAATCCAGACTAAAAATACTTTAAAACAGCTAAGAAGAGAAGGGTTCGAAAATATTTGGCGAAACATTTGTACTGAAGTGATAAATGAACATGCACAAAAGAAAAGGAAGAATAATGAACCAAGTGAAGTTACTGAAGCTATATTCAGAAGGATATTCTATGAAATTTTGGATAATGTGCTCTATCAAATATAAAATAGGTTTTCCGACTACAAAAGTTTTCGTTTCTTTGCTCTCCTTAATTCCTCAAAATTCAAGGCTTACAGAATGTCTTTTCCTAATCTACATTGCTCAAAGTTGTTGGACACCTATGGCTCAAATTTTGATTCAGTACATCTGAAAAATGAACTTAGTGCTGTGTACTCTTCTGGAGATAAAAATTTTGAAGGAAAGTCAGTTGGTGAAATAGTGAAAATTATGAACGAAAGAGATGTGGAGTGGGTTATGGCTGAAGGTTACAAATTAGCTTGTCTAATTCTAGCTGTACCAGCAATTACAGCTTCTCTTGAACGGTCATTTTCCACTTTAAATTGAGTAAACTCTCACAGTAGGTCTACAATGGGCCAAGAAAGATTATCCTCTGTGTCAATGATGTCCATGGAAAAACAGTTACTTTGTACGCTTCGGAAGGATGTTCATGAGAATTTCATGCAAGCCGAAATCTTGTTGATTGGAGCTAACATTCCAGTAAACTGGTAAGTACTACTACTAAAATTAACAATAATTTAAGAATACAGGTGTCCCTCACATTACGCGAGGTCCTCATGAATTATCATGCAACAAAAAAGAAGCGCATAGCCCGCCTGGGTAATGTGGTGGTAGCATGTCTGCCTTACATTCAAAAGGTTGCGAGTTCGAATCTCGGATAGATTTTTTTTAGGGTTTTCACTTATCCTGAGAAGGCGATGTTGAATAACTTTAAGCTCCATGGACCCCAAGATCACTTGAGCATCATTTCACCAATTTCATTCATTCATCGTCCGCTATGACCAACCAAGTTAAAGGACGTTAAACTTAAAACGTGTAAAGTAATTGTGATAGTGATATGGGCTATTTCAAGGTAAAGATGAAAAAAGTAAGTTTTAAACAGATGCATCTATTTATGTCATTTGTACAGTGTTAAAATCAACATTTTCTAAAAATGCGTAAAATTAGATCACACATAACGAGAGATGACTATATTTTATAGAGTAAGAAAAATGATGACAAAGGGGGCGGTGTACGTAAATTACTGACCACGAATAGCCACTGATTCATGCTAATCATGGAACTAAGATAGTTTGCATTGTGGCAGAGCCCATAGATGTGCCGACAGGAATGGCAGTTGAGATTTTGCACCAAAGTTGAAGGTGAAAAACTTGTTGGGCCAATGAGTATGGCAATTGTTTACAGTCAACATGAACTAGTACTGCTTTCAACTTGAAGCTCTATTTGGTGCTATTTAAATGAAATCTGAAGGACTTTATGCATTGTGTTGTCACTGACAATGAGAATTGTATTCATCATATTCACGGAAACCAAGCTACAATCAAAACACTGAATAAATGCTTTGCGGGAACAAAATGAGGACCAAATGAGGAGGCCAAGGTTGAGACAGATACGTAATTTGCAGAGCATGGCAATTTCTGTTTTTGGAGTGGCTATAAGAAATGGCAGTAATGTTGGGAGAAAGGGATCCCTGAAAGGGAACTGCCATATTTATCCAAATATAAGGCAATGTTTTTTTCTTGAATATTAATTTTGAAAACTGGGGGTTGTCTTCATTTGCTATATATGCTTTCCAAATAGCGTTCGAGAAGGTTAAGCTTCAGACTTTGTGGGTATGGCAGTTGGCGAACCTTGGGAGAAATGTTAAAGATTACCGCCAACGTCTGACATATACAGCATATTTTATGCATTTCCTTTGCTCCAACAAGTTAGCTGTTATCAGGCCTAAGCATTCTCATTAGAAAAAATATTTCTTTCTGAGACTAAAATTAATAAGATTACATCTTTTCGCAGTGGGGTTGCACATGATATTTTATTTCGGAGCCAACGGTTAAGGAGAAAGAGAAGAGGTTTAGCTGCGTGTTTCTCTCCTCCCGCTGCACTTTAACCATATACTTTTTTCATCCCTCTGACGTCCATAACTGAATTTAAGTGCAAATTCAAATTAGCTGAAACTTTCTATAACGATATATTAAGAATGTTGTCTTAATAGAATATCATATCCATCATCATGGTTGTTACAGTTAAGTTGCTGTCACCACCACTGTCATGCCCCAGCATGGGAGGCGTTCTCTGTCTCTCTCCTGCTCACAATGCTCAAATTCAAAAATTCAGTTATGTAATTATATTTGGTATGTTTTCTAAATGGAAAATCTTATTCATCATTGTTACCGCTATGCTGCTGCCACTGCCACTGTTGTCACATTCTTACACTGCATACATGCTGGTATATTTCCGTATTCCCTGCCCAGAAATGTATTTCCATGCAAATTTGAATAATTAACTAAGGTAAAACTTTTTACAATTATTTATTACCTCTGATTCCACACATACCATTGCATCATTTCTGTTCTACCCTCTCCCTCACAGCTACCCAAAAAAATTCAAAATAAAATTAATAAATAAAAATTTTTAAATCAACCAGAAAAAGCTGCTTAACTATACGTTAGTTGGTTCAAAATATACAGAAAAAATTTAAAAAAAAGATGTTTTCTGTTTTTATAGCTGATACGCTAAACTCCAAAATTAAGTCCTGAAATATGGGGGTCATCTTGCATTTGAGGTCTTCTGTATTTGGCTAAATAAATATGGTATGTTGAGGAATAATAATTTGTATTTTAAAAGAATAGCATCTCTATTCCTATCTCTGGTACTTACTGAACCGTCCTCATACATTAGAAAAGTTTTCCCTGTTGTATCCGTTGAAACTGTTTCAAACAATTTTTCATAAGAGCTACTTCTTGTTTAATATGCCACTGTACTTTATGCCATGTAGATGTGAGAGGTCTGACATTCTCCAGCTGGTTTCGAAAAATCAATTGGATTGCTTTGTGGTACTAAAAGGGTTAAGTTATAATCACATCATTCTCTAGGCACATTTATGGCACATGAAATGATATAAATTGGAGGGTACCCCTAAAGATACTCAATGTGTATATTTTTGCCTCATCTGGTTTCTTCACACTTCTCAGACTTGGAAGATAGATCTGCTTCAGTAGTTCTTCTGAATTTGAAGACATCGAAAATTCAGCTGTGTCTCTTATCATCCCGGAAAAAAGAGTGAAGGAAGTGAATACATGATATGCTTGAAATACAGCAAATTGTTGAATTTCAGGATTTTTAAATTATCTGCTGCATATAGTAAAACTTTGTGTTGAGATTTTACTGGAAATATATATTTTGAGGAATCCAAGAGAGGAACCTTCAGAAAAGGATCCATGGTCTTGTAAACAGTATAGCACAAAAATGAGCTGAGCTCATTAAATGCCACACTTAAGTATATATGTTCAGTATTTTTAAGCATGTGCCAAAGATTTTTAAGAAAACACCCAAAACTAATATTTGCATGGAAAATTTCTTAAAAATTTTAATTGTTTTTTTTTTTTTTTTTGAGCTTGATTAACATACCATAATGTTTAAGATGCTAGCATAATAAATGAAATGCATATCTTGAGTTTTCTGGGAATAGCCTAAAAGTTCATTTTCATTCTGATATTGACTTTTTATAACTTGTAAATCGTAAGAGTCATAACATATTTACTGCTCTAAAGATGATGTTAAATCACACAATTTATCTCAAAATTGCTTGTGGCATTAATCTCATTTCTGAATTTTTCTTTATTATAGATTTGAATTGGAAAGCATTTCATAATATTTAACTCCAGAATCTCTATTCGTTTTGTTCCTATGGTCTTGGAAAGAGAAAGGAAATTGAATTCTCCAGAAATTTATCTGTTTTAGGAAGTAGGAAAAAGAATAAACTTTTGTAACCATAGGTTTTAAACAGTAGATGGAGAAAGTAATGTGAATGTAACACATCAGAGAAATACTTTACTTTCCCTTTCATATACATAGTAGGTAGAGGAGATATTACATTCAACCCAAAAATCAGATGCTGAGACTTCACTGGAAATTTGTGTTTTGTGGTTCTCTGAATCCAAAAAATAAAAGAAATTTGATGCATTCCATTCACATGAGTTTGTCTACCTATTCTATAACAAGCTAGTCTTACAAAAGCTTACTATCTGACTACTTCAATTGGGCAGAACAGGAAGGGAAGCTGTCAGAATTTCAAGCAGGTTTCAGAAAAGGAAAGCAAACAATAGATATTGCATTTATAATAAAGACAATAATAGATAAATATCTTAGTAAAATAAGAGTAAGGGTAAACTTGTTCCTTGCAGATTTTGAGAAAGCATTTGATACAGTAATCAGAAAAGCTTTATCATGGAAATTATGGAGAAAGGGGATGAATGACAACTACATAAAGAAAGTAGACAAAATATGTAACAGGATAAAGTTTTGTATAAGATGGGAAAAAATGAGATGATGGAACAAATAATTGGTTTGAGACAAGGATGTAAAATGACTCCAACAGTAATATATTCATATATGATATAATAGAAAAAATCCAAAAAGAAAACTAACACTGTCTGGTTATAGTGAATAAGGAAATTCCGATTTAATGGTACGATGCATGACAATTGTCGGGTTGCAAAGGGCAATAAACGAGGTTCAAAAATTTTCTGAGAAATCGGGAATAAAAATAAATATTAGCAAGTCTAAAGTTATGGTTTTCAAAGAAGGGTCTAAATTGAGAAAAGAGGAGATGTGGATATTAAATGGGAAAAGGTTAGAAGTGGTCAAGGAATTCAAATGTTTGGGAGTAAGTTTGAATAACAGAGGGGAATGGGAAGCACATGGGAGGAAAAATAGAAGCAAAAGGGAGGGCTGCAATGTTAGGATTTAGAATTTGCAAATACAAGGTAAGAGATGACGACCAAGTGGCGGGAAAGAGTTTTTGAGGCATTAGTGGAATCAAGGATACTTTATGCAGTGGAGATCTGGGAGCCACAGACATAAATAAGAATGTGGATCACATGTATAGAATGTTTTGCAAAGAATTATTGGGATTACCAACCTTGGTAGAACTCGGGAAAACAAAAAGGAATGGAATAATAATGGAGAGAATAATAAAATGTTGGTGTAAATGTTCGGTAAAAGAAGATGGAGAAGTCTTAAAGCTATGTATGAAGCAGCAAAAAAATCTTGAGAGCACAAATAGTTGGTGAGGGAGGGTTGGAAAATTATGGAGAAAATAGGAATGGGAGATATATGTAGGCTTGAAGAGAGAAATGAAAGTTAAGTAGGTGAAGCTGTAAAATGCAGGGTAGAAGACATTGAGAGACAGGAGATATGGGGAAGTTGAGAAAGCAAGATATTGGTACAATTTTATAAACAAATAAAAAGAGGCGGGACAAGAACCATGTGTAGATTGCTGTAATAGACAAGAAAAAGGACTATATTGGATGAGAACAGGAACAATATTTAAGAGGGATAAGAGGCAATGAAAAAGGAACATGTGAAATGTGTGGTGAGAAAGAAAGCATAGAGCATTATTTGATAGAATGCAAGGAACAAGCAACATAGAGAAGCAAGGTTTGGGAGAAAAAATGGGCAAAAATAGAGGAGAAAATTGTAGCTGTAAAATTGTTAACAGGGAAGGAGGAAAAGAAGATGAGAAGTATAGATGGGTTCTTGCAGAAAGCAAGAGAAAAAATGGGTAAGAAAAGTAAGGAGTGCAAAACAAGAAGACAGAGGGGCGGAGAGGGATAACTAAGAAAACAGGGAAGGGTTGACAAGAGCTACTTGATAGGCTAATAGCCTGGGTGCCATGCAAACCAAGGTAGCAAGTTGGCACTTAAAAATTTTACATAGTTTAAGTTAGAATAAGAAAAATGTAAAACCTATGTAAAATTAGTTGTACAAATAAATATTCATTCATTCATCTACTTCACATTAATCAAGACAAATGTTAGCAGCCCACTTTTGTAGTGTGGGGGTAATGTGTCTGTCTCAGATTCCCTCATCTTGAGAAGATGAAGGTCAAGTAACTTTAAGACCTGACCACTCCAGGTTCATTTGCACATAATTACATTCATTCCCAGTTTAAAGGGTATAAAAACTAAAGAAAGAACATTAATTTAAAAAAAAAAAAACTTTGGCAGAAAGGGTCTTATTACCCAGTTCCCTATAAATGGAGGGGAAGAATATACTAAAGTGATAATCAAATCTTTTAAAAGCTAGTTCCCATGTAATTGAAATTCTGTTCTCTTTCCATGGCCAGGAGTAAAGCAAAACTGTCAGATTACAGTTAGAAAAAAATTTAAACAGTTTTAAAATGATACCAATAACAGGGAATATATGAGAAATGTTTAATTCCTCAAAAAAAATGTGTATGACATAAATTGTTTGTTTAAATGATATATACATTTGCGATATAAATTTTGTATATACCTTATGATTTACCATTTATGCAAAAGTAATCTATAATGAAGAGGTCTTCAGAGGCTCTTTCCAGAAAGTACTAAGTGCGCATATTATTTGACATATAAATGTCTGTAATAAGGGTATTTTAATAAAAAGTGCTAACACCATTTTGAGAAGATGAAACATTTTAAAAACTCTTGCACTTGAAGGGTAGTTTGGTTTTATGGGATTTTCTTGAAAATCATTCTGCAACATCCTTTGTTATATTGAAATTAGGTTTGACCAGAATTTAAGAGATAATTTTAAAAAGTTACAACATTGTAGTTGAGAAAAGTATATGTATTGAAAAATATAAATGGTAAGTATTATCTATCTCTTACGGTTTACCCGTTATGCCAATGTCATGCAGATTGAAGAGGTCTTTGGAGGATATATCCAGATATCTTGAGCCATTTTTGAGAAAATAAAATTTTCAAAAGGTGTTCCATGTTAATTGTAGTTGGGGGGAGGATTCCTTGAAAATCTTTTTATCACATTATTGGGACATGCTGAAATTATTTCCAAGTTTGTTATTCAACAGCCTTTTTGATCTTGAGTTATGCTGCTCAGATTGAGGTACATGCACATGCGCACACATACACACTCAGAGCTTTCTGAAAATGCATTTTTTTTTTCAGGTGCCCTCAAAATGTATTTCTGGTGAAATCTTGGTATCAAGCTTTCAGGTGGAATGCAATATCTTCTCTACCCCGTATGAGATTTTTATTTTTTTTTAACATCCTTTTCTCTAGTACATAATAATTGATGAATGACTTAGCTGAAGTGATATTCAATTGAACCCGGAATCCATGGAGCTTAATGTTGATGTGATATGATATGATTTATTCACCGTAAAAATTCATATAAAAGTTATGTTTCCTCATAAAAAAATATAAAAGGCTATATACATATATACAATTACAGTGGTTTGTATAATGATACAGTGTTACAAAGTGACACTGATACAGTGATACACAGTGGTAACTTCAGGTTTTGCTCTAGGTAGAAAAGTTGATACATTACATTATATTATTACATTGCAATACATTTTAATCTGTGGATCCTGTTTGAGACTAGATACGAAGTCCAACTCTGGGATGCAGATCTAGTCAGAAATCACATTTATTGATTACTCTTAATAACTATTAATAAATGTCAATTTTGCATAATTTACATTTTAATGTTACATTTCATTTGTCTGAAAGTGTTTTGGAAATTCCTTAACTTTGAGAATAACCAGCTGTTCTCTGTCTTCTAATTAGTTTTAAACCAGTTGAATGGAATACCCCTTACCCTACATTTCCAAGTTCCTGTAACAGTATATTGTGGTCCACCAAATAAGAAGGCTTTGATAGAACTAGAAATATTCAGATTTTGCTTTCATCTAGCATGTCATAAATGCTATCCATAAAACTTATTTTTGCCAGGTTGGTGGACTTGATTGTCCGATGACCTTATTGACATTTGATGATAGTGTTTAATTTATTCAGGAATCAGGATAAGGGAAAATGCCAGTAAAAACATATTTGCGTGACTTACCCTATCTGTGATTCAAATTTGGAGCCTCATGAATGTGAGGCAGACACTGTGTACAATGTAATAATAGGTTGATATAAAGAAGCGGTTAAAAAAAAATGAAGCTCCTGATGTAATTTAATTATCTTTAAGAAGATTTAATGTGCAATGTTCACTTTAAAAAAAAAATACACTTTACAGTTAGTTGACCCAATTACCCTCAACTACAGATTAAGGTTAAACATAATTGTTGGGATGTTTTACACCAAATAAGTGGAGTTTTTAATGTTTTAACAGGTGATTCACTGAGCATGATTATTAAATGTGCTTCACTTTTGACATTGCTTTTAATTTGTATAATCATTTTAGATGGCTTAACAGTAAATAGTAAGCACTTTATCGTAATTATCTATTTAAAAGTTATTGCAATTCTCTCAAAGTATTAATTTGTATGCTGAGATCTATCAGCCTGGCTGGCTGGCTGGACGGATGGAAATTTTAAACTAGTGATGTATTACATTTCTTAGGCATGAGCCTAAAATGAACTGGACATGAACACAATGCATTTTATTACTTCTTTGATTAATTACAATATCAGATATGTCAGTGTTATAGATATGTACAAAATTAGCATTTACAAATGATTTTTCTTACAATTATCTAAAAGGTAATTTGAGTTTTATTTATGGACGCTCTTTAACGGCTGTGGTTCTCAGCGTCCCATTCTATATTGGGCGTGAAATACCGCTTAATTTTGCTCAGAGGCCTCTTTTATCAGGCATGACGTGCACCCAATGGCTTTACTTCTCTTCTGAAGGAAGCCATGCTAAGAATTTTTACGCCCGAAAAAATCCATTGTCCTCCGCCAAGTTTGAACCTGTGGCCTTTAGTATATGAAGTTAGCATGGTAACCACTATACCACAGAGGGCAACAGCAATAATCTGAATTATTTTAAACACTTGCAGAAGAAATCTGGTGTTCCATTTACATGCCCCTTTTAGCTATTCTGCAATAAACTCTTCTTATAAAAAGTATATTTTGCAATATGACCTATATTTTAAAGTGGCATACAGACTGTTTTGTCGCCGATGCATCAGTCCCAATGGACCTGCTGCTACTTTACTTTCTCAGTCATCTGCAACACAGTCTGCACCATCAGATGCACAGCAGCAAGATCATAAGTTGTCTCCTATCCCAAAACTTCCTACTTTGTCCTTCACAGGAGATCCTTCCCGTCAACATAGTAGACCACTCTTTAGATCTATGGCCATGTCATGCTCTCAGTTTGCAAACTATAAGATTACTTTGGACTCTCGATACCCTTGGTCTGAAGATGAATAACATTTTAAGATGGGTAGTGCTAAATTCGTTAAGGTGAGAAGGAAAGAAATTTGTTTCATATTTGGCTTACCCTCCCCATATTCGTAGGACTTACCCCCTAGGGCTTACAAGCCAATGCCTAGGGATCAGAAGCCTGAAGAAAGAAATTATATCTCCTTGATTTCTCTCTCACCATGGATATAACCTAGAGGAATCTTAATGGGTTCAGGGTACATCTTCTGGATCTTCAACTTTGTCAATCATCTGTCCTCAGGAAGCCAACCTAAAACCCCATCACCCCCTCCCTCTTTGCAAATTTTATGAGTTTATTGGTGACCAAGTGTTGTTACTTTAGTGGTGTCTACTCTCCTTGCCACAACTATTATATTCAACACCCCTCTGCAAGCAATGGCATTGCACTTAACTTTGCCTTCTGTCTCATTCTCCATTTGCAATGTTTACTTTGTATGTAAACATTGTATTTATGACGTATGACTTGATACCAGAAACCAAACTTTTGAGATTGTTAGCACAAATCCCCCTGCCATTGATCTTCTTGGGTAATGTTCTTTGGGGTTCTTCTGTAAACCATGCTGGAGGTATCATGGTTGTTGACGTTTTCCAAGGGGTGGCTTATTGCCAGTAAGCACTAGTGCACTCGCCTTTTTATCATCCGCTTAGGGCATGCTATGCGTCTTAGACTTTGCTTTCTGTGGCCTTGCATTACTACCTCTGCTGAATTGGTCATTATTCTCCGATCTGCACAATAGTGATCAACCCCATGAATATTCGTTTCTTGGGACTTTCACTGCGTATGCGGAATCCCTACTTCATTATTTCCAAACTGATTGTGGAAGGTTTTCACCTCTGATTCATCTAAATTGAAATGCTGTGCCTCCATAGAAGAAATTCTGGAATGTTTTACTTGCTGTGTATTGCTCACAGATGAAGCAAGTATCCCTCGGAGATCTACCCCTTGGCAGATTCCTGTTCCCTGGCCCTACATACTTCGCGGTACAGAGCGGAAATCTTCCCTTTCCCGCCGGAGCTCATCGAAGCTAGAGTGTACTACGGTGCGTCGCATGTCCTTTAAGTGTCCCATTACGGTCATTCCTCACCCCTCCATCCACGAATTCACTCCCCTCTACCTCCCCTAGGGCCTAATACGGTAGGTAGGTAGGTTTTTAGCAAACCCGGAGTCCCGAGAAAACCGTGCCTCCCCCGTGAGGGCCACCTGTAAGTGGTGAGGGAGTTATTCCGTCAAAACTCCTACGCAGGTTACGTCTTGCATGGAGACCCGTGTCGGTGTAAAGGGATATCCTGTTTGGCTAAGGATTTCGTATCAGAGCTTGGGCTTGTGTCTTTCAGTGACAGGGGAGGGTGCGCAATCTCAGACACAATTTTGGATTCTGCTTCGCCTGAACGAGAGGCTAGGGAATAACCCACCCCTAGTCAATCGGCCAGGACTAGGTGTAATGCCGAACTCCAGGGTGAGCGGGATGGCGAGACCGCTATATCCCTTGTGTAGTCCTGTCACCCCAGTGGGTTGACCCCTCTTGGGCTCCGTGGAGGGAGGGGACCGCTGGGGGATGAAGTAATACCCTATTTTTAGCGCAAAAAAAAAGTGCTAAACTAGTGATTGGAAGGGAAGTAGTCGAGTTCTATGGTTATCGCTACTTGCTAATACATAGCACAGAGGAGGGAAGGAAATTTAAATCGGTTAGCCCAAGTACCATATAAAAAGGATAATATAACATAGTGGTCCAGTGAAGTCGTGTACTCGATCTCATAACGGCACACTTCTGGTTGAAGCAGTATCAGCAAACCAGGCAGCAAAATTATTATGAGAAAATGTGTTGGGGAGCTATCTTGTTAAGGTCGATATACACAAGACCTTGAACTCGCGCTGAGTTGTTAGCATCCGCGCATTGGACGGTTTGTCCAATGAGGAGATCCAAGACAAACTTGCGGAAAATAGGCATTACCTTTGTGTACAGGGATAGTTAATGGTGAATTTGTGCTTACCCGTTCCCTGTTCCTTACCTTTGATCAGGCAGATCTCACTCAAAGGATTAATGCAGGGCACAAACCCATTGCGGTTAGGCCATACAACTCGCTGAGATGCTGCAAATTTCAACGCTTTGGATACACTGGTGCTTTTTGTAATAGTCGGTCTACATTTGACAACTCTGGAGATGTCACGTACAATGGAGGTTGTACATCGACTACTTGTTTTGTTTACTGCGGCGGTGAACGTCCATCTAGATCTCACTACTTTCCCCGTTTTGGAGAGGACAGAGTGATACAGGAGATACCGGTGAGAAAAAAGTGTCTTTCTCAGAAGCCCGGAAGCTCATGCAAATCCTCCAACTCTCTGGCGCGCGATCTGTTACCCATAGCCCGGTTGTAGTTAAACTAGCACCGAAACGGTAACTCGCAACTTCGACCTGCGGCTTAAATGGGCCAATGATTGCAGAAAATATTCTCGTAGCCAGTCCACTAATAAAGCCCTGTACATCCACGTCTTCTTCGGCATCAACAGCTGCCAAATCCGCTAATACGAATCGTCGTTCAATTCCTTTTTCAACTCAACCGTCGACCTCAGGCAATAGGACCGGCAAAACCGTAGCATAATCTGCACCTGAGAAACATTTCTAGACCAGCTATATTGGAACCGACTTCCTTAAAGAACGTGCAAAGTCTGCTCCCAAAACATTGAAGGGTAGCAAATATCTACGTCACTCCGCACGCAGACTCTCTTCTGCAAACTTCCAGGAGGAGCTCCGATCGGCGACATCGATCTTACTCGATCGATATCTCTAATGGGTTAGAGGTTCTCAAACCGAAATTTTCTACTGGTAAGTGGTCCTCTCTCGTGGAAGAGTGCGTAAGTGGCAGGATCGTACTCCTGGAAACAGTGTTAGTCCAGCGGGAAACAGAACAAATTAAACCGACTAGCACCGCCCAATGTGCAGAAAAGTTTTTCTATTTAGAACGTATCCCATAATTTAGACAACTGCTATCCTATATTGGAATATCCGAAGCGATCAACCACGACGGGCAGTACTTGAACTGTTGCTCCTCCAGAATCAGCCTTTGTTCCTATGCTGACAAGAGACAAAGCTGCGTCCTCAAGACAATGTTACAATCAGGTCGTAATCTTCTGTAGGATATGATTTATCACCTGCGTAGGTTGTTCCTGAACATGGAGTCATAATGTCGCTTATCAAGGATGATATCTTCGCTGAATCTGTACCATACAATCTGATATACAGTCCGTCGCTGTAAGGATTAAGCTACCATCCATTAGGTTTACCATATGCAGTATATATCAGCCTCCATTCAACGGCCTCTCGCGCACGAGTTCAGCAGACCTAGTTTTGGCGCTACCAAAATCTATTTTGTGGGTAGGTGACCTGAATGCCAACCACCATTTTGGGGCTGGCCTCGGGCTTGGGCGAGAGGTAACCTAATTGCCGGTTTCTTGGACAACACTAACCTATCTCTCCTGATCACCGGAGAACCTATATTTCTTTCTGTCGTCTTCAATAGTTATTCACAGCTCGATATAGCTGTCTATTCTCCACAACTGGCAGTTTCATTACAATGTAGCATCATCTCTGATTTACATTCTAACGACCACTTTCCAATACTTATTTGTCTCTGAGCAAAAGAAGTGTTCCACACGTTTACCTCGATGGCACTTAAATCGAGCCAACCAGAACCTTTTTCCCCTTCGTCGTCTTTTATTACAACGAACACCAGCCCTACGCTGGGTAACCTCATACAATATAAGAAGATGAACGCTTAATCTCGACAGGTAATTAAGGGTCGCAAAAAGTAATCATTGTAGTTTGTAGCCTCCTTTAATCTACATACACCTTACTCTCTCGTATCGGATAAGTTGAGGCAAGTTGAGGCGTGTGGCGGGAAAAATCTACCCATATGACCATCGACTGTTTTAAAAACAGCTGATGGTTCTGTTATTGATACGCTTGACGTGGCTAACACTCTAAGTAGTGCTTTCGCTCAGGTGTCTAGTTCAGACAATTATTCATTTGAGTCTCTTAAACTAAAGGCTCATGTGTAATTTTAACGGTTCCCCTTTCGTTCAGAAGACCTTGAAGATTACAATCGTCTTTTTCATCGTGACGGAGCTAGACCATGCACTTTCATTTTCGCGAAACTCTGCAGCCGCTCCAGGTGGAATGCACGTCCAAATGATACAATATGTCTCTCCTGAAGGTAAGGCTTTCCTGCTCGAGGTCCATATTTTTTTCTGGGATGACACCACTTTTCCAGTTAAGTGGCGTAAGGCCAACTCAATACCGATTTTGAAATTGGGAAGGGCAGTCATCTTCCTTCCACCTACCGTCTTATTTCGTTCATTCAGTTGCGTTTGCAAGACGAAGGAAGCATGGTTAATGAGCTGCTGGAGTGGTGGCTGACTGATCAACACCTCCTGCGGATTTCGAAAACGTCTTTCATCGTCTGAACAGCTGGTATCGCTATCGACGATGATCACGAATGGCTTTCTGAAGAACTGTCAAACATATGGGATATTATTTGACCTCGAGAACGCCTATGATAGGTGTAGGCGGGAAGTGATATTGCGCTCCCTTTACAATTGGAATATACGTGAAAGCGTACCTTCTGCTTCAGGAGTTTTTGAGACACCGCATTTTGCGGGTATGGGCCATATACTTTTTATTCAAGAGAAAGGAGTGCCATAGGGATCAGTACTACGCGTGACGCTGTTTGCTATTGCATTATCTCTATATCAGGATATGCTTCCCTAGGTGTCTCGACCTGTTCATTGACGACTTTGATATATTCTGTACTTCTCAGTGTATCCGCGCCGTTTATGGAACACCGTCTCCAGCGGTGTTTGGACAATCTTTCTGCTGTGAGTTCTAACAACGGCTTTCGTTTCTCAACTGAGAAGTCCCTCTGCGTACACTTCTGGCGCCGTAGATGGCAATTGCAGCAATCTACTCTTCAACTCGATCCAGATTTACTCCACTTCGCAGATGAGACGGGATTCCTCTGGTTATTATTCGATCGGAAGCTTTGCTGGTCACCGCACATATCACAGGTGAGAGCTCGCTGTGACCGTTCTCTCAATATTTTGCGGATAGTAAGTGGTCATCATGGGAAGCGGATTGGACAGTGCTGCTGCGTCTTTATCGTGCACTGATCCGATCCAAGTTAGACTGTGGATGCATCGTTTATTCTTTAGCCTGGCCATATGTACTTAGACATTATCCTTAATCAGGGCATAAGTGAAGATGTTGGAGCTTTTCCGACCAGCCCAGTTTTTAGTCGCTACGCCGAACTGCAGAACCTCCTTTAGCGATGTGGACAGGATCTCCTGCCAGGTAATAATGGTTATCGAAATAAATGCAGGTTCGACCCCAAGCGACCGCATGTAAGATTTGTGGTGGACAAAGCGGCGGTGGGGTGGGTTTTCTTCGGTTTCTCCCGCCATCGCATTCCAGCGGTGCTCCATCTTCATTCAAGTATTATCAGTGTCACTGCCTGCGGTGCCATAAGTAGTTAAAGCGGGCGTTAAGCACTACCAAAAAAGTGGTAGAGAAGGTGTTAGCCTTCCTACACCACATGACATTTCCCATAAAGATTTAGCTTTTCCTTAATTTTTGGGGCAGATTTTAATGGAGCTGTTGTAATCGGGTTTTAAATGTTTTATCACTAGTAACCAATGATTTTTTGTGTCCTTTTGACTCCACTGTTAAAAATATGTGTTACATTGATCTGTGGGCTTCACTACCAGTAGTTGTGTTCATTGGTTTTGGTAGCTTTCATTGTCTTATCTGTGTTTTAATTTTTATAATTCCTTTCCCCTATGAGGTTTATTTCGGCTTTGTTTTTATAATGGCTTCAACAGTCGAACGGCCCTAAACACCAACCAGCCAATATCTTGATCGTCATCATCATGACCTCACGTACACCGGCGAACCGGATATTACTGACGCCCTGGCCACATTCTTCACTGCCACACGCGCAAAGAATGGTTACGATAGCGCTTTTCTTCCCATTAAAAAAGCTGCTGAACGAGTTCTCATTTGATTGTGGTGAAACGTACAACGCACATTCACTTTTGTTGAACCAACTCTTCCGTTGCATATTGCAAGGGACTCGTCTCTTGGTCCTGATGATATTCACCGGCAAATGCTACTTCACCTCCTACCTGCAGGCACTACATACTTGCTGGATCAGTCCTGGTAAAGACCGGATCGTTCCCACAAATTACTATCGGATTTGTTTCATGAGCGTTGTTTATTGAAGCGTAGAATGAACGTAAAGCGTTCGGTTTACATGGTGCTTAAATAAGAAGAATATTCTGGGTCCACACATTAAGGTTTTCCTCGCAACTGCTTGAGCGTCGACAGTCTGGAACGTTTAGATGCTTATTTGACGAATGCTTTTCTTCTGAAGCTGCATGTAGTGGTAGTATTTTTTGACCCGGAGAAGGCTCACGGCTCTACTTTGCGATACGGTGTTCTTCGTAGTTTTCACAGTATCCGATTGTGTGGTCCCATAGACTTTTTTCTGTGTAACTTTATGCAATTACGTAACTTTTGTGTACGAATTGGAAAAACTCTCTTAACAAGAGACGATTCAGGAGAACGATGTGCCCCAAGGGCCCAGACTTAGTACTCTGCTTTTTGACGTGATCATCAACTGCATTACTAGTGTTGTTCGCAATTGGATCCCAATGTCACTGTATGTGGACAACTTTGTGCTGTACCTTCGCTCTTACAGCACTGGCCACCTAGAACGACAACTCCAGCTTTCCATAAATTACCTCGTTGGTTGGGCGCTTCGCAATGGTTTTCGTTTTTCCTCAACCAAAATGCGGTGCACATATTATCATCGCCCTGTGGGGTGGACCCTGCTCCTGTCCTTCACTTGAAGGGTGTATAGCTACCTTTCGTTTCGTCTTTGAAGTTCTTGGCTCCCTACATGAACCGTGTACCCTCCTGGGAGATTCGCGTTTCCTGTGATCGATCGTTTCGAATTCTGAAACTGATTTTTAGTGCGTCTCGGGACGGCAACTGTTCCGTAATGCTGTGTTTGTACCATTCACACGTTCGCTCAAAATTAGATTATCAATGTTTTATTTACGGGCGCAGCGACCACCTCTAAACTTGGCCTGTTAGACACTGTTCATCAAACTACTGTTGCTACATGAGCCTTTCGTACTAGTCGTGTGGAGTGTCTGAATGCGGATGCTGGTGAACCCCCACTGTCAGAGCGTCGTTCCGTTTTACTATATTCTTATGCTGCTAGATTGGCAGCAGACCCCTCACATCCCTCTTTTAAACCTCTAATGCGCCTGGAGTAATCTCATCGCTACATTAGGAACACTACTAATTCACGCGCCAGTGGTGTTCGGTTTCGTTAGCTGCCCGTCGATCTCCGCATCAGTTTATCCTTTATGGAGCCAGTCTGTGTGTAGAATACCCTCCTTAGCAACTTTGGCGTCCTTATTTTGATCTGACGCTCTCGAAAACGATAGCTCCGAGGTATTTCTGGGTCGTTACCGGGCATATCCTCCGGTATTCACTTCCGGCTGTCCGCCGTGATGAGCTACGGCTTCTTGTTATTGCATTTAATTCGAAACTCCGATATAATCGTCTTTGGGATGATGGCTCAGTATTAACCGCCGAACTGTACGCTACCTTTTACTGTCTTAATATTATCTGGTCTTAAGCACTGGTAGTTTTATTATTTTCAGCTATTTCCTGAGTGTCTTATAGTTCCTGAATCAGTATGCCGGCTCATTTCCAGTCGTTGTGCTCATACAACTTCGCATTTCTAAGTTGCTTGGTTCTGTCTACCAGATTGTCTTCACAAGAGTTGCGGGTCATACAAGTATTGCAGGTAATGAAGCGGCGGACAAGTCTGCAAAGGCGGCCGGTTCCATACAAGGTTACTCCGCAGTCGCTGTGTCCTTTGGGGATGTTTCTCGTTACTTTGGTCGGTCTGTTTTTTTTTTTTTTTTTTTTTTTTTTTTTTTTTTTTTCACTTTTTAAGCTTCGCAGGATTCTTGGCAAAGCTTAGTGTGCATCCAGCTTTGGACAATCGCGTTTATCGGCCTTATCAAACACAGAAGATGTGTTTTTGAACGTTTATAACTTTTTAACCCTTGTCGATTTTTTGTGTGTGTTTTTTTTTTTTTTTTTTTGGTTTTGTTTTGTTTTGTAATGATGTTCCTATTTCAATAAATTCGGACTCAATGTATCATACTTCTTCAGCGAGGCGATTACTCTGTGAGCGAAGCACGACACAGGAATCATATTTGTGTAAAATACTTGGAGGGCTTTGCCAGTTGTGACCATGTAGGGAGCAGCATCCCTTTTCATCTGCAGAAGATTCTGGAAATATCTTTTTAATGCCCTTATTCACAAATTTGGCGATCGTAGATTGATTTATATTCTGTAATTCTCTGCATGCCACCAAATAGGAAGAAGAAGGCTTTTCTGCTAAGACACCAATACTTAAATTAGCAATGTAACGACCACAATTTTCGGTAGTTTCACCAGCTGAAATTCAAATGATTTTATCATGGTTCATTGCGTATTTCTTCCAGAACATGTAGATAAACTGTCGGCATGTAATTCTTACACAATATTGATTCATCTGGTATATGTTGATTTAAGCAATATTTGCGCTGAAAACTTTTGAGAATAGGGTTTGTAAGTTTGTGAAGGGGAATATTACTTGCAATGAATGTTTCACATAGATCCATGTTAAAGCCCCCCCCCTGCTACTGCTACTGTTATTTGCTGCTTTTAAAAGTATTGTCGTGGGCCTCTCTTTTACATTCCTGCGATATGAAGACTTGTCTTGACGTTGGTCTATTTGAAACTTTTTCGTGCACAAAATGTTTTTCTCGCAAACTCGACGGTATAACTTATTTCCATGAAGAGTAAATGTTCCAGGATGGTAGGCTAGCCACAAAACGGCATTTATTTTTTCGGGTGGAATGGTGCACTACACGTTGCACATTATGCGTTGAACTTTGTACAAATAAAAAGAAAACTAAACTGAAACAATGGACGTGTGAAAAACAACGTGAAAATACAAATGGAGTTTTATTTATGGACGCTCTTTAACTGCTGTGGCTCTCAGCGTCCCATTCTGTACTGGGCGTGAAAGACATCTTAATTTTGCTCAGAGGTCTCTTTCCCAGGCTTGAGGCACTTTTACTTGCCGTAAATCTACGACACGGGACCAACGGTTTTACTTTCCTTCCGAAGGAAGCCATGTTAAGGCTTTTTACGCCCGAAAAAAATCCATCGTCCTACGTCTTAGCCTGCCGTCACTATAGAACATTAAAACGAGAACAAGCTTGTGCCCGCCTTTTTAGTTTTTTTAAAATACTGTAAATATAGCCCTGAATGTGCACCATCACTAGTTTTTGGTTAAAATATGCATATAATCCGGTCTCTAATTTGTACCATATCACAGGCTTTCAGTATCTTACTAGATATTTCATCACATGCTGTTGAGCTATTGGATTTTAGGGCTTGGAAATTTTTTTCTCGAAATCCAGTTTGGTAGTTATCTTTCAAATATTTTAAATTATATTCTTTACCCCCTTGATTGATGCTAAGATTTGTTGTAACATTTTAGTAGAAATTATTCATCATGTTGGCTATCACTTTGGGATTTTTAATTTCTACTTGACCTATTTTCAGAGTTATGTTGTGAGTATGGAGATTTTTCCGTTTCCCTCTTTATGATATTCCAAGTAGTTTTTACCTTATTTTCTGATTTATGTACAATCTTTTGATAATGCATTGCTTTAGCTTGTTTAGTCACCCCTTTGGTGATTTTGCAGTAAGTTTTGTAATGACAAATAAGATTAGTATCTTGCTGTGCCTCAACATGCAGAAGAGATTAATCTTTTGAATTCATGATGTTTTAATGCCTATTGTGTTCCACTCCGGTGGTGGATTCTGTATATGAGAATATTTGCTCTGGCAGCCGAGCGGGACAGACGTGTGTGGCCGTTGCTCCGCAGTTGCATAGAATTTGCCTTTGTCTTTAGTCGTGTATTAAAATTTAGACTTTATTAGTGATACATTACACTGGATATCTATCAGACAGCATCTGTACTGAACTGTAAGTACATAAATAATATCCTTATTAAACATCTTTTAGTATACAATTAACTAAGAGCTATATATTTGTTTTCGGGGGGTAATTCCCCCCATTATGCTATGGATGAAGAAAGTGTGTTTACACCAACAAACACTGCTACTTACACCAGTATTACAACGTAAAAACAAGGACGTAAATAGCACTGTACAGAAGGAGGATAAAAAATCTATTACAGAAGAAGGTAAAAAGAATAACAAAGAACGTTTTGTAAAAGAGAAGAAAGAGGAAGAAATAATGGACGATAAGGGTAATTTAGGATCATCTGAAGAAGTTAGGGGTAAAGGAGTTAGAAATACTGTAAGAAAAAAGATGCAGATGAATATGAAAGTATGCAGGCATAGTTATATAAGTTGTTATTAAAGAAAAAAAAAATAGTGCTGAGATGAAGGGGAAATATTACTATGTGTTTGTGGTGTTAAGTAATATACGTAATTCAGATAAAAGAGAAAAAGAGATAGCAATTACTTAAAAGTAGGCAGTTACAGTAACCCAAGCTGAGATTTGCTCAAAAAGCAACCATTAAGCCTGATTTTTGCAAAAATTTGATTGAACAAACTAAACAAACGAGGAAGCATGCTGCCTTCATTTCCTCCAAAAAGATTATAGATGTCAGACAAATTTCAAAAATTGCAACCACAAACTTAAAGCCAAAGGATGGAAGATAAGAATCAATAGATTGAAAACAGCTGGAAAAAATGTAATACTTGAGGTGGAGTCAGAGTCTGACGTTAATAAGTGATAAATAGCAACAATTTGAAAGGATAGACCTGGAAATAGAGCAATCAAAGAAGAGAAGCGAATTATTCATCTGTGACGTAATGGCAAGAGCTGACGAGTAAGAAATTAAGGATAACGTATATTCACAAAACTTGGAGGGCTTAGTTTCCAAACAAGATTTTGATCAAGGATTTAAATTGAATTTGAAGACCAGACCCAGGGGAAGGGCCACTGTCCACCATATGAGAGAGGTCTTACCAACGATTAGGAATTTCTTAAACAAAATCGAGCCCGGATTTGTTTAGGATTTCTGGAATGCATAGTAAACGACTTTGTGTCGGTTGCCAGATGTCTGAGGTGTTATGATTTTGGACATATTTCAAAATTTTGCAAAGAACAAAAGCCAGTATGTGGTCATTGTGGCGAAGATTCGCACTTGAGAAAAGATTGCGCTAAAAAATGAACAGAGTCCAGTGTGCATTCCTTACGTAAAAAGAAACCATAAATGTGGGGGAAAGAAAGATTGCTCAAATTATAACTTTTATTGGGAGAGAACGGTTAACAGAATTAACTATGAATGGTTATTTTAATATGAACAACAATTTAGCGAAACAAGTTTAGGAAAAGACAAAGAAATACCCCAAGTAGGATTCGTAGGAATCTTGAAGGCTTATAAGTCACAACATAAAAATGTCAAGTAATAATTTACAGAAATAATACAATAGCGAAACTGAAATTAAACATTAAGAGCCGACTATAGTAATAGAGAATAAGCAAGAGAGTGAATATAAATATATAATAATAGAAAATAAGCAAAATTCAGAACAAAGTGAAATTGTATATCCCATTCATAATGCATAGAAATTTAAAAACGCCAAAAGCCTAAAATTAGTAAAGGCTAGTGTAGTCATGGCTAATACAGGCATCCCTGATTATAGTTAATTACGATGAAACAATAACACAAAATAAACCAGATGGTGCAATGTAGAGAACAAAGGAGAAAATATTTTTATCAGAACTGCGGGTAAGGAGGAAACAAGAGCAAGTTTTGACCCAAAAATCAAATATGAAATCAGACTCCAAAGTTTTGAATTAACATGGAGTTAAGTAGCGAGAAAAGGGTAGCAGAAAACAGCATAACATCTGAGCCAGTTTTACCTAATCGGTTAAAACCCCTGACGCAGGAAATTCCAGCGCCAGGCATTGTCCCGAGTTTTGCTGACACCGCGTTTACGAGCATGTACGCTAATCTTGAGTCAGCCGTACAGGAAAGAAAGAGAAACACATTTTAACAGCAGCCTTATGACATGTGATGCGAGGCTTACACCAAAACGGTAATAAAATAGTATTCCCCGTCCGAGATGCGATTGATCGAATGGAGTTAAAAATCTTAAACATTGCAACAGATCCCAATGAATTATTAGTGTTATTGGGGGAAAAAAAATATGCAAGAAGAAATGAGAAATTAGATTTTGAAGAAGTTTATAAACACTTTGTTCTCTGTTTTGGGCGCCTTGCCTTTAACAGCGCGCAGAGTTGGCCAAATTGTTACGCGGTAATTAGGCACGATTCGCTCGAGTAACCTAAAATTGAACCAAAGAAATTAACGACACCAATATTCCCAAAAATTGATCAGGTTAATCAAATGTTATTTCCAACCAACCAAGGCCTGTCCTCGAAACCAAATTCCACTGCAAATCCTGAACCCAAATCAAGAATCAAAAATACTCATCCTAAATTTCTCAAGGCTCAAACTTTTCAAAATTCAAAAAACAAAAGAACGGAGAAAACAACATCCAAGGGCACTTGTAAACCAATAAAAAATAATAACGGTACAGCTAAACATAACTCAAGTCTGGGAAGTCAGCCACAGCCCATTATTGAAGGTAACGTGCTACCAGACGCTCTGATTGACGCCTGGAAGCGTGTTTGAAAGAGACCAGAACTTCGTTGCTAGGCGTAATTCTTCAGGACAATTTGACAATGAAATTAATGATAGTATCGAAAATACTGAAAATATCGCAAATGAATGCCCATAATAGTAGGCTGATTATGTTAGAGCTAAAGAAAATATTAGAAGATTTAGGCTTGGATATTTTATGCATCCAAGAGCCCTAATTATATCAAAATAAGTTAATTCATTTACCAGTTATGGCAAGGGCCATTATTTCTGGCCATGTACCAAAGGCTGCCATTATGAGGTGCGTTCAAGTTATAACACCTACTATTTTTTTTTTCTCACAGCGTAATGACAAAAAAAATGTGAAACTAGTGTCACTTCTCAACGTAATCCCCCTCTAGCCATACACATTTTTCATAACGTTGACGCCAGGATCCCTGGCCGCTGCGAACGCTTCCTTAGGAGCGTGTTTTAACCACTGGAAAATCGCTGAGCCAATAGCGGCACGACTAGTGAATCTGCGACCACGGAGAGTGCCTTTCATCCTGAGAAACAGCCAAAAGCCACTAGGAGCCGGTCAGGTGATTAGGGATCATGAGCAAACACTTCAAAGTTGTTTTGTCACGAAGAAACTCCTGCGTCGCGTTCGCCCGATGCGCTGGTGTGTTGTCTTGAAAGAGCACTCGTCCAACCTTTTCTGCCCGTTTTTCACGCAAAACTGGGAGAAGTTTATTCTTCAAAGCATTTTGGTAGGATGCAGCTACCACCGTAGTGTCCTTTGGAATGTATTGAGTAAGGATTACACCACTGCTGTCCCAGAAAAAGGCCACTATCGTTTTGTGAGCACTGGCGTTCACCCGTAAAGTTTTGGTGGCTGTGTACTTCCATTAAGCTGACTGGCGCTTCGTTTCAGGGTTGAAAAAGATCAACCACGTCTCATCCATTGTCAGCATCGATTGAAAGAACATTTCATTCTTGCCGTCATCACGCGTCAACATCGCCTGACAATTTACCACGCGCGCAGCCTTGTGATCATCTGTCAGCATTCGTGGCAACCACCTGGAAGACACTTTTCGCATTTTCAGATCTTCATGCAGGATTGTGTGCACAGATCCCACTTTAATTCCAATTTTGGTGGCGATGTCTGCAACACTCAATCGGTGATCTTCCCAAACAACGTTCTCCACATGCTGGATCATGTCGTCAGACCGGCTGATGCGAGGCCGTGACTGTCTTGGTTTTTTGTCACACGATGTTCTGCCTTCATTGAACTATCGCACCCAGGAGCGCTCTTTAGACACATCCATGGTACCATCTCCACATGCCTCACTCAACTGGTAATGAATTTCAATTGGTGTCACGCCACGAAAATGTAGGAAACGAATGATTACACGCTCTTCGTGTAATGAACAGCCCGGTTGCATAAGAGTTAATCTGAGTTCAAACACCTGAAATTGATCTCAAGTCAAGCTGAACTTAGAATTTTGGTTGTATAAACAATGATCGTAGTTCAACGTATCTTGAACTAAGATCAAATCTGACTGGTGAATTTTCTCCAGTTAACTTAACTGAACTTGGATTAGTAGAACTGCTGAAGATACATAATAGTTGTCCTCTATTTGAATAAGGAAGAAATAAACAGTATAAGTTTAATACAACTAAAATAAAATGGTAAGTAACACATTTTTGTAGTTATTTATATAATTAGCCTATATATTTCACAATTCCCTGCAGAGTGCATTGCTTATAGCCCTGTATTCATTGATTATAACCTATGCTAATATTTTTAGATGGCTGATGGTGAGGATTTTGGATTTGTAAGGGCTCCTCGTGTTTTTCAACATAGAAGGAATCCCATCTTAGAGATTATTGATAGAGAATTCAAAATGAGATGTCGACTATAGAAGCACGTAGTCGAAGAAGTGGATCACAGGCTACATGCACAATTAAGGGCACAAACGCTGAGGAATTATGCACTCTATCCAATGTTTATGACCCTTCTTACATTACGGTTCTATGCAACTGGGAGCTTCCAAAGGGTGTTTGGGGATATCTTTAATGTAAATAAAGGGACTGCAAGCCGAACTATACACAAAGTTACAAGAGCGATTGCGGCCTTAAGACCTCATTTCATCAATATGCCTATGGAAGATGGTGAAGTAAGAAGGGTTATGCGGGATTTCCATAACATATGCCATTTTCCAGGAGTTTTAGGTGCACACATATCCCAATTATATCACCTGGTGGGAATAATGCTGAGATATATAGAAATCGCAATGGGTGGTTTTCTTTAAATGTTCAAGCTGTCTGCGACTCAGAACTTCGTTTCCGGAACGCTGTTGCTGGGTGGCCAGGTTCAGCACATGATAGCAACATTTTTAGAAAGTCTAGAATTCATGCACAATTTGAAGCTGAAGAATTTCCCCGAGGTGTACTTCTAGAAGACAGTGCATATCACTTATGTCAATTCTTACTTACACCTGCAATGAATGAAGAAACTCCTACAGAACGAGCATATAACAGGGCCCATAGAAAAACAAGATCAGTTAAGGAAAGATCTTTTGGCATTGTCAAAAGACGATTCCCATGTTTAAGAATGAAATTAGCCGTCAAATAACTTTTGAGTTCCACCTATAATAGAAGCAACGTTTGTATTACATACCTTGGCCATTAAAGCAGACGACGACACTCCTGACGTAGACGGTGCTGTTTACAGAGGAAAGAGAATCTACCAGGAACTGCCTATACCTGATTTAAATCAGTGAAATAGAGGGAAAACACTGCGCTGACAATTGCACTTATTAACAGCACCCTCAGGTATTAACTATAAATTTATTATTTCACAACATCATTTACATTTGTTGTGTTTTTTTAGATTCTAGCTCTAACTTTAAAATCTTCATTTTCAGTTCATGTTCCTCCTCTATGCACCCCAACCTCCTCTTGTAGAATTTTACCGTAATGTCTTCTTCCTTCCTTTGCTTTTCAGGGCATGATGCTCTGGTTGAACTGGCTCTTGTAGATGCTGAAGGATCTGGTTGAACAGGCTGTATTTCTTCCTCCTGAGAATTGCAGACCTCCACTAAGACGACATCCTGCGGTGAACTGGAGATGATCTCCATATTTATGTTTGTGATAACTTCGGGATGGAAACCCACATCATCGTCAAAGTCGCAATTAGCTGGCAAAAACTGCGGCCTGAGTGCTGCAATCAGTTTGTGGCTAGTTTCATCCAATGAAGACGGCACAAACATACCCCCTCCTGTTCTGCAAAGTCTGATTTTATCCTAAGCATTTATTTTCTTTGTGCGCTTCTTTATGTTTTCGTAACACAACCTTAAACTTTTGCAATCGCGTGCAATAACATTTCTAGAATTAAATTCCGAAGTTATTTCCTTCCATGCTTCCTCCTTTCTCTTTGTGGTGTTGTTGTCTATTTTTTTGGTTTGTTTTTTGTTTGTTTTTTTGTTTTCTATTATATCTTTATGTTTTAGAACAATATCTACTAACATATCCATCTCTTTGCTTTTAAAATTAAGAGAACGCACCTTTTTCCTTTCTTGAGTATCCATTTTAAGGTTATGCTTTCAAGTCGCATTATTGTAAACAGAAGAAGAAAAAGAAAGAGTAAGAGGGGGATTACGCATTTAATGAAGATAACGTAAACTAAATAACTATTTTTGATACATATGAGTTTAATATAGAGTCAATTATTATACTGTCTATATAAAATAAAAATATTTTCGGGAATAAAAGCCATAAACAGAAATTTCCATTCAAGTATTTTTATGTCTACATTGTTTATCCTGTGCATTTGAATCCAATAAATCCGAATGGTCCCGAAGATTCTCGAGTCATTTCGATGCAATACGAAAATTGCCATATGTTGGTCATGATGCCATATTTGATTTTGTGTTCTCGGATCAACAGTGAACTGAGTTCATTAAACTAAGATCAGTGTTATACAACCCACCGGAGAAGCAAACTAAGTTCATTTCTGATCTTCGGTTATTAATGAGCTACAGTTAGCGATTTTTATGCAACCGTAGTAACATAAAACAGCCCTAACTCTCGTCGCTGCCACTAGAGTTCTATGCACTGTACAGGGTTGGTATCTCTGTCTTGCAGTCACAAAGAATCCTCGTGTATTTTAAAACAAACCAGAAGTTCCTATCCAGTTCCAGTACTGAAGAAAAAAACGGAGGTGTTATAACTTGAACGCACCTCGTATAGTCAATAATTCACACCTACAAATCACTAATAAAGCTCAACTAAGCGATATTCATACCAACTCTATTCAGGTTAATCAGGAGGATGGGAAGTTTATTTTATCTAATCATTATTTTCAATTCAATGAACCCGTAGATTGTATTTAGAGAAAATAACCAAAACAAACAGAATTTTAGTGATAAAGAAATCATTTACACCATGGATGTCAATGCGAAATCTAATTGGTAGTTTAATACATACAAAGATGATAGAGGAGGAAAGTTGTAGCAGAAAATTGCAGAACTGAACCTAGTTATGCACAACACTGCCGACAATCCAACAACTTTTGAAAATAATGTGGGGGGCTAACTAAACATTATTTAACTCTTGGAAACTATAAAACGTTTAATAAGATTGTAAATTGGAAAGTTGGTCAGGATTTGACTACGAGTGATCATAGACTAATTTACTTTGATTACGTACCAAGCTACAACCTTCAAACTTCAACTTAACTATAAACAAGCAAACTGGGAAATAGTCAGAGAAAATTTAGATGTATGCGCAGTCGACTATAAAGAAAATTTAAATTACCAGATGGAAAAATTAGAAGATAAAATGAAATGGACGCTTAATACTTCAATATCAAAAAGAAAATATAAAAAATATAGGGTAATATTTGGACCGATGAGTTAACCAAATTAAGAAGAAAAATGCCTAAAACAAGGAAAATCTACCAGAGGACTACTGTTGCACAAGAAAGCGAGCGTATCTTAAACATCTATAGAAGAGCTAAAGAGAAGTTTAAAATTACTTTAAAAAGATAAGGGAGAAATCGTGGAAGATTTTTGTTGAATGCGGACTAAGTAAAAATAGTTGCGGCTCAACATACAAAACTATAATGGAAAAAATAAATAGCCAGTGACGTTGAATACACTGAGGTAGGAGGATGGCAGTATTATTAATGATTGGGAGGAATCTGTGAACGAAATTATATTCAGATTGTTACCAAATGATGAAGAAGAGGACGACAACAACTTTAACAGAAAGTTCTATTACTCTTTAAAGGTGCGACGTCCACCACCCCAACCTCTGCTCTGTTAATTATAACAGGCATTTGACCAATTGATATAATACTTCGTATGAGAGGAACTTGATACTGGTTAAAGAAGCAAAATAATATTAAAGTACAACAAATTGTTGGATACAACTGTCAAACTAAATTAGATATTAAGAACAGACTAAACCAAGAATGGCAAAAGGAATGGGAAGAGAGTGAAACAGGCAGAAGAACGTTTTCATTTTTCAACATTATTAAAGAACGGCTAAAAATAAAGCATATAAATGCCTCAAAAGGCCTAATTCACTATTTGTCAGGTCATGGCTGATTATATGCGCTGATCGATATAGGTTAAATGAAGATGGCATTCCTGGGAAGAAGGCAGAAGATACAGTATCTGGGACGAAGTGGGAAATGGTGGCCTGGGATGAAGTGCGAAGATGGGGGATTGGGACAAATTGAGGAGGTGGGGTTTCCAGGAAGCAGTGAAAAAATGGTGTTCTGGGGTGAAGTGAGAAGATGGAACCAAGTGTGATATGAGAAGAATAGTGTAGAAAAGTACAGTATTAAAATTAACTACTAAACAATGACACAACAATTTTTATAGGAGTGTAGTGAAATTAAAGGTTACAGTTATGGAAGAGTACAATAAAATGAAACTGCGTTTTGTTTATGGACGCTCTTTAACTGCTCTGGTTCTCAGCGTCCCATTCTATACTAAGCGTGAAAGGCCGCTTAACTTTGCTTAGAGGCCTCTCCATCAGGTTTGAGGTTCTTTTACGTGCCGTAAATCTACGACACGGTATCAACGGATTTACTTCCTTTCCGAAGGAAGCCATGCTATAGACTTTTACGACCGAAAAAATGCATCGTCCTCCGCTGGGTTAGAAATTGCGATCTTGGATATATGAAGTCAGCATGGTAACCATTACACCACGGAAGGCGACAGAAAGTGACTTTTACAGAATTATGATGAATTTTGAATGTTAATAATTAAAAGATAGGAATTAAAAATAGTATTGGTTACCAATATTTATGCTGCCGGTTACCGATGGCTTAAATTAGGGTAGTGTATTAATTTATAATAAATAACTGGATAACAATTATTTTATTTACTGGATACCAGTAATTCAAATTATTAGATTTAATTTTAAATATTTAATTTAACCCTAAATTTGAATTAAATTTAAACATTTTAAAAGGTTTTAATTAAATTATAAATTTTAAACTATTGTTTTGAATTTTAGATTTAATGAAGATTTAAATTGAATATGAATTTATATTGAATATGGAAGGTTTAAAATTTCTTAAGCAATGTAATTATTTAATTTTAGCATTTAGGGTTATGATGTAATTCGAAGTAATTATAACATTATGTTTTAAATTTTTAAATAAATATAAAGTTTAAAAACTGTATAATTAGGAACTGTAAAGTTTTTGATGTAATATTTTTTGTACCTTTTTTTACTTTAAACCTATGATAAAGTAAATAGTTATTATATGTATAAAATTTAAAGAAATAATATAATAATAGTAAGAGTAATATAACTAAACTGCTTAATAGAATAGTTATTAAAATAGTACAAAGGTTTTTAAAACAAAGTATGGGTAGAATACAAATAATATAGAATACATTTTAATAAATAATAACAATAACAAAACTATATACTAAAATTAAATAAAAAGGTTATTAATATACAGGGTTACTACAAAAGAAATAGACAACTTCAACTGCCTGTAAAACAAAAACTATTAGAGATAGCAACCTAATTATTTTGAGGTATGTTGAGAAACTCTCAAAGTTTCGTTTGTTACTATTGGTAACGCTGTAGTGTTTTGTTTGTTGTTGCAGAAGCTGAAATGGCGGAAAATCCTGTGGAAAAGGCATATTGCGTGTTGGAATTTGCTAGAACGCAATCAGCAACTGTTGTCCAACGACATTTTAGAACACGTTACCTTACCACAGAACGTCATTTTGGTATGTGACACTGACAGTGGAAGAGAGAGAGAGAGAGAGAGAGAGAGAGAGAGAGAGAGAGAGAGAAAGTTGTAATTTGTATTTTATAATACCCTCCAGGCTAAAACAAACATTGCAAGCAAACACATATTTTGACTAAACTGAAATATTTAATGGAACAAACGGCTGCAATTTTTCATATAGTAGGTACTTCCTTAGTTTCAATTGGATTGTTATCATAAAGATGCACCATACTGTAGAATATTCAAGTGTCTCAGTCACTATTTGGGTTTGTGGTGCATAACCTTTTTTCTATTTTATGAATGATGGTTTGCAACTGCTTGATATAGTAATATTAAAGAAAACATTTTTTATAGAATCTGATGATAATTCAAATGACTTTCTTTACCTATTATGCAACAAATATTTTTACAAATTAATCTTCTATCCTATCGGTAAAAAACATTAGGAGAACTTGTTTTATTATATGATTTCTTGTGGATACATAGGAATGCACTAAGTTAAAGTGAGACAGATCTTCTCAAGCTGATTGCTATGTTATGCGGTTGAAATTCTGCATATTTGCATGAATCAAGATAGGAGATAAAATATCTAATGTCTTTCTTTATCTGTTCCACGAACTTTCATTCTAAAATATTATTCTTCTATGCCATGCTAATCGAGATAAACAATAGCAAAAGGGAAATATATCAGACTAAAGCGAGTCAAATCTTTTAAAGCTATTGCTATATGAAACAATTTATACTTAGTTCTCTCTTGCATTCCGGGTCGTAAAACAAAAGAGATGAAATGAAAGTTTATTTCCTGCTTGAGAAAAATTTAAGTACCTAGTTTAAAATTGAAAACAACAACAAGGCATATCTCGGAAACAGTTAATTCTTACAAAAATATGTACTACACATATTATGTTTGAATGAGATCTGCTTTTTTTGTGGAGTAAGTTTTTGTCTGTCTCACAGTCTATTTGAACCTTTAGAGGCTATTCCCAGAAAATTAAATATCAAATACTTTATTTGTCATGAAAATGTCTTATAATTATGGCATTTTATTCTAAATTGTCAGCCATTTTTGAAAAAAAACTAAAAATTTCAAAAAGTGTTTCATGTAAATGGTAGTTGAGGGTGGGGAATTTTTCTTAAAAACCTTTACGTGACATCCTTAGAAGATACTGAACTTAAGTACCACGTTTGGTATTTAACAATTTTTTTGTTTTTTGTTTTTGAGCCTTGTTGACCAGACATACATTTGTCTAAAAATGCCTTTTTTGGATTCAAGATGTCTCAAAACATGTATTACTGGTGAACTCTTAGTATCAAATTTTTGGGTGGAATATAATACCTTCTCTATCTGCTATGTACTAGGGAAAGTAAAGACTGATATTGATTTAAAAAAAGAAAAAATTACAATTTCCCATTTGAGAAAAGCATAAGTATGGAAAATTTAAATCCATAACAAAGAATATCTCGGCAATGGTTAACTACATAAAAAATATATAAAGTGTGTGCTTTAACAATATCTACAATCTTTTGTGTGGTAATATTTGGTCTATTGCTTAGAGCTATGTAAAAGTCATCCAACCGAAGAGGACTTCAGAGGCAATTTCCAGATACATATTTCATTTGTAATGAGAATATCTCTAATATACATGGCATGATTCAAAATCGTTAAAAGACAAATTTGAGAAAATTTAAAAATCTTACATCTAAAAGGCAGTTTGGAGTGAGGGAGAATTTGTTCAAAATCTTAAATGCCAAATAATCAATCCATAATATTTAAATTAATTAAAATAATAATTTAATCTATATTTAAATATAATTGTTAACAGCTTTTTGTTTTATTTAAGCGGTTTACACAGACCTTTTTCTGAAAATGCTTTTATTTAGGGGTTCTCAAAACAAGTATTTTTGTTGAAATCTGCGTATACAATTTCAGGGTGATATGCAATATTTTCTTCTCTACCTACAATATACATTGTACTGACAGAGAAAGTAAAAAATAAAGTGGATTATTTAATGAAGGTGTAAAACACAATTTTTTAGCTTTTTTTTTTTTTTTTTTTTTTTTTTTTTGTCATAAACAGATACTTACTATGTTTCACGTATTCTAATATTTTACACATCACAAGTTACCAGGAATTCTATTCTTTTTATTTTTTTGTTTCATTTGTTAAGCCCGCTTTAGCTTCTATGGTCATATCAGGGGCTTTGACTTGTGAAACAACTTATCTGATCAAACTCACTCTCGCATACAGACTTCCAGACTCTGTGGGGATAGGGAATAGTTCTGGTTAAAGAAAAAGTCACCACCCCAACCGGGTAACGAACCTGGGAACCGTGCCCTGCATAGAGTACATCGTGACAATCAAGAAAAGGACCAAAATAAATAATGTATCTCCATGTGTGTTCTCTCTGACCTAAAAAAAAAAAGTGTCTCACTCACACGAGTTTCTCTACATCTCTGTAACAAACTGCTGTTAAAAAGCTTATACTTCTAACTTCATCATGCTAATCGAGATAAACATTAAGAGAGTTTGTCTTACTACTAGCTTTCTTGTAAGTAGAAGGTAAATAAGAAAATGCACAGGCTAGAGCGATAGTTTCCTCCTTTAAAAGTCAGTCGTTATGTGAAACAATTGACATTTCAATTTCTTTGCTTGTCAGGAGTGAACAAACGAGAAGAAGGATGTCTTTCTGCTTGAGAAAAGTTTAAGTGGCTTAAAATTTAAAACCAATAATCTGGAATATCTCAAAAACGGTTAAGTATATGAGATAAATTGTGTTTTTTAACGAGATGTACATTTTTTGTGTAGTGAGTTTTTGTATAACCCTTATGGTTTGCCAATTATAGAAGTCATCCAGAATGAAGAGGTTTACAGAACGAGATCTACATTTTTTGTGTAGTGAGTTTTTCTATATCCCTTATGGTTTGCCAATTATAGAAGTCATCCAGAATGAAGAGGTTTACAAAGGCTATTCCCAGAAAATTAAAGATATACATTTTGTTTGTCATTAAAATACTGTATGTTTAGGATATTTTTATCAAACTCGTTAGAACATTTTTGAGAACACAGAATTTTCGAAAACTGTTCCATGTAAAGGGTAGTTGGGGATGGAGAGATTTTCTTGAAAATCTTCGCGTCATATCCTTGTAAGATACTCAACTTAATACCAAGTTTGGTATTTAACCGACTTCATTTTTCAGCCATGCTGCCCAAAGACACACACATGAACCTTTTTCTAAAAAAATGTTGGACTCAGGGGACCTCAAAACAAATTTATGGTGAAATATTTTTGGGTGCAATATAATACCTTCTCTATACACTATGTACATAGTATGTGTAGAGAAAGTAAAAAGTAATTCAAATAAATCTAGGAATGCATTGTTGGAGAATAGAAGTTAAATAAGCAAACTCTAGTGGGCTGAAAGATTGAAGAAGTCTATGTATAACTTACCAGATATTGGATTTCAGTTGAAAAATTAAAGTTTTATATACTTTACTGTTAATTATCTATTTTGATATATATATATATATATATATATATATATATATATATATATATATATATTTAGCTCCAGCATTTATTCCAATAGGTTTTCAAATACAAAAACAAAAAACAACTATTTTTGTCTCCAGGTGACTGTGGCACCCAAATAAAATTCTCTGCCAGGGAAGTAGAATACACATTGTCTGAATATGCAAAAATAATTAAATATAAAACCTCAATAATAGTTAATACAAGGTTTTACTTGATATTGCTGTACATGTAATAAAAATTGATAAGTAACATTCTCTGGGCATAATTATCTTTACTGCTTCCCGGAAAAAGTGGATTTATGGATTAATCACAATATGTTTGTATACGATTTTTCATATTTAGATTGAAATAAAATTGCAAATGTCATGCTGCACACGTTTTACAATTGTCATTGTAAAATGACAACCTTGAGATAAGTCATTACTAATGCTAACACTAAGCAATATATGCTACTAAAAATATAATTTTCCTTAAAACTTTATTTTTACTGATAGTAAATAATGTAAAAGGTTAAATGGAATTGTCACTGGAGTTTTGAAAGTTAATTACATATTGGGTAAGCCAGATAGCTTAAAACAAAGAAATCCTCTTTTAGGGAAGGGTAGGGGTTAAAACAAGGAGGAAGGGATCAATTGCAAATTATGGAAACATCATTTTGTCTTATAAATAAGGTAACCATTTTATAAAATAAATATGGAGCAATGTAGAACAGCACCAAAGGTAGACTACTATTTAATAATGCTATTTTTTCTGAATGCAATGCCATGCTGATCAGCTAATGAGATGAATATGAGAGTATTTTTGAGTAGTGATGATGCAGCAATATATATATATATATATATATATATATATATATATATATATATATATATATATATATATATATATGCCTATTGACCAAATTATAAAATAAAAGACAAAGTTCAAAAATTAAATTTCCCAGAAATTATGAGGACAGATTGTTACCTTATTTGCAATGACGGATGCTATAATATTCTGATTGTTATCAGGAATTTCTTAATATGAATTTATTTTGATATCACATCACAAAACTGCTCAAAGAATTAAAATAATATTAAAACATTTGAAAGTATTATTTGAGGAATAAAGAAGTATTAATTTATTACTAATTTTAACAGGTACAAGATTTTATGGCCTTCACATAATTATTGTAACTAAATACCTTATTACATGTTTATACTGAATATTACTTTACATCAAATTACCATTTTGGTTTTGAGACAACAGCTCTTCAGTTCAAAAATTAATAAATATAGTAGAACTTACATTCTTGATAATGTTAATTTTTAAAGATTGTGTGATTCAGGGTAAACCTGACAAATGTATTTATATTTATTTTATTTTTAAGCAATTACAGATAACAGTTTTATCTTTCGCTAATATTTAAGACTTGAATTTACCTCATGACTTCCACAAGGTAATGGAAGGTACACCACACACGGTGGCTGAAAGCAGATCTTTTGTGCTTACCAACCCCAGGAAGAATGAATGGATGAGGTGAAGGAGGTTATAGATTGCAGGCATACAGATTACAGAGAGGCACAGAGGTCCGCAACAATTCCAAGCTTAAAGTACTGATCACACCAGGTCTGTTCTGAGAAGACTTCCTTCTGACGGCATCGGGCAGAACATAACCACTTTATGTTGCTTAAAGAAGGCTAACATATGGCAGGACAGAGAAGAGCACCTTTCCACTGCCCCAACATCGAGGGACACTGCATAGCCCTGAAAGGGGAAGCAATATTATAGAAAATGAGGGAAAGGAAGTCACAGTACAAGAAACAAACCCAAAATTCACCTGCTGACCAGGGAAAAACCCATGGTGAGACTTTCTCTACATCTCTGCAGAAAATTGTTGTTAAAAAGCTTATGCTTCTATTTACTTCATTCTAATCGAGAAAAAATTAGCAAAACTAGGCTTATTACTCGCTTCTTTGTAAGTAGAAACAAAATAAGGGAGTACCACAGGTTAAAGTGATAGTCAAAATCTGGTTGCTATGTGACTGCAGTTCCTTTGTATGGACGGAGTTGACACATTTTGATGAGAAAAATATAAATTTTTTAAAGCTGAAATCAATAATAAAGAATATCATAAAAACAAAAATTTCCGTGAAAAAATGTGTATGACATAAATTGTGTGTTTGAATGTGCTCTACATTTTTGTGTAGTAAACTTTTGTCCATCTCCTAGGGTTTAGCAGTTATGAAAAATTGCATAAAATTCATCCAGAATAAGTCTTTAGAGGCTATTCACAGAAAATTCAAAATATACATATTATTTGTCAGGTAAATACCTTTAATATACAATATTATAAACAAAATCGTTACAACCATTTTTGAGAAAATCAAAATGTCTGAAAAAAGTTCCACGTAAAGGGCAGGTGGGGGGGATTTTCTTGAAAATCTTTGTGTCAGATCCTTGCAAGATACCAAACTTAAATACCAAGTTTGGCATTTTATGTTCTTTTCATTTTTGAGCTATGCTATCCATAAACACACACACCTTTTTCCTAAAATGCTTTTTTTTTCGGGGGGACCCAAAACACATATTTCCAGTGAAATCTCAGTATTGAATTTTTTGGGTGCATTACAATACCTTCTCTATACACTATGTTCATAGTACGGATAGAGAAAGTAAAAATACATTTCAGTAAGTTTATGGAACTATACAGAAAACTTAATTAGGAAAACAACTAAAATAACATTTTAACAAGAGTTGTGACAATCGCCATTATAATCTCTGTGTATCAAAGTAATCAACTAAAAACAACATGGATTGAACACATGAATAGAATGAATGAAGAGAAATTCCCACCACTAGCGAGAAAATACCAAGCAAGAGGACGAGATGTTGGACGTCCTCGAAAGCATTGGGCTGATGTTTCTTAAAGCTTGAAATGATAATTGCCTAATCCATGTAGTGATGATGGTTACAAATGCTTTAAAAAGGTTGACCTTATACATAATCCCCCAATTAATGTTTGTTCTTGCTATGCCACTGCTTTAAAGATTGGAGTCTTGTGGTGCTTATGTTTCAGCTAGTGGAAAGAGGAAGAGGAAAAAATATTCAGTGTCTAACTTAATTATTGGGCTTTTCCGATAAAAAAAATTGATGAAAACGTAACAAGCATAAACCAATCTATCAGTCAAACCACAATTTGTTTAATTTCTAGAGCGACCGAAGTTCTCTATAATAACCAATCAGAATAATATAATGTACCCTATTATTTCAAGACTATTGTACTTTTAGCTCTAATAGAATAATAAAATAAATTCCAAATAGCTTTGCCAGATGGTAATATTTGTGCTGCATTTGGGATAATGGTAAGAACTCAGGATTGAGCAGTCGAGCCACAAATGATAAAACAATCATTTTTATTATACCTTGTACTTGCTTCAGGATTTTTTATCTGTCTTCTGGTTTGTCATCCTGCCTTAACCGCTTAAGTGGACTTTGCCTAGTAGGTGTCTCCCTTCCATTGGGGGGAGATAGAAAGAAGGAACCACATTTTTCTTTAACCTATAAAGTATACAAATTATTAAAGAAATTATAATCAGGCACAAAAGCATAGCAATATTATAAGTGTTTCTAACATAGTAAAGGTTAATTTCACAGCATGTCACTATGAGATCCATTTGTGAATGTAGGCAATTCGGTTGGTATTCGTTAATCTTTAATTACAGCAGTAGAAGTATGTATATATGTATTATTATTATTATACAAATTGTGAGCAAACTAAAATTAATATTTCCTTTAGTTACCAGTTTTGGAAGTAAGAGGGGGTTAATACACATGAACATGGGATCCGGATATAGTTTATTCTGCCATTACAGTCGCCTTGTAGTTACTGGCCTATTCACAAAACTTTTAGGGTCCTATGCCGAATCTAGGGGATTTCAAAACTAAAAAGATTATTATTCTCAACACTTAAAATCCGGATTGCTTATGGCGTTTCACCTTCAGATCCAACTTAACCTAACATTGCCGCCTTTATTTACCAGTTTATATCCATGTATATTACCATTTCAAAATATATAATGATTACATAAATGAAATCGGCAGATAGGGTATATAAATTGAGAAGGCGACAGGTTTAAATATACTTGGTAGCAGATGGCAGAATTAGTAGAGCCATATTGCAGAACTACCATATATTTAACTCATTTCAGGGAGAAACGTTATAAAAGAATTTAACATCGTATAGCTTTACCAAGAATTGTATTTCCCTGACTAGTAAGGTTTGGATTTCGGAAATCTAAATTCTTTAAATGCTTAGCGCAGATCCTGTAATAGCTGTTTAACATAATCGGTCCATTCATTTTAAAAACCAGGTCGAAGTCGGCTCAACCAACGCACTTAGCCACAACTATTGCACATGACGTACCTAATATTGCTCCAAGAATAGTTGTGAATGTGTACTTTGGAGTATTTTCTGAAAATGCCTTTATATTTATAACTTTATCCTCGTGGATAATCACTGATCTTGTGCTATAAAACAGCATTTACATGGCTTTATCTCAAGGAAATCTAAAGAAAGAGACGGCACTTTTTGTCAGGTATTGTTATGGTAATAAAATATGGCACACACTTTCCCGTCCTAGTAGGTTAGCATTGCCTAAAATTATAAAAAGTAAATCTTCAGCACCTCTTACACAATACTCTTTATACAGCTCCCAAATATAGTCCAAACTGCTACACTATGATCGCTGGTGTTCCTTGTCGCCGCTCTTTTGGCGGACTTTCCTGTATTAGTATTCAAGAGTGTTTGTTGTTGTGGAAAACTATTTCTGTTGCTAAAAAAGTGTTGGCCCCACTGCTTTTATTTATGTGTGGGTTAGTATTATTTAACTGCATATCAGCAGCGGGAATCTGCTGTAAAAATCGTTGTGTGTGCCAAAATGAATTTCCACAAAATGTGCAGAATATGCACAAAAGAAGTACAGGTGCCCATTTCCATATTTGGCGAACTTGGCAGAAGGAACGAGGTGCCTACGAAAATCGGTTTATGCCTTCCAATAAAGGTGAGTAGAAAGTTAGACATCTTTATTTTTACGACTATGTAAACAATTTCGAATTGTAGTATTAAATTAGCTATTGGTTATTATAGAGAACTTCGGGCGCTCTAGAAATTAAACAAATTGTGGATTGACTGTAAGTTTGGTTTATACTTGTTACGTTTTCACCAATTTTTATTTTCTCTATACGCACTATGTACATAGTGTATAGAGAATGTATTGCACTGCACCAAAAAATTCGATACCGAGATTTCACCGGAAACATATGTTTTAGGGTCCCCTTTATCTAAAAAAAACATTTTCGGAAAAGGTCCGCGCGTGTGTGTATGTGTGTGTGTGTGTCTGTGAACACGATAACTCAAAAACGAAAAGTAGGTAAAATACCAACTTGGTATTTAAATTTAGGGTAATTATTTACAAGTTGGGCCGCTAACTCTCTCCGCTGCGACTTATGCCAGTTTTGCACTCTAACGGGACCGGTGTGGTTAGAGAGAGATTATGGGTGGGGAGATGGTTTAAAAAACTAATGTTGTATCCATTGCGCTGTTAGGAGTTGTTGGAAATATCGATAATGAGGTACTACCACGATATAAAATTAGAAACATAAATTTATATACACACACTAACCTAAACGGATTGGAACCTAACCTCTCGCTAAAATCGAAATCCACAGGCTTTGAAATTGTCATCATAAATACAAAGTCAATCAATCGCACTTAGTTTCATTCGATTTTAGAATAGCCGAAGTTCTGCATAATCAAATTCACTGAACAGCTGTATCTGCGTGAAACATACTTGTCATACATCAGCACAGCGTCTAGCGACATATGCCGGTGTTGCATTCCACAACACTCTTCGCCACTTAGTGTGTGTATGTAAACAGATAGCAACATTAGTTTTTTAAACCAGCTCCCCACCCCTAATCCCCCTCTAACCACACCGGTCCCATTAGAGTGCAAAAGTGGTATAAGTCGCAGCGGAGAGAGTTAGCGGCCCAACTCGTAAATAATTACCTAGCTATTCACTGGTCCAATGAGTAGCTACAACAACATGCACTGGCTTTAAAGTTACGTAGTTCGTTGGATTTAAGTGATCAAGTTTTTCCTTTCTTGTAATTGAGCGCCAAAATCGTGACCTTTTGGGCTCCCTGCACCAGTCAGCTATTCACTGCCTCTTCTACACTAACGTCAGTTTTTCCACCATTTACTATGTTAGTTTTAGGACAAGGGAAAGAAATTGTAGTTTTATTAAAATAGCTACTCACTGGACGCTTCAGGCAACAACATGAACTGGCTTCAAAGGTTTCGCGGTTCGTTAAGAGTTCCGCTTTTAAGCTTTTTTGTGTTTTCCTTAGGAATTGAGTGACAAAACAGGGATCTGATAAGGTCCCTGCACCAGGCAGCTATTTACTGCCTCTCCTAAATTCACATAAGTTTTCCTACTATTGGCAGTGTTTACAAGAACTGGAGATTCGGAAAAGAAAGACTTGCGTTCCATTATACAAATGTATTTCTGTCAGGTATAAACTATCTATTACTTTAAATGAATAATAGCTTCAACAGCATTTATTTCATTGTAAACTATCCACTCCATTAAATGAATAGGTAAACAAAAGTACATTCCTTTTATTTATCCATTCCTTTAAAGGAATAAATGATCCAAAGTGTATATGTTTTTGTGTAAACTATTGATCTTTAAATTAAAAAGTAAACAAAAGAATATTGCTTTCATGGGCAAAGCACCCTTCTTTTGCCCCATTTTTTAAATTTGGCATGTTAGAACATATGTGAAAACGGAGAGAAAACAATGAAAAATTAGACATATCGGGGACCAGATCAGTATGGTAATGTTGCCGACTAAGTGTCTGTTGGCCGCATTACGTCAGGCATCTGAAATGCAGAATTTTCTGCCTAATGGAGCATATATAGCTGGTATTGCAAAAAGGAGGGAAGACAGCACACCCATAGGGCAGTGTAGAAAGGACGAACTATACAATTAACAGTGTGACAAAGCAATGATGCTATTGGCATAATAACAATAATGGCATCGCTTCCATTGTTTTGCAAGTAAACAGTGAAATGGGTAATGAATTACATTAAGGAGAAATTAGGAAGACAAAAAATTGCTCAAAGACAGCGCACCCATAGGGAAGTCAGGAAACTATTAAATATACAAATAATAATGACTATAATAATAAATTATTAGCATTGTAATTATTGTTTACTGCCAGTTTTGCTGTGTTTTCGTTAAAAGAAACAAAACAATTGGGAAGTTTTATATTTGATAGTAGCGTTGTGTATTAATTTTCTCCATTTAACCCAAAATATTACTTGATGAAATATATTAAGAGCACTGCAATTGCAGCACAATGGTGACTAGGGTATCTTCTTTTTTTTTTTATTTTTTTTTTTTTTTTATTTGTTATATGAAATAATCTTTAGCTAGCTCATGTACCACAAAACCTCAAATAACCAACATCTACAATAGGTAGAGTCCATGAATTATTGGTTAATGTGTATAGTTTATAACTTGTTAATTTTAAAGTATTCCGACAGCAAAAATATACTGTATACGTGAAACAAGTACATTTTATTTTTTTATTTAAATGATGTGACGAAGGGAACGATAGTTAATACTTATATGCATATTTCATTTTCATTGTTATCTGTGTCATTGACTCCATAACCGGGTTCATTCACTTAGCATTGAATGGAGAAGAAAGTGAGAGCAATAGTACGACCACAGAGCGGCAAATAAATGAGTACGTTTTTATTTATTGTAATGATAGGAGCTAGGAAAGGACAGTTAACTCATAAAAATGTATTTGAATGTCACTGTTGTGTTGCATCATTGTCTCGATAAACTGGTGTGTTACCGTATTAATGAATGGGGAAGAGAGGCTGAGCACTAATACTTCCATTTAGCAACATTTGCCGTGCTACTATATCATCTTGCGGCTGTTAACCGGCTGCCTTCCCTTGGCACTGTGCTCATTTCTACAGCTTTCTTTCAATTTCTAAAGTTGGTATGGATTTGTGGCGTTGCACAGTAAACAGACCCTTAGTTGGCAACATTACCTCAGTATTACCATACTTTGTAACAATTTGGTAATCTCTGATACTTGTCACACACTTAAGTATAGTCCACTGTTGAAGAGTATTAAGCTACAAAGCATAGCTCAGGGATATTATTTAGAAGGTGAGGAGTGTAAGCTGCAAATATGGAATAAAGAGAAAGTGTAGCCGAGGGATTGGATTATCGAAGCTCCTATCATCTGTGCAACAAGTATAGAAGAAACTCTATCACAGTGTCATGGTCTCAGTTGTAACTTAGGAAATCAGAAACGAATTAGGGACTACGGAATCAAAATGAGTAAATACAAGCTTAAGGGATTCCATGCTTTAGTGTTCCCAATCTTTAGAACTGACAGAATATTGTTATGGTGTAGACAGCATCTTCTTTATAAGGGGAAATGAAACTAAAGGTGCATAAATACTGGTATATCATATGTAGTAAATATAATAAAGTAGATTTCGTAAAGAAGAAAAAGAAAAGGCAAATTACTTTCTCCATATAAATGATAAGTTGGAGTTGGAGGAATATTCTTGAAATTGTTCATAAACATCACACTTTTGAACATTCTGAACTTAAATACTAATTCGGTATGTATAGGATTTTTGTTTTTGAGGTATATTCTCTCATGCAACACTTAGGGAACCTAGCAAACACTCTCAGTTCATTTAGTGCTTGCCGCACACAGAATTACCCGTTCTTTTTCAGCTATAATTTTGATATTGAAGTTAAATTAAAGTTTGACACACTTAACTGTTCAAATCAAAAAGCTATGGTATGTACAGTACACTGGGTACTGAGTGTTGCTAATATCTATACCCCTGCCACTGAATCCTTGCACTTGACAGTTGGGAGTTAAGATGGTACCCCAGCAAAAAAAAGTTGAAAAGTTTACCCGTTTGACTTTCTGAACCAATCACAATGCAGCATTCCGATTGGTCGGTCTGACAACGGAATCTAGATGCCGCACCGTTGCAATATCTGGCTATTTCCTGCCACGTGCTCAGTTTGTGAGCTCCTAACATGTGCGTTAAACTGTTCTGTGCAAGCTACATATTATTCGTTATGTATATTTGTTTTTGTTGATAGTGTTGTTGGTGTTTGTTCGTGAGGGAACATAACAAGACTTTCACATTTATAGAGGTGGATAGACTTTTGCGGGAAGTTGTGATGAGGGTGGACGCAGCTTCATGGTAGAAGAAAGTGAATCATGTGCACAAAATAATATGAAAAGCACAGGAATTAGACTGAATCATCAGTGAATGTGAACCACTAACGATATGTCATGGTGACGATGATGATGACAATGACAATAATGCTTCCGAGAATGGTGAAGACAGAGACTTGGTTGGAATTGAGGCATTAAAATTCTAAACTGGTGAAAATCACTTTGTTATACCTTTCTCTCATTGTGACAAGCTATTTTGCATTAATTTGTTCTATATTGTCGTAAATACGTTATGCGTGCTACATATGTTATAGTATCACTGTTATTTTCAATCAACATCAGTAAAAACAAATTAATTTCATTATTCATTGGCATTCATTTACTATTTACACACGTCAGAGATATTTGTAATCACCTGGTGTTGTTTACTAGTAGCTCTGGCATCTCTGCAAAGGAAGCATAGTCAACCTTATGCGAAACCACCCGAACTGTAAAGTGCAAGGATTCAGCAGGAGGGGTATATAACTAGTAGAGGACCTCTTGCATTCAAAATGATGTTATTATTCAACAGAAACTATGGTAAGATGTTAAGTATAGTTTATTATTTTGATTTATATGTATTTATAATGCTCAACATACATTTTCTTGATCTCTATTAAGATGGGTGTAGGCTTTGTTAAGGTACACCATGCTTCATGTGATACAATGCAGTATGCCTTTGCCATTTTTTATCTGTTAGTCTTTACACTCTTTTCAGTTTTGCTTTGTTGTGGGGTTAGTTGATTGTTTCTACCATCATTAGCACTCCATACAATATAAGCGATGGTATAGCTCCTTTTAATATTACTTTCAGCATATAAATAAGGCAAGTTGAATGCTCTCTGTTTCTAGCAGTCTTGTTGTTCATTTATACTTGGATTCTGCACTTACTTCCTTTCTTCTTACATATATAATGAGTAATTCTGATTTATGATGGTTGAAGTTTATTATGTTTTTCTTTGCCCGTTTGTACCTTTTGCACCTCCAGATTTGCATAGTTTTAATTCCATAAGTATCCTCCCTTTAACGATCCATAAGCATCCTCCCTTTTGTCGCAAAGGCTATTATTTCCAAGTGCTTAGTGTTATCTAGATTCAATAATGCAATTGTGTTATATGTTCCAGAAACCTGGTCTTGCACGGTTCTTTGTGGGCATCCTCTGCTTGTAAATTTCTGTGTTATAATGTTGTTTGATGTTAAGGTTGTACTCCTATCAGATAATTTTTGGAAAGCAACTAGTTCTGTTTGACTTTCTTTGCATGATCAGTATGCAGCTGTGTTTAATCTTTCCTGATACCACTATATAGGCTGCCATCCACAGGTTTTATAATATTGGTTACGTTACACTGCTGTTTCCAAGGTTGAAGTTTAGTTATTCCAGTGGTTGCCTCTTACAGCTTCTTTCCCTCCAGATACTGTCAATTCCTGTTTCCTTTCAATTTTCCAACATTTTTGGTTTTCTGGTATCTGCATATGAGAGTAGTAGTTCTCCTCCTCATTATCTGCAATTGTTGTGTCCACTAAGATATGGATGACCCATTCTAGGTCATCCTCCTCTGTTACCCTGTCTTCTAACTGGCTGTCTAAAATGTAATTTCCCATTATATCACTTACAGATAAGAAAATGTGTTTCTTTTGTTAAATTATCCTCAAATTGTTTGTAGTCTTGGTCACTGCATATGTTCTTAGTCCCTGTGAATGTGTACATGCTATTTGGTTTAGGTTTATAGCCAATATTAAATTCTATTCTGTGATCGGAACAATTTTCATTGTCAAAGCATTGTTAGTCAAATATAAATAGCAAAGCGTAGTATCCTGTTGTTTGTAAGTCTGACGTGAATTTTGATGGATCCATTGGTTGATCTGAGTGTTCTAATTGTTATGTTATTTAGAATGTGCAGCTGGTTACTTAGTATAAATTTTTGCAGTGATTTACGATGTTTATTAGTTCTAATATGTGTAACAGGGAGCGAGAATGATGGAGACAAAATCTGTGTGTGTTTGACAAAGAGTAAGTACTTGTGTGGATGGGTGTTTTTTTTTTTTTTTTAACTGCATGCTTCATTAAAACACTAATACTAAATCCATGGTTACTAGTATATACATTTTTAACATTATAAATTAGGTACTTTAAGTATATGAAATTGATGTAGGTTTCTCTTTCAATGTTGTATTTGAGTTATTCCCTATGCTTTAATGTGACTAGTTATTTGTTTTTTATATTTACTCTGTTACCATGTGTATGGTTATTCTAGCTTTACTGTTTTTGCAAATTTGATAAATTGTTTTTTATGCTTCTGTAGCAGTTCTCTTTTAGAATTCCACCACAGCCCCCCTGTTTTTATAATATTATTTCTGAATTCAGTTCTTTCTTTTTCTAGTTTTTTACACTCATAAATCAAATGATATACTGTTTGGCTTCCTTCCGTGCAGAGGCAAGTCAGGGTGCCCGATATTTATAGCAGTAGAAGTACAGTGTGCGCACAAAGTCTGTATACCCCTATATTAAATTCAAACTGACTTGTACTAAAAGTACAAATTTCTAATATTTATGTAATTAAATCTTTCTCCTTACATTTTAGGACTCCAAAACATCGGTATGTGCACCCCAATTGTCTCTGTACAGCCGAATATGCCACCATGTTCTCGTGTGCATCTTACTCAACATCTTTGTAGTCACTGTCTGGAAAGCTACTCGCACCCCATTTTGCAGTTCACCAGTTATGGCATACCGCTGCTTCCACATCTTTTCTTTGATGTAACCCCATAGTGCATTACCTGGAGTTGTTAGATCAGGGCTCTTTGGAGGCATGTGAGATTGTCCGATCCAACGATTTCCAAAGACTGCGTTCAGACGTCAAACAGCCACTGCGAAGTGAGCTGGCACCCCATCATGTTGAAACCAAGCCCTATCTAAGATTCCTGCATTTTGCAGCTGTGGGAGGGGCAGTCATCAATCATCTGGAGATAAGTGTTCTGATTAACAGGACCATCAAAAAAATATGGGCCAAACAGATGAGTTTGTGTCATTCCGGCCCGACCATGACAAGAGGTCAGTTGCGCTCGATTACTTAAAAAAAAAAAAATTGGATTTTCTTTTCCCCAGAAATAAACATTCCAGTTACAAACTGTGATAAATTGCACATTCGTCTGTGAACATGACTTTTGCCTTCTCAGACATTCTTTGGAATTGTTGCAGCATCCGACCACAAGCATTAACATGTGCCTCCAAATCAGCATCTGATAATTCAATCACATTTAATGGATGCCAACACTTCATTTTCAGATCTACTTTAATGTGTTTCCTCATAGTTGATTCCGGTGCCAGGACCAAAGCAACAAATGTGGACTTCCTGTCTGAGAAACATTTTAAGTATTTTAAAACTGAAACCTAAATCAGGGAGATATCTGCACATTCACATTTATCACATAAGAGTAATAGTAACATTTTCTTCATTTTGAGTACAATGAAAATAAATATACGGATTTCAGTCGCACTCAATTATATAATCACATTTCATGAGTAATGTCATTTTTACTTTCACTCCATGTCCATAGTGTATAGAGAGGGTATTGCATTGCACTAAAAAATCTGATATGTGAATTCACTGGAAATACATGTTTTGGGACCCCTTGATTTCAAAAAGCAGCACATTTCCTTAGGGATTTAACTGAAGATTGTTGGATAGATTTTTCTATGTCAGCACAAAGTCCAAGTCTGGTGGATGGTATTCCACTTCTCGTCGCATCGTGAACACTGCCCGTTAAAAATATTTTCCGTCCCCATGCTAACATCTTCTTTGTCACAAACCATGCAATGAAATCATCCATGACATTTTTCATTGATTTGCCATTAATTTGATGCTCATGAACCCACAGAGTGGATACTAAGCATTCCTCAATTGTGCAATCACTTGTATTAGCTATTCTTTCTCAATATATCGACATCAACTAATTTGATACATAAGATTTGTTGATGTGTTGAAACAAGAGCGACAGCAATTGAACAAACGAAGTCGTCAACAATGGGTATCTGACAGGAGAATAATATGAATATATACCAACCTCAAAAAAGCATATTTACTCACATAATTTTAAATTTAGTACAGGGGTTTGCAGACTTTGTGCGCACACAGTAAAATCTTAATCTACCAGACCTGTTAGAAAAGTTGTTATGTTGCCTGTTAATGCTATGTTGATTTTAAGCCTGTCTTTTACACGCAGAAAATAGGATTTGGTTATTTCTTCATTTTGAGTTGTTTGCCTTTCGTTTTCCCACTTCACTACTCTTTTTTCTTGAAGGTCTCTTAGCAGTTCACTTTCAGGTATTCTCTTGTAGCATATCTGCATGTCGCTGTTCCTGGCTGCTGCTTTTGCCTAATTGACTATAAGCTTGTTGCTAAAGTTTCCTATGTGGGCTTCGACCCAATAGAAATGGACTGTCCAGTTTTGGTTCAGCAGTTTCCTGATCTGTTGCCTGATTTCCAATATGAAGCATTTATGGTTGCTGGTGTTCTTCAGTGAATCTAGAGTCATTCTGCTTTCGGTGTAGAGTACAGCTGCTTTTTGTCTGATATGCTGGTTTTCGAGCGATTTTATCTTTTCCATTACTTTCATAATGGGTAGCTGCTCGGTCTGATTGTTTGAACACCTATTATGGAGTTTGAATTCCATTTATTGATTGAGGTCATTCTCCATGAATATAGTTATTCCAGGTCTCCTATACTTCATTCTTTATAGATTTCCAACGTGTATTCAGTATTTTTTTGTTTATCTGTGATGTTGATATCTGTAGGATGTGGCCATTTTGTGAAATAAAGTGCTCTATCTATTGCAAATCCTTGTTTTTCCTTTCTGACTTCACAGCACTTTGCTGTGTTCTCAATCTTTATTAAAATGGGAGTAGCCTTTGTGATGACAAACCGTGCCTCATGAGAGACAGTGCGGAATGCCTTTGCCATTTCTATATTAATTAATCTTTGTACTCTCTTGATTGCTGCTTAATGTAAGGCCGTTTCAGTGCTTCTATTGATATAGGTGCTCCGTATGATATAAGAGGTAGCATAGCTCCTTTATGCTGGGTGGAATGAAACTTATTACATTCCTTCTAATATGTGCTTCATAGAATGTATGAAGACAATAGTTTGTTACGTGTAAGATGCGTAGAGTAACGTATTTCTGACATTAGTTTTGGTAGGAATTATGGGAGATCCCAGACAGTTACAAAATAATTAATCACTTGTAAGAATTAAAGGAATATTCTGAGCAGCTTTGTCTGACGTAAAGTGCCTCGGCAACGTTGCATTGAGGTTGGTCAGGTGTCTGAATCAGCTTCTGGATTTAAACATGTTGGTCGCTTGTAAACATTATGCAGGGTGGTATAATGATTTGGCAGATTTGGCATGTTTATGTATGGCCTAGTGCAAGTGACACCCATACAACCTGTAGCATTACCAGCTTGTTTTCAACAAAACTAAAATACCTCCATAGGAAAAGGTCAGAGACAAAAGCGTAAGATGCAAAAAGTGTTCCATATACCTAGAACCATCACTAGTTTAAATGAATGTAATGACTTGCCTTCCACCCGGTATGTGACCTTTAGTGCATTTTGGTTCACACCCTAGTTGATCTTAGCCAATCGAGCTAAGGCATGAATTAATTTGGAGCATTTTTGAGTAACATCTTCTATATGTTCATTGAAATTGAATTTTTTTATCTCGTAATGCCAAGATATTTCATGCTGTCTGATTGTACTAGGGTCTTGTTGTTAATATAGAAGTTAATTTCTTGCTCAGCTTCCTGCCCTTTTCTTGATAGTAGTAATTTTGATTTCTGGTCTTTTAACATAATTTTGTTTAGGCCAATTTGTAATCTTTTGCATTTCCAGTTTAGCATAGTTCTCTAATTCAGCATTTAATTATCATCATGAAGTCATCTGCAAAGGCTATTACTTCCATGTGCTTAGTATATTCAAAGTTCAGTAGTGTATTGTACTGAATGTTCCAAAACCCTGGTCCAATTCAGGATCCTTGTGGGCACCCTTCTCATGTTTCTCTTTATTGTGAATTTATTTGCTGCTAAAGTTGCACTTCTACCACTAAGATAGCTTTGGGAGAGAATGTACAGGTTGGAAGGGCAGTTGAGAACTTTCAAAAAAGTCAGGATGCTGTGCCATCATGCTGCATCATTCAGTAATTGTTGTGCTTGATTTTTTAACATCATGAGTGCTTCTACAGTACTGGTCTGTTATTAATAGGGCCCAGAGTTTTAGCTTTTTATAAATGCAGTTTTATCCTTTTATTTATCTTCTTTTAACCTCTTTAGGTATATAAACAATTTTCCTAGCTTTTTCTAGCCTTTTAAACAATGCTCCTGCCTTTTTCCTAGCTATTTAAGCAAGTTGATGACAAAAGCGTTTTAAACATAATATAGATAAAAATATGAAAACTATTTTACTTGATGGAAGCAGGCTATTAATAAGTACAGTGATTTAAAAGAATGTATTACACAGTAAACCTGTGCTAAAACATTGTAATTAACATATCAAGCTCATGTTTTAAAATATAACACACACATAAAATAAAGTTCATTTGTTAGCACTGTTGCTATACACAACCAGCCACATTTGCAAATTATCTACTGTTCTTTAATATATTCCTATAGGCAAAAAAAAATTTGACATCACAAGATGTCATTGGCGCATACTTCATTCGCGCAATTTCTATACCAAGAGCATTCTTTCCCTGGATAACCCCACATGTACACTCAAAACAAAACTAAACAAATTTGCTAACAAAAATTGTTAATTCAAATGAACTGAAGAAAAAAAAACTTAAGTTTAGCGAGTTTTAGGTCTTAATGTCCCATTTAGCTTTTTTAGGCTGAATAAGATTAGCACCCAAACCACTTGAAACATAAAAGTACTTTGTAGCTTTCTAATTTACAAGGGGAAAAATAGATTAAAACCTAAAAAATCCAGTCCCTAGTTCTTAGGCAACCAATTTATTCCTTGGTTCATACGTCAACTACTCTGCCTGTAGTTACGAGAATTCTCGAGCTGCCTCACTATGAGCACTAGTTCTCAATACACAAGACTCTTTGCCACACTCTTGAGAGTGGCGTTGCTTACGAGCATGAGTGGCACAGGTTTTGACCAGCTCTAGTGGAGAGTTGTAGTTGTGTTTTTCTTCCCAAATGGCATTTTGTGTGCTACTGTTCTTGGATTGGTCGATGTAATTACATTGCAGTAACTTTTCCATGACTCTAATTTACCTTTACCAATTGTAGACTTATATATTCTTTTTCCCTTCCAGGTACTCTTGCCTTCTATTTCCTCTCAAATGTTCGTCAATTCAGGTTCTCTGGTATCTGCTCTGAGAGCATTAGTTTTCCTCCTTGGTATCTGCAAATCTTGTGTCCACCAGGCAACTGATTTGTTGTTTTGACTTTTAGATGTTTTACATGTTCTGAATGATATCTTGCATGCTGCTGTTATGGCTTTATCAAATTTTTCCACTGCACTTTCAATCCTCCTCTCTCACTGTGGCTTCTTTGTGTATCCAAAACAAGGGTTCTCTCACTGTGGCTTCTTTGTGTATCCAAAACAAGGGTGTAGACTATTTGACTGTCTACTTCAAAAGTGCTTGCAATCTCTTCGATAATATTATTCTGGAACTGCTTGTAGTCTTTGTCACTATATATGTATCTAATCTCTTTGAACGCATACTCAGTAATGATGTTGTGGTTGTATCCTATATTAAATTCAATGGTTCTTTGATCTAAGCAGTTTTCTTCATTTGAACACTGCCAACCGTGTATTAATGGCAGCATTCTGGTGTTGGTAAGAGTTAGGTCTACATTACTGGATCCAGTATTTGATTCAAAGGTTTTAATTTATTGTCATTCAGAATATGTAGATTGTTGCTGAGAATAAATGCCTCCAGTATTTTCCCTCATGTATTATTAGTCACGAGATCATGGCATTACTGTCCATTTCTACTAGTATTGGTTTGTTATTTGCATATTTTAGAAAAGTTTCTATTTTCAGTAAGTCTACCTGTATGTTTTTTGTTATATCGAGATATATACTTGAAGCTATAAACTTCTGATTACTGATACTAATCTCTACAACTTCCATATCATCTTCTGACAGCTGCTTTTTTAGCATCCACTTGTTTGTTGCTTATTACAATGGCTGCTCTCGTTTTGACATTTCCAGGGTCAAAAGTCTATGTCTTGCTGATATACCTGTTGTTATTTTATTAATATATAAATATGGTTCTTGTATAAATTGTATATCTAAACTTTGGTCTACTATTAGTTGATCCAGATTATTAGTTGCTGCCTTCAAATGCTTTAGATTGACTTGTCTGTAAGCTATAGATATTCCCGTTATGATTATTTGTTGTGATACTATCCATTCTGATAGTCTATATTTTGTTTATACTTATTGACTGCTACTATATATAGCTTGGGAAATTCTTGTTTAGTGCAGAATGATTTACGCAGACTTGTTCAAGCTTGCTGAATCGGTTGTAATTAGTGCAGTTAATGCATTTGTTTTCTTTCCCATTTCTGTTTGAGGTTATGTTTACCTGTGCATACAGGACAAGTTTCTTCCCTCTGCCTATGCTGGCTGTTTCCCCATATCAGCTACATTTAAAGCAACAGGTTACTTTATATAGTCTGCTGTATAATATATAAGCCATTCTATTTTCAATTTTGCCTCTAAGAAGCATTTCCTAGTTTTGGAGCCTACTTTTCCTAGTAAATACCTGGCACTCCTACCTCCCTTGAATATATATCTAGGTTTTATACCTCCAGGATGCAAATTTATTTCCGTATTCTGAGCAACAATAACATCTTCGGCATTGTCTAATGTCATTTCACCCAGGATGGTATAAATAATTAGGTTTGGGTTCCAGAGTTTGGTTATACTTGATTCCAATTGTTGGTAGCACTTGTCATTGACAGCAGCATTAACCTTCTTGATTTCCTCCTTACTTTTCATCTCAATCAAAACTCTGCCATCTCGAAATGATTTTAGTGAGCAAATTCCTCCTCCCATTTTAGTGGGATTTATTTTAGATTTAATCACATTCTATATCCCATCGGCTGGGAGATTTGTTTTCAATTTGACCATCATTTTATATTGTCTTTCCTTCTCGTCAATCCTCACAACTTCAGAGTAGAGCTTCTGATCATTCCCACCAGATGCCACATCCCTTCCAGCCCAGCTAAAGCCAGTTCCTCCTACTTAATAGTCTTTCCTACCAGTTGATGCCACCTGTCTAAAGTTTGTCTTCCTGCTCTCTGCTAGTGCCATCTTCACCTCTGTTAACAGTTTTCTCTAAGACTTTATTCTGCTCTATTCTCTCAACTAAATTTTTAAGTTGATGAATAGATTTCTTAAGAGTACATATTGTTTCGAGAATTTGTTTCTTCAGATCTTTCTTCATGTTTCCACTTAATTCAGAGTACTCACTATCTTACTCTAAGCATTCTCAATATCCTGACTTCTTATACCGTCTGCCATGTTTGCTTATCCCATGTGTTAAAGAAAATGGGAGAGAGATTGTGTGTGTTACCGAGGGGGGTCTGTGTGTAACAGATGAGTGTGTTTGAAACGGAGGGTGTGTGTGTGTGAGAGAGAGAGAGAGAGAGAGAGAGAGAGAGAGAGAGAGAGAGAGAGAGAGAGAGAGAGAGACAGCGAGTGTAAATATTACATAATATCATGAATGAATATTAACAGCAAGCAAGCCTGCCATTTCATGGCTGAATTTTTAAACCTCCAATGAGTAAATTAATTTGCACAGGACTTTCTGAAAGTATTCAATAAATTATAGATGACACTTAGCTAAGTGTTCCTGAATAAAATGCTAAAAGGAATGGAAATACAAATATTATAGGTAATAATGGACAAAATGTAAAACACTAGATGGACAGTATCCAACTTGCCACATCAGAAAGGCATCACATTAAGTATGCACTTCTGTCACTAGAGGAAGAATAATCAACTCGCTTCGTTGGGATGGCATCACATTACGTATGTACTTCTGTAATTAGAAGGAAAGTACTATGTAAGTTCGCTTCATCATTGATGGAATTGATGACATTTCTTGTGCAGGAAATCACGGTTGTAAATGAACATGCAGTTGATTACATTCATCTGTAAGCATCAACAAAGTGTTGCACATTTGCAGAAAAAAATGGTTATACAAGTATAGTAGTGTAATTAATAAAATAGCAATATAGTACTTATTCTAAACACACTTATTACCAATTTATTTCTTGTATCATCAGGAATCTTAAGATAGGCATGCCTATAAATTTTGTGTGCCTCCTTTGTTGCATAATTTCTAATATCACACCATGATTATTTGAAATGATTTCACATATACACATTGTGACCTATCTTTGGGTGAATTGTCTAAAAACAGATAACTTTATCAACTTATTGTTCTCCTCTCCAATCTGAGGATTTCTGTTCACTCATATTGCCTTTATTTTCCTTTCTATTTTTTGAGTAATCTTCCATACATGAGGTCCATTTAAACATGCAGATGTAGTGGGCCCTAAGCTGCAAGGCATATCTGAGGGATTGTGGGGAAATGGTAGTTTACACCTTGCCATATCTAAGAGATTTAAATCCCTCATATGGCATGACAATGAATTGGCATTTGCGCATAACTAACAAAATGACCTGCTTTCATTACAAGGCATCGTCAGTTTTGCTATAAAAGCAAACTCACCACTTGGAGTAGATGGGCGAGTTTAAGGCTTTCAAACCATACACATCTACTCCTGGAATTCTACTACAATATTTACATAGGTTAGAAATGTCTTATTATTGCTCTTTGGTAATGTTAAGATGGCTACCCATGCAGAAGTTTTGACCTACTTTTCTTTTTGTTTTTGAGCAGTGCTATCCAAATTTCTCATGTACTCGGGCACAGTTAACTCATATTTAATGAGGTGTGGACGCCACCACCATTGCAACCATTGGTACTACTACTACTCTTACTACTACTACTACTACTACTACTACTACTACTACTACTACTACTACTACTACTACTACTAGTATAAAAGAACAGAATATGGCAAACTGCACTAACCAAAGTAAAAATCAAGAGTTCCAAACGAGCCAATCAGACACCAGCAGAGCACAGCACTCCGCCGACAGAAGTCCAGCCCATCGCCAACCCGAACCAATTACCACACGCCTCCCCACCGGCCGCTGATATAAATACTGTGGTCCACAGTGCAACCAGAACAGCCGCAGTTGAAACGTCCACTAGAGCACTTCGACCTCGCCGCTGCCACCGAAGATGTCTGCCATAGTCGCAGACGAAACGTCTGGGAAGAACAAGGAGGAGCCCAGTAGACCATGGCCCACAAGCCCGGATTACACTCCAGCCAGTATTGACACCGGCCGTGAAAGCCTAAGAATTTCGATGAATATGTTTATTGTTAAAGAGCAATATAATATGAAAATAACAAAACAGAGCTTCAAATTTTTCTGAAATAGCTTCTTAATATATGCTTTGCACATTTGCAAAACAGCGCATTTAAGGGTTAAACTGTGCTTAATAATACTAAACAATGGCCTACAGTTTTGAGGCAAAGTCTTAGTTTTGGAAATACAAAAACCCGGTATTATCCTGGTTATGTGGTACTGAAGGTAATTTGAAGACAAACTGTTAAATGAATACTTAATATAGCATAGTGAAATTAGGAGTACTGGAAAAGCAGAGAAGAACAGAATTGATTGTTGGACAGATGAAAAGTTTGTGATTACTAGAGCTTGGTTTTATATGCCTTTGCCTGCTGGCCCCAAAACATAACTATGATGTCATGTCGACCCTTCCAGTCTATCAATATAAAGTGAGAAATTTTTTTGATAATGTTTAACACCCACTTTTATTAAATAGGTGCAGCAGGTGATGGCACTGATTACATATGGAATGAAGATAGAGCACAAGTGCAGGGGAAACCAGAGAAAACCCGCTCTTGTGCCGCTTTATGCACCACAAATCCCGCAGGTGGTTGTCTGGGAATGAACCTGGGCAGCCTTGGTGAAAGGCAAGTGGTCTATCCACTCATCCATGTTTCTGCCTATTAAATGGGACATGTACTATTTTCAACACATCTAGAAATCTGTCATTCACTTTTAAGTATTGTAGTTGGAAAGCCATGTCAAAGGTTAACATGCACATGTGCACATACACACAGACATCCATGTGCACAGTTGCCCTCCGTGGTGTAATGGTTACCATGCTAACTTCACATACCCAAGGTCGCGGGTTCAAACTCAGCCGAGAACAATGGATTTTTTCAAGTATAAAAATCCTTAGCATGGCTTCCTTTGGAAAGGAAGTAAAGCCATTGGTCCCGTGTCATAGATTTACGGCACATAAAAGAACCTCAAGCCTGATAGAGAGGCGTCTGAGCAAAACTAAGTGATCTTTCACGCCCAATTTAGAATGGGATGCTGAGAACCACAATAGTTAAAGAGCATCCTTAAATAACACGCCATTTAAATTTTCTCCATGTGCACACTGCTTGAACATGTGGACGAGTTTGGACAGGAGTACTTCACTATAAGAGGAAAACAGACTTTTTTTTTTAATACAAGTCATATAGTTAAAGGCCAGAGAAAGAGTTTGAGTCAGAATTTGGCAAAATGTAATTGAAGATATATTATCTGCCTGTTCGTATTGATTCACTTTTGACACTTTATAAGAATATGTAGTTGTTTTATTGTAATAGAACTGTGGACATATACATAAGTGGATGATAGAAGAAAAATTTTAATGTTTGTATTAAAATATTCATTAATATTTGTATCAGAATTTGGGACCTTGAAATTATATGCTGGAATGCTGATAAGTCCCAGGCTCCTCAATGAAAACAGCATTTTTAAAAATTTGTTTTGCTTTATTTCTCAACATAATCTCCAGAAAGGCTAATAAATTTGTCATATCAGTGTTCTAATTTAATTAAACCATCTCTGTAGTGTGATTTATCAAGGTATTTAATCACTGTCCATTTTTGTGAAAACTCTAAAGTTGTTATGTTTAAAATGCTGTCATTTGAAAACTAAACCCCCTATTTACCTGTAACTATAAATACAAGCTAGTCTAGAGTTAAACTATATGATGCTACCATCTAACTGGCCTATTGGCACCGGGACTTATCAGCCGACCTAGTATAAGGGGAAGTCAAATGAAAACCTTAAAAATGTAATAAAACTTGAATCACGTTTCATTGAAATGTAAATAACATCTTGACTGAGCTGAAAGTTGAGGATAGATTCAGTTTCAATAATCTACTAAGGGCCGGTTGTACGAACTCGGAATAAATCCTGGAATAGTTATTCTTGGAATACACTATTCATGGTATAAATGTGGTGACGAGTTGTACGATGCAATTTTATTCCTTAGATACCTATTCGACTGTTTGTAGATTTAAAACTAATGTTGGCTATGCTACGAGTCATTTGTGGCCAACTTGATACATAATTACTGCTTTGTTTTGCTGAAAACTTCATTGTTTTCACAATCAGCTGTACCTAAACTATGTATTATTTCTTATTTTAACTACTTACGGTACTATGAAATCATTATGAATGTTCATAAGTGTGTTCGGATGTTGAATTGCTATACATTTTACAAAACATAAACACATATGTATACTGTGACTTCTTGCGATAGGTTAGGAGTATGGGAATATAACCTTACCGTATGAGCAAAGTTGTATGTTGTGCTGATATATGACATCTTTCCGTTTCGGTGATCAAAACGTACTTAGCCTCATTTCTGTATTTGATTTATTAAAATACTTAGTAAGTGAATTTTGAAAATTACATTTTAGTGTTGCCAATGCCACTATCAACTTAAGATATATATAATTGAATCGTTGCACCAAGATAAATAGAAAACAATTTGCTATATAAGTATTATTAACCAACAGAAATATTAGTAGTTATGTCGATAGTACATTAAACCGTTCCCATTACAGTTGGCACTTTGATGTTGGCAATATTTAATACAACAGCTACAAATTGTCAACCAAACCAATAAAACCGAGAACATTATATTTATGGGAAAGTATTCTCAATTTAATCAAAATTTTCTCTAATGTGTTAAACCTACAGCATATAATATGAAATATTATGAATTTATTGTAAAATAATATATTTAGATTGACAAGCTCTGATGGCATCTTTTAATCTGGGCATCTCTTCCCTACATCACAAAGCTTGTAGTTTTATAGTTTTTAAACTTGCACATAACTTCCAAAATCTGATTATAGTACAGAATGTCGCTAACATTAATACTTGTTTTTATTAAAATCTGGACATCTATTACCAACACGTGCTTCACTTGGTCATGGTATAGATGGAGTACAGCAGCTTCACTGTATGTAATGGCTTTTTTAACATTTTAAAATTAATACTTGTGGTTATCTTACGTTTTGAAGCATATTGCCGTAGAAGTAACCTATCCTCTGTATTTCGTCAATAAAACGTAACCTCACTCTTTACAACGCTATGCATTGTGCTGGTGAATTGCTGCACTACACTATTTTATATTTATCTTGGGTTGGATTAAATGTAATTGTTTCCATAAAATAGAGGTATTTTGATGATAATATTGTAGGTAGATTTTACTTTTTTATAAATGAAACTTTATTTTAACTATTTTCTTGTCATATTTATCTTATAACCATCAAGTTGTCTGTGTGATATCATTTATCAACTATAATTTCATTATAGCCGTGTTCATTTATCAGACTATCTCTACAAAATATTGTATTTAGGTATAATATGTCCTTAAAACATTATAAAGAAATGAATCGTTTATATCAGTCAAATATGGGTCAAAATTGTGCCGAGTACCCAAGCGGCCATTTTCCTTTTTATACTCTATTCTCAGAATATCGGCTTATCCCCGCAAGGAATCACAGAATAAGTTATTCCATGTTTATTCCCTTGATATTCTCTATTCCATTGTCGTACAACATAATTTTGCCCATAACCATGGAATAACGACTAACAGAGGTTTATTCCAAGTTCGTACAACTGGCCCTAAGAATGTTAGAACAGGATTTCTATTTATGCCAAGGATAATTTTACCAACATTTTCAAAATAGGAGACTATTTTTAGAAGATCATATCAGCTGAATTGAGGTTGGGCTTAATCTTCTTTCTTATGTATGGTGTGTACGTTAAAAAAGTCTTTTAGGTATACATCCCAGATAACAGGTCTTGCATTTATTTCATTAACAGCTGTCTGGTTGTTTCCTTTATCCCTCTGGTTTCTACCTAGTATACAAGAAGTATTTTTTAATTTGAATTTATTTGGTACAAGTTGGAGCTTGGGAGCCAACTTTTGTATCATTGGACATCCCCTACATATTTTACACTAATTACACGTTACAGAATTCCATAGTCTCTTATTCCTTTGTATTTAATAACTCTTTAACCCATTCTGTGCTCCACTTTCTGTGTACTCTTGTACTGCCTAATTACACCTTTCTTGGATCTTTCTTGAAACTTGACTTAATCTCTCTTTAACTACTCCTGCTCTTAATCTCATCACTTTCCACATGTCCTCATAAAATAAATTAAGTTTTATTTATGGATGTTCTGTAATATGCTGTGATTCTCAGCACCCCATTCTATGCTGGCTGTGAAAGATGCTTAATTTTGCTCAGAGGCCTTCAGGCTTGAGGTTTTTTTGTATGTTGTAAATCTACTACATGTGACCAATAGCTTTACTTCCCTTCCAAAGGAAACCATGCTAAGGATTTTTATGCCTGAAAATATCCATTGCCTCCACTGAATTTGAATTGGATACAGCATGTTACCACTAGGCCATGGGGGATGTTGAGCCACTTGTTCTCTCTTTTTCATACAGTTCCTTCACACTGCACTTGCCATTGGTATTTCTACTTTTAACCTATTTCTCTGTCTAACATCTGCTGTGATTTGGATAGGATTTTTAAATATTTTTCCCATGCAAAATTATCAATCAGGATTTAGCTTTATTTTTGTTTATACTGATGGCTTCTTCTGGAGTTGTAGGGTTGGGTTTTAAATGTTTTATCTCAAGTGACTTTTACCCTGTGGACTTAATTTGAGTTATTTTTTATCTCCTTTTTGCTCCATTGTTGGCTCTATATTTAAGATGTATATGGGCTTTGCCACTAATGGTTTTATTATCTTGGTTTTATAACTGACATCAGTTGTTGGATTTTCACATATCTCTTTTTACCTCTGGTTTTTCGTGTGATTTTATTTTATAAGTATACTAATGATCTTAGAAGTTCAGCACCCTTAAACACTTATCATCGTCTGCTGTGATGTATGCGTTTCCTCTTTGTTCTTGCCGGACTTGTTCAATATACTTCCCTTCTATGTGCCATTGGTCTGCCTCTTCATCTTTCTACATTGGTAACAAGTCTATCCATTCCCATTTAATTTTTCTCCTGTAATATACCCATACATTTTAATATGATGCTTCCATTCAAACACGTCATAGTTTATATTTCTCACTTTAATATTTGTTAATAGTTCTGATAAGTTCCCCTCTATTTTGGTCATTCCTCTAATTTTTGAGTTGCCCGTCTGCTCTTTTCATTCGCTAACCTGCTGACCTCCCTACTTTGGCTGTCTCTTTCCCCGCCTCTTTCTTCCCCTCCTTTGCGGCATGTACCTCCATTAAATCTGACATGCTGTTTTTCATCACCTCGCTTCTGTCTCCTTTACTGGTGACAATATCATGAGCCCTCTTGTGATGAAGTTTGCATCATATGTCCATTCACCTCTGGGTTCAGTGCTCTCTTCTGAGTTTTTACTAACACCATTATTTTTTTCTTCCTGCTTCTTTACTTGTTTTACCACCAATATATAATTTGAAGTTTCTAATATGTGCAATTTTATCTCACCTATGGACCATTACTCTTCGTTCAATTAATTCTCCTAGTAATTCCGTTTACTCATAAGACAGGTCTTCATTAATGTAAATATTGGTTCCTTTAGTTTCCTTGCTTGGCTTGTCATGTCATGTCCCTCACCATTTTTGTACTTATACATTTCACCAATATGTTTCTCTGTCCAATTCTAAAAGCATCACTCATTTCATAATTGTTGACTTCTATTTCTTAGCCCTCTGCCGAATACATCTCTTACTACTTTTTCTTCTATCACCAATTTATCAGGTTAAACCTTCTATCATATCTTCCATTTTTCAACTTTTCTAATATTTCTCTTCCTTCTCTGCGTACTTCCTCCAAATCTTTCAAATCCCATATTCTTTCTGCTGTATTCTCTTCTGTTGCCACTTATTCCCTTCTTTCTCTCATCTACAGAGCTGCTTTGATGCATATCAGCATTCTTCCACGGCTAGTTCTGCACTCATGCAAGGAGTAAGCATGCGCCAGCTGTCAATGTGCCTGGCCAGTATTAATCAGGTCTGTGCAAAGTTAGCTAAATGCATATCATGCTCAAATGTTTTCCACTGCTTGTTGAAAGCAGTTTTGTTTAAGCAAGACATGTTGGCCCTGTGTTGAATCAACATGTTATCTTGATTGTTGAGGTATTGGAGACCTACGCTTAAAAGACCAATTTAGGGAGTTGTCGCCATGTGAGCAGTGATGTAGCAGAAGCTACCACAGGATATTTAGTTGTCTGATTTTTATGGCAGTGTTTAATTTTCATCTTGCTAAGACGTGGTATCAGTAAACGTTTTTAATATTGGTAGACATATGTGTTATTTAAACTCATATCCATATCACTATAAATGTAACTACTGCATATACTTCTCATGGAGAAAGACACTTTTAATGTGCCATGTTCTTTTACAGGTTAAAGAATCTGATGATTTACCAAAACAAATCTGCCTGAACTGCTTAATTCAATTGAATGCCAGCTACAAGCTGTACAATGGAAGTTTAAAAGCAGAATCAATCATAAAAAATCTGATGAAACTCAATCCTCAGAACAACTGTGAAGTGGTGGAGCTGCATTCCAAGGAGGAACTAGTAAGTTAATTGTGTGATCAAACAATAATAATTGCTCATCTAGGAATATTTACATTAACTTTTGTTCTGGTTCACATTAAGTAAGCACAATAAAATTAATGTTCTCTTAATTGTATACACATTTACTTGCCATTAACTAATCTGCCATATGTAGGAAATTAAAGCGCACCACCGGATATAGTAGGTCCCTTAAATATAGGACTGGGACCTCAACACTTGATATATGTCTAATACTTTGAGATAAACTTTTGATTCTTTTGACTTAAAAGTTTTTCTGTACTGGAATTTGTTGTGTTTAACTGTATGTTATACAGGATGGAAGGTGACCTATTATCAACCTTTTAAATTTTGAAAGCACACATTGTTTTAAGTGTTTTTCCTTAATACATATTGTCCATAAAGCTTTCTTTGAGATAAATACATTTTATGTTGCGCAATACGGCAAATTCAAAGATTCACTTTTACATGTAACAGGTTAACTTTTAATTCTTAAGCTTCTTCTGCTGTGGTAATGAACAAATAAACACTTTTGGCATACAAATAAACAGAAAACCATGCATGATTTAAAAGTAACTTAAATATCATATAGAATGTGGAACTGCGGAAGCATTTACAATATTATGCAAATTATTAGTAGGAACTCCTATTTATAAAGGTAAATTGGAAGCTTGAGAAACCGAACTTATAAGATTAATCTTTCTTTCTTTCTTTCTTTGTGAGTTATAAAACTTCATGAATAATAAAGCAAAAAAAAAAAAAATGTGAATTTCATTTAATGTTTAGGGAAATTATTAAAAATGTGCAATCCTCGCCAGCACACATGCTTCACAACATTTTCTTCAATTCTGCTGCACTCTGTGAAGTGCATCTGGGTTGTGTTCTATTTCTTCCGCTGTGCTAAGTATTCTTTCTTGCAGCATTTCCACATCAGACACTTTTGTGATGTATTCACTGGTTTTGATACCGTCCCAAAGACAATTAATTGATTGGATTTAGATCTGGCAAATTTGCTGGCCACCTAATTGTCCCATTTTGAGCCATCAGCAATCTTCATAGGTATTATGTAGATGGCCATACACAGCTCTACTTATGTGTGGAGGTGCACCATCACGTAATAGCGAAATGTTTCTTACTGCCAAGAGCACATCCTCAAGCAGAACTTGTTTTCTTGAAGGAACTGGATGATTCCTGTTAAAACTAGAGGAAGAATCATGGCTGATTAATGTGTTTAATATGATTCCTGCCCAAACATTAATAGAAAATCTGTGCTGTAGGCATTATTGGATGTGGATTACCGTAAGCTAGATGTGTGCAACGGTAATCAGTAATTCCAGTTTTGGTAAATGTTGCTTCATCCATTGCAGGATTTTAAGGGAAAAGTCCCCTCCTGGGTAAAAACCATTCTGAAGATGTTATTCTTGTTGTATAATCTACTTCAGAGAGATACAGATGTGCTGAATATAATGGCATAGCATAGCATTTCTTCTCTTAGTGTTCTCGAAACAGTCCAATGTGTTATATACTGATAGTTGGAGCTATACCATGGCTGCTGGTTCCAAATCTGCTTCCACCACCATCAGGATTTCTTCTGCTCATCCAATATTTCTTTGGCCAACTCCTTTAGTATGAGGAGTTACGCTTTCTGTTTCTAGAACTGTTTGACAGATTAAAACAAATGTCCTATGATATGGTGCTGATCTATTTGGAAATTTTCATTGCAAATGATTGCTGCAGCTTCCGCATTACAATGTGTTTCACTGTAAATGCGTAGTATTTCAAGATACTCAGTATTGGTACATGACCCATTTTGTGATTGATAATCATTGTTTTGCTAACTTAAGCATAATAAACAAACTGCTGCAGTGTGTTTCTTTAAATATATACATTTCTTTTTGTACTAATTATCCATACTAAGATTAAAGCTATCATCAGCCCAGGCTGTTTATTATTTTGTCATACTTGAAACCCAGGTTTTTTTGTATCTAGGACATATTTTTTTTCCTGCTAATACCAATACTTCTGCCACCACTGCCGCCACCGCCACCACCACCCCCCCTGCCACCACCACCAAAAATGAAATGGGAGTTTTATTTATGGACGCTCTTTAACTGCTGTGGTTTTCAGCGTCCCATTCTATACTGGGCATGAGAGACTGCTTAATGGCTGCTCAGAGGCCCCTTTTATCAGGCTTGAAGTTCTTTTACGTGCCATAAATCTATGATATGGAACCAACTGCTTTATTTCCCTTCCAAAGGAAGCCATTCTAAGCATTTTTACACCTGAAAAAATCCATCGTCCTCTGCTGGGTTTGAACCTTGGGTATATGAAGTTAGCATGGTAACCATTACACCACGGAGGGCAACCCCACCGACACCACCACCACCACGATGCCAGTTCTTGCTCCCTTTCCGCCTCCTCTGTGCCACTAATTATTGAGCGACTAATGCATAATCCATTAAATTCCTGTCTAAAATGAACTCTGTAGGTGAAAAAGAACCTTAGGTAATAATGTATGGTTTATTGCTGATTGTTTTAGTTTGTGATATTTTTAAATTATTTTTGGGCCATAAATGCTTAATTTATTTTGCATTTTTTCCACTATCTTTTGGTGATTAATTGTCTTGACATAATGATTATTACCATTATCAAATAACATTCTGTGTTACAGATAAAAAAGCTGGAGGAATTAGGAAGCCTATTTGGTGGTGGACAGATAGCTGAACGTGTATCATTAACGGTAGGCAATACTACCTATATAGTTAGTGCTGGGAGTCAGAATGATACTGTCATACCTATCAATGAACAAAGGGGAAGGAAAGCGAAACTAGAAGAAGCTGCAATGCCAGGTGAGGATACAAGTAATTGTGAACAGGAGGCAAAGAAAGCGAAGCTAGAACAAGCTGCAGTGGCAGGTGGCAGCAGTATGAGGTATACAGCAGGACCTCTTGGACAGAATACGAGGATGCCTTGTGCACCAGGAGCGATGACACCAACAGCACCTCCTCATGGTGAACTTAACATTGTGCCTATGCCAGTTCTCCCAACCTTCGCAGTACCATCAATGCAAGCAGCTTCACAAGCAGTCAGTACCACAGTATCAGAAGTTCAAGAAAAGGATCCAGACATCCAGATTTTGACTCAAAAACCAGTATCACAGGCAACAAAAGTGATTTGCATTAAGAAGCCAATGCAATGCATAGCTTCGGTCAAACCGATGAAAACAAGCCAGATAAGACCTGTTCCCATAACTAAAATGCAGCTTATGTCACCAAACCGTCCAACAGTAACAGGACGTCAAACAGCTTCAGCTCAGGGCACTGTTGAGGTATTTCCATTACAGAGAGATCAAGTGGTAAATAATGAGGAAAAGTCACCATCAGAAATCCTGCCAATTATAAAAAGTGGTAATCCTGCACCTGTGGCAACTAAGAGATCGTCTAGATCATTGTCAACACAGGAATCTTCACCCCAAAAGCTTCAGGAGCCAGAAGTCTTCTTCAGGAGTGTTTACCACAGAAGCTCTGAGTATGCAGCTGAGGAGGATCCCTTGTGGGATGATAGGTAAGAAAAGACAAGATCCAATTGAGACAATCCCCAGCATCCCTTGAGGTACCCAGTAAAGACAGGTTATGCAAAATTTATGACATGTTCCAGGATCCACTAAAGTATTGAAAAATGTATTATTTTAGTAATCATGAACGCCTAATGTCAGTCACTCAGGCTCAATATCTATTTACTATATTTATCCAAACACAAGACAATGCTTTTTTTTTTTTTTTTATTTATCCCCAAAATATTTATATTGTGAACTGGGGGATGTACATTACGCATAGAATGCTGGTAAAAGTAAATTTCAACAAAGCTGCAGGTGTGGCGCTGATGAAGCTTGTGTGGAAATAATAAAGATTGCTGACAAGATCATTATGTATGCAGCAGATTTTGTGCAATTTTTGCACTGTAAAGTTAACTGTTAATAGACATGTAGGATTATATGCATTCTCACTGGAAACAAGATTTCTCTCCAAAGCTAAAATAAAATTAGTGTATAATTGTAACACTCCTCTCTCCTACATATTATTGAAAGGTACAATGATGTACAATTAGTTGGTTAGGACCAGTTGAAAAATTCAATACCACAGCTGGGAATTGAACAAGGTTCTCCCGCTCCCCGTGCGGTTGCTCTAACCATTGAGCCACTGTGACAATCCGCCGGTATAGCATTTAATCTTCCAACTGATCATGTGTGTTTTTATCTGGTTCAACCAACCAGTATGTCTCACTTCAGAGAACCACCAGAATGGCGACTTACCATCGTAAGTACATTAGTATCTGGGTAATATTCACTATGTTTTGTGTTTCCTTTACTTCAGTTGTAGTTCTTTATGCTGTATTATTAGACAATGGTCAAACGGAAAGAGAAAGATTTAGCTGTGCAAATCCCTCCTCCCAGTGCACGCGTGCTAATGTATTTCCATTCTCCCTTCTGCTTCTTTGTACCACTCACAATGTGAATTTCTGTACTAAGTTGAATTGGGTTAAACTTTTTACCAAGATGTGTTATGTTGTCTAAATAGAATTATATGCATCATCATTTGGTACAGCTGCAGTCACTCTCTCCTCTGTCTCTTTCCTACTCATAATGTAAATTTTCACACAAATTTGAATTAGGTAAAACTTTTTGCAATGATTGAGATGTGTTGTTTAAGTAGAAAATGTTACCCATGGTTGTGGTGCAGCTGCATTGCTGCTTCCATTGACACTGTCACCTTCCACCATCACACACACACACACACACACTGATACATTTCTATTCTCCCCTCTGCCTCCCTGCTAATCATCACGTGAACTTCCACTCAGATTCAAATTAGGTTAAAAACAAGACTTGTTCCGCTCATGTCCCTTAGTTTATTAAACATATGTACCATACTTTAAATTTTGTTTCCAAATGAAGTTATATGTCTTCATAAAGAGAGTATGCTGAATTCCAAAATTAAATTCTGAAAAAAGTGGGTTGTATTGCATTCAAATAAATATGGTAGTAGGCTGCATTCAGCTATTATGGTGAAAATTGCCAAGAAATATCTTTTTGAGTTGTTTGTAATTTCTTGTGTAAGCTAATATACATATATGTTGTAGAACCATTGTTTGTATTTTAAATACAGTTTTAAAAAGTATGTGTTCCATTTGCTGGGCTCTCTCTACCTATTCTGTATCTTTTCTTACAGAAGCTTATTCTTCTGGCTACTTCATGGTAATCAAGATAAACATTAACTGAAGTGGTGTTATTACATGTTAATTCCTTGTAATAGAGATATCAGTAAATACAATAAGCTAAAACAATAATCAATTCTTTTAAAAGCCAGTCACTCTTATGATGGGTTTGAAATGATGTACTGTTTGCTTGAGCGGGAGAAAGAAAAATGAAAAGTGATTTCCCATTTAAGATTTCAGAAAAGTTCAAGGTATTGCAAAATTGAAACCAATAACAAGGAATACCCCAGAAAAGGTTATCCCCACAAAAATATATATTCGATATAAGTTGTGTGTTATACTGAGGTCTGCATTTTTAGTGTAGTACCACTTTCACACCTTTGTGAGTTTTGAACTTCTAGTGCTATGAACGGTCAAAGACAAGAAGAAGGGAACATCATTGCCCATGCTCTGGTTTTATTAGATAGTATATCTCCGTTTCTCTATTTAGGTTTACATTGTGTTTAATGAATTTACACAGCAATTTTAACTTTGAAATGACTGAAACAGATCCAGGATCATTAGCATTGAAACTATAACTTTACCACCGAAATGAACATAAAGCATAATGGTTAATTTGTTAAATTTTCAAAACATTGTCTTTGCCTAGTTCAACCATTGATCAACCTGGATAAAATGGTGGTGGAAACTACATATCACAGCATTGTGTGATATAATGTAAGGCATGGCTGATTAAAGTACATGAAAAGCCCTGTTCCCATCCTACAGCAACAATATTATCTCAGAGTTCAAGAAATTTGTGTGCAAATTTTTGTCTCTCTTTACAGTTTACCAGTTATGCAAAAGTCATAGAGAGTAAAAGAGGACTTCCCAGAAAATTCAAGCTGCGCATCTTATTTGTTAAGAAATAGCTTAAACATAGTATGTTTTAATGAAAATCGTTGAGACATTTTTTGTCAAAATCAAAATTTTCTAAAATTGTTTCAAGTAAATGGTAGTTTGGGGTGGGGGGATTTTCTTGAAAACCTTAGTGTCACATCATTGATAGATGCTCAACTTAAATACTGAGTTCGGTAATTAACCAACTTTTCATTTTTAAGTTATGCTGTTCACACACAGACAGGAACCTTTTCTTAAGAAAAGATTAATTTTTGGATTAAGGGACCTTGTATTACTCAGTGACAAAATCTGATTATTTTTGTACCCCATTTCATGATGTGTTAATGGCATAATGTTATAATTTTATGTAAAAAATATAAAATACATCATTTGTGTGTAAGTTGAGAAACAAGTTGACTACACCTTATTATGATAAGAGTTATTCTATCTTAGAAAAAAAATATTTAACTCAATATTAGCATCTGAGAAATTATGTGTTCATGCTTATATGTAATGATACTGAGTTTCTTTAACTCTGCAATTATTTTGAATTCATAATACATCTTTGTTAACATTGAATTAATTATTTCATTTTGTCACTTAACAGATTTTATGGCTCAGCCTATCAAATAAGCTAAGTCTTTGCAACCAAACAAGAACCAGTGATTTAAATATGTTTATTGAGCTGACATTAGTTGGGTCTCGAACTTTGGTTAAGAAATCAATGTATTACCTCCAAATTACTCTAATTTCTACATTGTCAGAGGGATGGTAAATAGCCTTCGCATATTGTCCAATTCCTATAATGAAAATTGCATTCAATGGTGTATTAATTGTACTAAGACTAAAAGATAAATCTTCTTTCTTTATAACTTCCTCTTACATTTTTAATATGGGGAAAATATGAGCTAAACAATATTCTGCTTTCTGTGCAATTGGTCTAACTGAACTATCCTGTCAACATGATGGCACAACATCAATTTGCCCAACTGACATTTTCACTTCCTTGCAAACCTAACCCAAAAACACTCAATGAGATGGAAACAAGAGTGCATATATAACCATATTATTCTCAAAGTGAAAAGTTGATTTTGCATGTGGGATTTAATTTGTTTCTTCAACTGACAAATGATATTTATTTGCCTGCCTCCAATTCAGCCAACATAATGGGGTTAGCCAACATTAAAATTCAAAGGTATTGTGATTAGAATGAGTGCTAGTGACTTTCATGTCATTGCCACCTTGAGTAATCCCTATAGTGAAAGGCAAATGATGAAGAATAGGATAGAAGAATTAGAAAGAAAAAATTGGGATGGCTGGAAAACAAAACAATGTCTTTTAAGTTTATATGGAAGAGTGAAGAGAGATTGGGGGTGAGATGGTTGTGTCGATGTATGTAGTAGACAGGAAAGGGAGGGATGTATGGGTAAGAAGGGGGTTAAGAGGGAGAGAACCAGAAATATGTGCCATTTTTGGAGAAAAGGATAACAACATTTATTACCTGGTATTCAAAGTGGGACAAATTGTGCAACAAAATGTTAGTTAGCTCTGAAAATATTAAAAGCTTAGGGAGAGAAAAGAATTAAGGTTATGAGCAAGGTTACAAGGAAAATAAAAGAGAACTGGTTAAGAATGATATATAGAAAAAATAAACGAGAGGAGTGTGAGAGAGGAGATGAATCATAGAAAGGGAAAAATAAGGGCTAACTGAAAGGCATAGATAGGGCCAAGTTGACAGGTACGTGTTAGCCATTAAAAGAAAGGTGGGTAGGACTCAGTTTATGACTTGATGTAAATAAAATTGTGTGAACTTGACTCATTAATACTTTAAAAGCACAGTTTAGTTTACTAATGTTGAAAGAATGCTGCAAGTAGAGGAAAGCTTGCACTGGAAGTGATTTCAGTTTAATTTAATAATTTTAAAGGTATTGTAAGGAATGTATAGATTGCACATGAAGCAAAGTAAACTCTTAGATTTTGAGCATTAATGTAATGTTTTTTGTCACTGATTTTACAGGGATGAGACGAAGAAAAACAGCCAACAGCTGCCGAAAGATGGCATTTTCCATAAGAATAAATTCTTTTTTTGCATTTTATGTAATAAGAGTTTCCTTTCTGAGAAACATCTTATGAAACATATTTGTGATTAACATTGTGTTTCACAAAACTATTTTTGTCATTTTGTGATTGCTGATGCTCTAGAATATGTGGGGGTGAGATGGTTGTGTCAAAGTATGTAGTAGACAGGAAAGGGAGGGAGGTATGGGTAAGAAGGGTTAAGAAGGAGAGAACCAGAAATATGTGCCATTTTTGGACTTGAGGTCATCTTGTATTCAGATTGATACGGTATGTTGAAAATAATAATAATAATATGTATTTGAAAACAATAGTATCTCTACTCCTAACTGGATATTACTAATCTAGGACTTACAAAACTGTCCTCATACATTAGAAACGTTTTCCCTGTTGAAACTATTTCAAACAATTTTTCATAATAGCTACTTCTTGCAGTGTGCTTTATGCCTTGTAGATGTGAGGGGTCTCCGCCATTCCCCAGCTGGTTTTGAAAAATAGATTTATTTGCTTCATGGTACTAAAAGGGTTAAAGTATAATCACATCATGCTCTAGGCACAATATGGCATATGAAATCATAAATTGGAGGGCATCCCTAATGACCAATGTGCACATTTTTGTCTCATCTGGTTTCTTCACACTTATCTCAGACGTGGAAGATAGATTGATTCAAGTAGTTTTTCCAAATTGATGACATAAAAAATGCAGCTGTGGCTTTTATCATCCAGGAAAAGGAGTGAAGGAGATACACTAAATGTAGAATTTCAAAATATTTCAATTCTCTGCGGCATATAGTGAAACTTTGTGTTGAGATTTCACTGGAAGCATATATTTTGAGACTCGCTGAATCCAAAAGAAGAATTTTCAGAAAAAGGTCCATGTGCTTGTAAACAGTATAGCGCAAAAATGAGCTGAGTTCATTAAATGCTGGACTTATATGTTCAGCATCTTGTGAGGATGTGACAAAGATTTTCAAGAAAATTGCCCCACCCAAAACTAATATTTACACGGAAAATTACAATTTATTTTAGTTAGATTAATATACCATAATGTTTAAGATGTTAGCATAAATGAAATGTTTATCTTGTTTTCTGGGAATAGCCAAAAAATTCATTTTCATTCAACTTGTAAACTGTAAGAAGTTAAATCACACAATTTGTGTCAACTAAAATTAATTGTGGTATTACTCATTTCTGAGTTATTCATTATTATAGATTTAAGTTGGAAAGCACTTTATAACATTTAGCTCCAGAATCTCTATTTGTTTCCTTGTCTTGCAAAGAGAACAGAAATTGAATTCTCCAGAAATGTATCTGGATTAGGAAGAAGTAGGCAAAAGAATAAGCTTTTGTAAACATACGTTTTGAACAGTAAATGGAGCAAGTAATTTGAATGTAACATCAGAAAAATGTTTTACTCTCTCTTTCACATACATAGTTGGTACATTCAAACCCAAAACTTAGATGTTAAGACTTCACTGGAAAAACAATTTTATGGCTCTCTGAATCCAAAAAATAACTGGTATTTGATGTGTTCTATTCACATAACTTTGCCTATTCTATAAGAAGCTAATCTTACAAAAGCTTATTCTTCTATCTGCTTAATATTAATCAAGACGAGCATTAGCAGTCCACCTCTGTACTGTGGGGGTAATGTGTCTGCCTCAGATTCCCTTATCTTGAGCAGATGAATGCAAGTAAATTTAAGATTCGATGACCCCAGGCTCATTTGAGCATAATTTCTTTCATTGTCTGTAATGAATTCCCAGGTTAAAGTGTATTAAATCTAAAAAAAGAAAAAAAAAATTGACAGAAAGGTACTTTTTATTTCCTAATAAATGGAAGGGAACAATACACGACTAAAGTGATAATCAAAACTTTTAAAAGCCTGCTGATATGGGATTGAAATTCAGTTCTCATTCCATGGCCAGGACTTGAAACAAAATAAATAGGATGTCAGATTCCTGTTAGAGAAAATTTTAACATCCTAAAATTCAAACCAATAACAAGGAATATCTGAGAAATGGTTAATTCCTCAAAAAAAGTATATGACATATATTGTTTGTTTAAATGATATAAGAATTCACAAAGTAATAAATTTTGCCTATATCATGATTTACCAGTTATGCAAAAGTCCTCTATATTGAAGAGGCCTTCAGAGGCTATTCCCAGAAATTTCTAGATACCCATATTATTTGTCATGTAAATAAATGTCTACAATATATGAATTTAAATCCTTAGCATTGTTTTTGAGATGACGAAAAGTTTTGAAAAATCTTCTATGTGAAGGGTAGTTTAGGTTAGTAGATTTTTCTTGAAAATCATTATGCCGCATCATTTGTGATCATGTTGAAATTAGGCTTGACCAGAATTTAGAAGAAAATTTTAAAAACTTGTGACATTACAGTTGAGAAAAGTATAGGTATTGGAAAATTTGTATGATAAGTTTGTGTATCTCTTAGGGCTTACCAGTTATGCTAACATAATACAGAACAAACAGGTCTTCTGAGGCTATATCCAGAAAATTAGAGCCATTTTCGAGGAAATCAAAATTTCAAAATCTGTTCCATGTAAAGGGTTATTCAACAGACATTTTGTTCTCAAGTTATGCTGTTCAGAGTGAGAGAGACACAGGCAGACGTTCGCACATGCCAATACAATACCAATCTTTCCATTATGTAGGTTTTTTTTATATTTATTTAATAAGTTTATTATCCTTTAATCTGGTACATCACAGTGACAGTGAATGAATTGATGAAGTGATGCTCAATTGAGGCCGGAGTCCATGGAGCTTGATTTTGATGTGATATGATATACTCTTTGTAAGAATTCATACAGAGTTATAAGTTTCCAAAAAATATAAAAGGCTATATACATATATACAATTGCACAGGTTTGTATAATGATACAGTGATAATCTGATATAATGATACACCTAGGTAACTTCAGGTTTATTCTAGGTTGAAAAGCGGTTATATTGCATTATGTTGGAATCTGTGGATCCTGTTTTGAGATTAGAAAAAGAGTTCAACTCTAGGATGTAGACAAAGTAAGAAGTTACTTTTATTGATCACCCTTGATAATTATTAGTGCATTTATTTAAAAAAATTAACTGATACTGAATTTTTTTAGAGGTATCAATTTTGCATAATTTACAATTACATGTCTGTTTCCAAAAACCAATTTGTACAGAATGTTTTCTTAGAATATTCATTTATTATACTTACAACACTGATTGTTACTAGTGGTTTTTCATTGAATGAAATCCTCTGCTGTATAGAAGGCGTGAGTAATGGGGTATCATTTTAATTCTGACCTAAACTTGATTTTGTTCATATGCAGTTCCTTTATAGGAGATGGAAGTGAATTAAATAAAAGTGTACGATTGTAATATACCTCTTTTTGGAATGTCTAAAAATTATTGTTTGGTATATGTAACTCCTGTATGAGTCTAGTCTCTTTGTTATGTATAACTGCATTTTGTTAAAACTTTTCTGTGTTATTTGTTACAAATTACAATACAGCTAGAATATATTTGCAAGCTATTGGCAAAATTCTAAACAGTGAATGGTGGCTTACAGTGAGTTGATTGGCTTTCCCCTGCCACTATTCTTATTTTTTTTGTCCTTGTTTTTTTTGTTTTGCATAATAAACACATTTTTGGAAATACCGAATTTTCCCAGGATATTATTCCATAGCTCATCAGTGAATGAAAATAAGCATTGCTGTTTGTTTATTCTTGAATGAAGTTCAGCTTCTTGTATTTTCAGTATCCTAGTCCCTGTAAGCAGAAACCAGCACAGCACAGTCTCTCCACAGCAAAATGAGGCTGCTACCTCCACTAGGGCTTTATATCATATCAGAACAGTAGTTATTAAATTCTTTGACTGTGTAGAACTGATTTGATGATAGGACTTTGTTTAATTCAGTTTTAAGTTGTTATTATATTGTTGGGTATCTGGTATGGCCATTTGAATAAGTTATATTTCATTTAGTAAGAGGTAATGTTGCACTGGTTTCAGCAATCAACCTTAGTGACAATATGTCAAAAAACTAACATAGCTGTGTCCTCTTAAAGCAATGCTGGCATATGCATGGATTTTATTATAAAGCTCAAATAACTAGGCCACAAGAGCCTTGTTTTATGTGAGCTGCTGATGTGAGACATTCCGACCAACATCTACTGAATGGCCTAGTTTTACATATAGAGTGTAAACTGCAATATCTACCATGTACCAGGTGAGTTGAATGAAGTAAATGTAACCTTGAGTTCTCTCACCCCTAATCACACCATATTTCTTAACAATAAAAGCCCAGTGTCTCATCACATCCTTGATATTTATTTATGGCTCCTTATCTTTCTAACCAAATTTGGTCAACCATTTGCCCTCAGGAAACCAACCTACAACCCCAACACCTTTGTCTTCGTCATTTTCATGACTTTGTTGGTGGTCAATGTGCTTGCACTGGGTTGTTACATAGGTAGTCCCTACTTACCTTGCCTCAAATATAATGCTTAACAACCCTCTGTAAGCAATGGTGGTACAATAATTTTGCCTTCTGTCTCATTATCCATTTGCAATGTTTACTTTGTATGTAAACATTGTATTTATAATGTATCGTGTTTTGATGCCAGAAACCATAATTTAGGCATTATTAGCAGAAATCCCCCTGCCATTAATCTTCTTGGGTGTTGTCAATGCAAGTGATATTCTTTGGGATTCTTTAAACGATGCTTGAGGTACCATGGTTACTGATGTTTTCGAAGGTGTGGCTTATTGCTATTAAACAAGTGCACTCACCTTTTTATCTTCCGCTTATTGCATGCACTCTACCCATTACCCTCTGCAGCCATGCTTTACTATCACTCTGGAATGGTCAGCATTCTCCCATTTCCACGGCAGTGATCAATCTCATGAGTTTTTGTTTCTTGGGACAACATCCACAGCTACGTAGCATCCCTGCTGGATTATTTCCAAAGGCAACTGAAAAGTTTTCCTCTCTGCTTCATCTAAATTACCAATGGTTGTGCCTCCATAGAGGAAATGCTGGAATATTTTACTTACTCTGTGTTACTTGCAGCTGAAACAAGTATCCGTCGGAGATCATCTACACCTCTGCACATTCCTGTGCCCTAGTGGCTCGAGGAATGCCGCTTGGCATTAAAAGTATGAAGTGGGTTCTCCAACTTTTCCACCTTCCCCCCTCCATGGAGGAGAACTTCATTGTTTCAAATGTGCATGGGCTAAGGCACGCTACAAACTTCTCAGTGTATGACAGAAGTCTTAGGAATTTTACGTCTTGTCTCTTTCCTGCTGAAGTTCATCGCAGCGAGTACTGCGGTAGCATCATCTCAAGTAAGTATCCCAGGGCTGTCATCCCTGACCTTACCATCAACGTCTTCAACCCCCCTCCCCCATAGGGGCCCACTACGGTAGATACGGGTTTGGCACACCTGATGTCCCGAGTCTACACTGACTCCCTCATCTGGGTTGCTCTGGGTGGTCAGTCAGTCAAATGCCCACCCACGTGCATGTCGTGGGTGGAAACCGGTGTTGGTAGAAAAGAACATCCTGGTTGGTTGAGGGTTGTGTATCTGAGTCTGGGCTTCTGAACTTTCAGTGACTGAGGGGGGTGCGCAACCTCATACACCACTTCAGTTTCTGCCTCACCTAAATGGGAGTATAGGGACTAACCCTCCCCTAGTCAATCGACCAGGACTAGGTACTATGCTGAACTTCAGGGTGAGTGGGATGGCGAGCCCACTGTATCTCCTATTTAGCCCTATCACCCCGGTGTAGTGACCCCTCGTTGGGCTCTGTAGTCAGTGAGAAGCACTGGGCAGTGAATGTATACCATATTTTTACGGCAAAACCTAGTACTTGGAAAGGAAGTAGTCAGGGCCAGTGGTCCTCACTACATGGTAATACATAAGACAGAGGAGGGAAGGACGTTAACTGGGTTAGCCCATTTACCATACAAAATGGCCTAGATAACATAGCTGGTCCAGTGAAGTCGTACACTCAATCTCGTAACGGCATGCTCCTGGTTGAAGCAGTATCAGTATCCCAGGCAGTAAAATTATTGCAAGCAAATATTTTGGGCAGTTATCCTGTTAAGGTCGATATGCACAAGACCTTGAACTCGCACAGTGTTGTCACCATCCGTGCATTGGTTTGTACCTGTACCCTGTTCCTTAAATTTGATCGGGTAGTTCTCCCTCAAGGCATTAAGGTAGCGTAAGAAGCCATCAAGGTTAGACCATACACCCTGAACCCACTGAAATGCTACAAACATCAACGCTTTGGGCACACTAGTGAGTTTTGTAGTGGTTGGTCTACATTTGCCAGCTGTGGAGATGTCACACACGATGTAAGTAAGACGACTCCATGTTGTGCCTTTCATAGTGTGCAAATAACACAGTGCATGGTGATCATTAACAACAAGGATGGGAGAGCCAAACAAAAGAAGCCAAAAATAATTGAAGTCATAGACCAGCTTTATAGTTTTGATTTGATAGTATTGTAATGCTGTTCGTGCTCTTTGAGAGAATAGGAGACATAACACCTGGATTTAAAACATCATCCTTGCCTCTCTGACACAAGATGGCACCAGTACCAACTGTTAACATGAATTTCAGAATATGTACGTGGCTTATGAAGAGCTAACAAAGGTTTGGACATGAGAAATCCTTTATGTTTATTAAATGCTTTTAGCTAAAGAGATGGTTGGACCAGATAAAGAGATGGTCATTTCGGGTGACAATGCATAATAGCGGGTAAATCAATGGTAGAAACTGAACAATCCTAACATCTTTCTGACATATTTTACAGGCTTAGGATTGGGCAAGTCTAGCATAATGTCAGGCTTACAGACGTCTGTTGCAATACCTGGAGGGGAGACATGAAAACCGAATAATTTAACTGTCAGCATTGCAACATAACATTTGGATGTCCGGGACTTAAAATTAAAATGTTTTAGGCCATGATAGACTGCTGACAAATTATCCAACATCTTAGAAAATAGAGGCAAAGACCGGAATATCATCCAAGTAGACAAGGGCCTTTTTATATTTGAGTATCGCTGCAAACTCTATTATGTCCAAAAAGTGAATTACACATATACAGCTCAAAATTAACTAAAACAAACTGTGTTACACTCACATGACTTTCTCTAGTTGCTCTACAAACAAACTTCTTACAAAAGATTATTCTTCTTTCTACACAGTGCAAATTGAGTTAAACATTAACAGAATGTTCTTATTACTTAGTTCCTTACAAACAGAAGTGAACTAATGGAATGCACTAGGCTCAAGAGATAGTCAAATGTTTTAAAACTTGTTCATTATTCAATTTTCATTTTAAATCACTTCTTTGCTTGCCCAGGAGTCGAACAAAAGAAAAACAGACACTTCATGTCTGAGAAAAATATAAATACTTCACAATTGAAACCCATAACGAGGAGTATCTCGGAAACACTTACCTCCACAACAAGAACGTAAAGAACATACATTAAGTGCTTTGATGAGATCTACATTTTTTGTACAGTAAGCTTTTGTCTATCGCTTACAGTTTAGCAGTTAAGCAAAATTTGGCAAAATTCATCAAGAATAAAGAAGTCTTCAGAGGCTATTTCCAGAGTATTTGGGTTGTAAATATCTTCAATATACAGATTTTAATCAAAATTATTAGAGCCATTTTTGAGGAAAAACAATTTTTCCATGCAAAGGGTAATTTGTGGTGGGGGATTTTCTTAAAAATCTTTGTGTCTCATCCTTGGAAGATGCTAAATCTAAATACCAATTTTGGTATATAACTCTCTTTTCGTTTTTGAGCTATGCTGTCCACAGACACATACTCACACAGACCTTATAAGTAAAAGGGAACTAAAGGGATGCTAAAGTGATAGTCAGATGTTTTAAAAGCTGTTGTTTTGCGATTGTCATTGCTAATCGCTTCTTTGCTCGGCCAGGAATAGAACAAAAGAAAAATGGACACTTCTTGCCTGAGAAAAGTATAACTACTTTACAATTGAAAGTAATAACAAAGAATATATTGGAAACGATTACCTCCACAACAAAAAAATAAAGGACATAAATTATGTTAATTCAAAATCTTCTCGGGCTTCTAGCCAGGTAAAAACTTGGCTTGACACCAACGTTTCGAAGAAGTGCATCTTCCTCGTCTTCAGGGTGAACTGATGGTTTGAGCTTGCGGAGACTGGTATTTATAAGAGCTGGGATGAAGCTAACATCTGATTGGTTCGCGTGATATTATGGCCTGATATTTAAGATGACTGAGACATGGGCACGGACTTCATAGAAAACTATTTATAGCAGTTATTCGGCTAATGTTTTGTGTTTGAGCATGCACCTGCTAGAAAATAAGTCTTGGAAGACTGCAGGTAGAGGATTAGGTATTAAGGCTCTTTAACATTGGTGTCCATGCTGAACTTAATTGTAGGCAATTTACGGTGAAATCTGACATCAAATTTTTTGTTGGAATGTAGTACCTTCTCTCTCCGCTATGTAAATTGTGCATGCGGGCTAGAGAAAGTAAAAAAAAACATGTCCGACTTACTCAGTATCTTATCCAAAGGGAAATGACTATGGAGCCCATGTCCAAATGGGGAAAAATTACAAATTAATTACTCATCATAATGTTATGAATTAATAAGAAAGTCGACTAGATTTGTGTTAAACCTTTCCAACATACTTTTATACCATCACTATATTTTGCAACTTTTTACTGAGCTATGAATTAACTATTTTGCTTGCAATGTCAATAATCAAACAAGGCATTTCATTCTAGTCAGCAAATACCGTTTTAGAGGAATTTGACCATGCTCAGGCATTTTGAATACATGCTCCTCTCATGCATTTTGGTGGCTGCACATGTAGCAAGGTTCACATTACCCCAGCTTGGTTTCTTGTCTCAAAATTGACCATTGAGTGACACTAATATCAATGGGTGTTTCAGGAATAGCCATTCCAAACAATATAGTATTTGCTGTGTGTCAGGTATACAATGCCAAAGTAAACATCACATACTAAAAAAGACCACAGACCTGGCCACCATGGAATATCGCCCACCAGTATTTTGTGTGCTAGATATAAAGTTGCTAAACTGATAGAGCATTTGAGCAAGCCCTTCTTAGCTGGGGAATATACAAGATTGCTTGTTAAAATTAAAATTATTATATGCATCTATCATGTACTGGTTAAACAAAGACATTTCTCCAAATAATAACTTGTAACAAGTGTAATATAAATTTTCAAAACTGGAGATAGGAATAAAATAATTATTGAGGAATAAGTGTTCTCAATTCTGTATATAAATTATATGCTTGAATACTAAATAATTGATTAACACCAATAGCAGATGTGATGCTTTTAGAAAAACAGAATGGCTTTAGACAAGTAGAGTAGTGCACTTAGAAAATGTTTATTTGGAGGCAGATAAGAACTCTGTAAGACACAAAACAAAACTCAGCTCAGGTTTTATTAGACAATGGCTGTTTCTATGTTATATGGATCCAAATTTTGGATATTAACAAAAAAAAACTATTTTGCACATTCAAAATCATCTAACTCAGCAGTTGGCATAGTGTCCTGCTAGCTAATTATGGCTGTGGGCTAAAATGTTTGCCTGCATATCCATCATTACACAGTTTTTTCTCACCTGAGCTGGACTAATGATATCGCCACCTCTCACTTAGTCCAAGGCCGGCAGGTTTGCCATCCGTGAGCTCTTCAGAAAGACAATATTGAAATGCCTAGGCTGTTTGCCTATACCAATTCTCCCAACGTTCCCAGTCCCACCAATGCAAGCAACTCCACAAGCAGTCATTACATTACCAGAAGTTCAAGAAAAAGATGTAGACATCCAGATTCTGTCATCAATTCAAGTACCACAAGCAGAAAAAGTGACCAAACCATCAACTGAGGAGGCAAAGAAACCAATGCTAGAACAAGCTGCAGTGGCGGGTGTCAGCGGTATGACAGATGAAGTTGGACCAAATGTACAGCAGTATGTGTGGATGCCTTCTGCACAGGGAGTAATGAAACCAACAGCTCTTACTCATGGTGAATTTAACATTGTGCCTATACAAGTTCTCCCGCCTTCTGCACAAGGAGTAATGAAACCAACAGCACTTACTCATGGTGAATTTAACACTGTGCCTATACAAGTTCTCCCGCCTTCTGCACAAGGAGTAATGAAACCAACAGCACTTACTCATGGTGAATTTAACATTGTGCCTTTACCAGTTCTCCCGCTTTCTGCACAAGGAGTAATGAAACCAACAGCACTTACTCATGCTGAATTTAACATTATGCCTATACAAGTTCTCCCGCCTTCTGCACAAGGAGTAATGAAACCAACAGCACTTACTCATGGTGAATTTAACACTGTGCCTATACAAGTTCTCCCGCCTTCTGCACAAGGAGTAATGAAACCAACTGCACTTACTCATGGTGAATTTAACATTGTGCCTATACCAGTTCTCCCGCCTTCTGCACAAGGAGTAATGAAACCAACAGCACTTACTCATGGTGAATTTAACACTGTGCCTATACAAATTCTCCCGCCTTCTGCACAAGGAGTAATGAAACCAACAGCACTTACTCATGATGAATTTAACACTGTGCCTATACAAGTTCTCCCGCCTTCTACACAAGGAGTAATGAAACCAACAGCACTTACTCATGGTGAACTTAACACTGTGCCTATACAAGTTCTCCCGCCTTCTACACAAGGAGTAATGAAACCAACAGCACTTACTCATGGTGAATTTAACACTGTGCCTATAAAAGTTCTCCCGCCTTCTGCACAAGGAGTAATGAAACCAACAGCACTTACTCATGCTGAACTTAACACTGTGCCTATACAAGTTCTCCCGCCTTCTGCACAAGGAATAATGAAACCAACAGCACTTACTCATGCTGAATTTAACACTGTGCCTATACAAGTTCTCCCGCCTTCTGCACAAGGAGTAATGAAACCAACAGCTCTTACTCATGCTGAATTTAACACTGTGGCTATACAAGTTCTCCCGCCTTCTGCACAAGGAGTAATGAAACCAACAGCACTTACTCATGGTGAATTTAACACTGTGCCTATACAAGTTCTCCCGCCTTCTGCACAAGGAGTAATGAAACCAACAGCACTTACTCATGGTGAATTTAACATTATGCCTATACAAGTTCTCCCGCCTTCTGTACAAGGAGTAATGAAACCAACAGCACTTACTCATGGTGAATTTAACACTGTGCCTATACAAGTTCTCCCGCCTTCTGCACAGGAGTAATGAAACCAACAGCACTTACTCATGGTGAATTTAACATTATGCCTATACAAGTTCTCCCGCCTTCTGCACAAGGAGTAACGAAACCAACAGCACTTACTCATGCTGAATTTAACATTATGCCTATACAAGTTCTCCCGCCTTCTGCACAAGGAGTAATGAAACCAACAGCACTTACTCATGGTGAATTTAACATTATGCCTATACAAGTTCTCCCGTCTTCTGCACAAGGAGTAATGAAACCAACAGCACTTACTCATGCTGAATTTAACACTGTGCCTATACAAGTTCTCCCGCCTTCTGCACAAGGAGTAATGAAACCAACATCTCTTACTCATGCTGAATTTAACACTGTGCCTATACAAGTTCTCCCGCCTTCTGCACAAGGAGTAATGAAACCAACATCTCTTACTCATGCTGAATTTAACACTGTGCCTATACAAGTTCTCCCGCCTTCTGCACAAGGAGTAATGAAACCAACAGCACTTACTCATGGTGAATTTAACATTGTGCCTATACCAGTTCTCCCGCCTTCTGCACAAGGAATAATGAAACCAACAGCACTTACTCATGGTGAATTTAACGTTGTGCCTATACAAGTTCTCCCGCCTTCTGCACAAGGAGTAATGAAACCAACAGCACTTACTCATGGTGAATTTAACATTGTGCCTACACAAGTTCTCCCAACATTCCCAGTCCCACCAATGCAAGCAACTCCACAAGCAGTCGTTACCATAGCACCAGAAAAAGATTCACTCATCCAGATTCTGTCACCAATTGGAAGCCCATTACGACAATTCGCTACAGTGAAACCAATAAAACTTCTGCAGATAACTAAAAACCTGCCATTATCTCAGACAGCAAAAGGACGTCAAGCTGCAAATGACCAGGAAATACCACCATCAAAATTTCTGCCAACTGTAAGCATTGATAATCCTACAATAAAGACAGGTAATGCAAAAGTTGTTAAGTATTCTAGGATCCAACAAAGCATTACAAAATTAGTAATCATGAACGGCTAATATCAGTATATATATATATATATATATATATATATATATATATATATATAATAGTATATGTATAATAATATATATATTGTTGCTGCTGCTAATACTGTTACTGGGGGCAGCTGCAACTATATCATTTTGTTAATAATCATAATTATTACACAGCAGATGCTATTTAAAATATTTAGGGCCTTCTGACCAAATTTTTGTGAATTACCAAAACTATAAATGGTGTTAGGAATATAAGTGCTCATATTTTCTGTAATGTTAGATTGGTGGACTGACTAAGATCTCTTTATGAAAAATGCATCTACAGTGAATGAGAAAGAAGTTAATTAAACTTTTTTAGAATACATGATTTACAATGTATGGCAAAAGAGTAGGACTAAACTTTTTTTTAATGTCAATATAAGTATACAATTTTTTCAATTTAAGAAGCACAATGATTTCAGAACTTCAACAAGAAGAAAATGATTGCAAGTATTGAAATAAAATACAATTAACACAAGTGCAGTCTTGGTCTTAAAGGCAGTCCTCAAGCTCCTCTTGAGCTGAATTGCAACCCTCAGATGAACAGGGCACATGAAACAAACAATGGCTCAATATACCTAAGGCAATCTTGGGCTTGAACCCAAAGAACACCTAGAGTACGTTCATTGCCAGGAAAGCTTTGGTTCTAACCTCAGTGGTTCAGTGCTATGAAATTGATCAATTTATAGATAATGCCTCTATGGCTTGTTTATCAAAATTATCAAAACTCAGATTCAAAATAAACAAGAGTTCAATATTTTTAGTACATAAGATAATCAAAACTATGTATTTATGAATTTGTCAGCAGAATAAAACATGTAGTTTAAGAGTAGAGTTTCAATCTCCTCCTCAAATGTTTTGCTCTGTGGACTTTTATAGCCTCAGGGAGTTTATTAAATCCATAAACATCTTTATGAGAAAATGAATTCACATTTGGTTAACCTGTGTTATTGGAGATAGACTGCTGTTGATGTTTTTGTGTGAATGGTAATCCTTACATTAAGTTTAAAAATGAATTTATTTTCATGTATGATGTTAAATAATGTTGTTATTGGTACCATACACTTGTTCACATCTACGGCTGGTTACTAGTAAGGCTAAATTAGTCTGTTTGTTAACTTATCAGCAGGCAAGTAGTTACTGTATCAAAATCTTCTGACGCACGTTAGTGCTGCATGATTGCCAAATGTACCTACACAAATTTATTTCACTAGACACACTAAAAACCAATTGTGTAGCAAAAATTTGTAGCTAAACTACTCGTTATAGCAACAAATGTTAAAGACTTGAATTCATCTTTTAAAGCCCTACAAAGCCATGTTAATTTCATGTTATAATAATGAAATAATTCACCAGTAAGCAAAATGGGAGAGGAATGTCTAGGATTACCAATATGAAGTCGCTACTCCAACTACCATGCAGTTATATTAAAGTACAATAATGATACAGTTTCTACATGATGAAGGCATTGATAATAAATAAATGGAGATCAGAAGGCTTACCTTCGCTTAATAAGTTGTGCTTCCCGAGGCATCATGAGTTCTGAGAACACTCGTTTATCAGTTAAGGGTCTTAGCTGTAAATCATGTTCAATGACATGTTTAAGAATCAGAGCTGTTAATGTAAAACATGTTATTTGGCATGGAGATTTAGATGTGGTATTGAGTACACCAGATAGCACACATTTAGCTCTATTTTTTATGTACAGCTCCATGTAAGTAAAACCTGTGCTTACTGTCAAAAACAAGTTTAATCTTCCAGCAGCATGATAATTCAAGTGATAATTAAAAAGGCAAGCACTAACTTATTGATGCTAAACTTGTATTACTCAGTGAAAAAATCTGATTATTTTTGTACCCCATATTATAACTTTATGTGAAAAAAAGAAAAATATATAATTTGTGTGAAAATTCAGTAACAGGTTTAATACACCTTATCATGATAGAGAAGTTTTAACTTAGAAAAAAATGTTGAACACAGTATTAGAATCTCAGAAATTCCATTTGTTCATGGTTATAGGTAGTGATATTGAATTTCTTTAACTCTGAAATTATTTTGAATCCATAATATATTTTTGTAAACTTGGAATTTATTATTTTGTGTCACGTAACATGTCTTACAGCTGAACCCATCCGATAAACTGAGTCTTTACATCCAAAAAAGAACCACAGATTGAAATACATGTATTGAACTGACATTAGTAGGGCTCAGACTTTAATTAAGAAATCAATGTATAGAGTTCATTACCTCCAAATTACACTAGTTGCTACATTGTCAGAGGGATGCTAAATAACCTTAGCATATTGACCAATTCCTATAATAAAAATTACATTCTTTCTCTTACAATATTCTGCATTCTATGCAATTGTTCTAACTAAGCTATCCCAGCAACATGATAGCACAACATTAATTTGCCCAACTGATTTGTTCACTTCCTAGCAAACCTAATCCAAAAACAGTGAGTGAGATAGAAATAAGAATGCATACCATTAACCATTTTTATGTTAAAAAAAAAAAAAAGTTGATTTTGCACATTGGGATTTTTTTTTTTTAACTGTCAAATGATATTTTTTCACCTGCCTCTAATTCAGCCAACATAGTGGGTGTTGGCCAATGTTAAAATTGAAAAGAATTGTGATTAGAGTGAAGTCTAGTGACTGTTCCATGTCATTGCCGCCTTGAGTAATTTCTACAGCAAGGAGCAAGTGGTGAGGAATAGGATAAAAGGTATAGAAAGACAAAAAATAGAAGCCTGGGAATAAAATATATCTTTTAAGTTTATATGGAAGAGTGAAGAGAGATTGGGGGTGAGATGGTTGTGTCGATGTATGTAGTAGACAGGAAAGGGAGAGGAAGTAGAGGAAAGCTTGTACTGGAAGCAATTTCTATTTAATTTATTAATTTTAAAGGTGTTATAAGGAATGAGTAGTTTGCACATGAAACGAAGTGAAATCATAGATTTTGATAATGTAATGTTTGTTGTCTGTTTTCACAGGGACAAGAAGATTGCTCAAGTTCGTGGGCCAAACAGAAAAATTCAACAGTTACCAGAAGGCGACTTTGTCCCTCACAAGAATGAGTTCTTTTCCTGCAGCTTATGCAAAAAGAAGTTCCTTTTTAAGACAACTGTAAATAAACATAAGTGTAACTAACGTTGCATATAACAATGTTTAAATGAAAGTCCTAAATCTTGTAATTTTCAAAGACAGCAAAGAAAATATATAAAACTGTTATAATTTTGAACTATAATGGATAGTACCATTCTTTGTTTGACATAGTCAAAATACCAAACACTTTTTGAGTCCATTTTTAATACCAGATTTTTTAATAACTTACATTCTTAAATTTCTAGAAAAACATGTTCTATTCAAATATACTATGGCTCATATAAAATGAATATAAACATCTTAGTAATATAAATGGATATTATATTGCCTAGGTATCTTGAGGGCGGTTTAATAAATACCCGCATTAAAATATATGGACTTGCTAAGGTAAATGACATTACCATGGTATACTGTAATTTTGTACATGTCATCAAAACAAATTTGGTTACTGATTGAAGGATAGTTCAGATATGGCAGGCATTTCAGTAGTTCAATATATTTTCATTAAGATGGAAAAAGTGCAGTATCCTTCAATGATTCAATCTTTATTTTGAGTGGGAAAACTTGCAAGGAGATAAATGAAATTAGATGCTGTTTATCAAGATCTTTAACCATATACGACAACAATTAGATATTGGTTTAATGTCTTTAAATGTGGTGAAACATCTGTTTTTGATGCGAAGTGCTCAGGATCCCCAGCAGTTGTGGTTACTGAGTAAATCGTTGAAAAATTCCAGGATATGATTCTTGCCAGTAGCGAATTCTCCCATACACCGCCGGTGTACTAAACTTGAGAGGGTTCAAAACGACTCAATAAACAAGCAAAATAATCAGAATTTTTGTATGTCATCATGCTAAATACGAAATAATCGCAAGGTTGTGTGGTTAAATTGTGTGTGCACACCATCTCACCACTAGTTAAAATGATAACCATGCTTCCAATATTCTCGCTAGCTAGGCAATGCCAGCAATGGTATGCGCGTGCATCTACTCCATTGCAAGTTGAAGCAACAGACGCGCATTCCCAATTCTCCATTAGAGAGGGGGGGGGGAAACTGAGTTGCCAGCTGTTAGCTGTTGAAATGCACTGCTAAATTTTGCGATTGACAATCGCTTTTTTTGGCTGTATTAGTGTTGTTTTGTTTGTAAGTTTTTGTGAAAATGACGGATATAAGTGTTACTGAAGCTAGTGGTTCTTGTGACTGTGCAATGGAACGTATGTTAAAGACTGGATTTTGGAATTTTGAATATTCTGAAAAACTTAAAATAAAAAACAATGGCAGGCCCACTTCCGAACTACCAGGCCTGATTGTAAAATGTCAAGACAGAAAACGAGAGTATAACAGACATTTCTGCATTAGCAATTATTCTAGGTACAAATGGTTAACTGGTTGCCCCAAATTAAACAAATTCTATTAAACAAATTCTATTGTTGGCTGCATCTTCTTTTTAGTAATGACAAAAGCAGTACTACATGGTCTCATGAAGGATTTGACAATATAGTTTCTTTAACTGGTTCATTAAGTAAGCAAGGAAAACCAAAAAATAGCAATTTTGTGCATTCACTCTTTGTAATTTTGGCAATATGCGAATAGACCTGCAGCTAAATGCTCAGAAATCATTACAAATTTCAAAGAATAATGAAAATGGTAAAAAAGAACAGAGAAGTATCGAATAGACCCATTGATGTTGTTGGTCACTTAGGAAAGCAGGAATTAGCTTTAAGAGGACCAACGAGTCAGGAAGTTCGTTTTAACTCCATGGCAAAGCTCACTAAGAGCCTTAACCTACCGCCCGGCCGCTGCATCCCCCCTCATTACAGATGTCATGGATGGGGTGAAGTACTGGGGGGTGAGACATGGTCAGCCGCTACTTCTCCATCAAGTAGCTCCTCAATTGGCCCCCCCCCCCCCAGGGACCTCACGAGGCTGAGTGCACCTTGGTCCAGGTCTCCCAGCCAGGGAAAAATCCTCATGCCAGTACTGGGAATCGAACCCAGGTCTCCCGCTTGGCAAGCAGCAATGCTACCACTGGGCTAAGGAGATGACCAGAAAGTTCTTTTAATAGAGGTAATTACATAGAAACACTGGATTTACTCAGTACGTATGTTCAACTTTTAGATGATCATTTAAGAAATGCTATAGTTTTTCAGGGCACTTCGTCATCCATTCAGAATAAATTAATCGAAGCTTTTAGGGGTGTTTCGGTTAATTATATAACAGAAGAACTTGCATCCGCTAATTTTGTGGCTATTCTTCTAGACGAATGCTCCTACATAGTGAACAAATCCCAACTTTCTACTATTTTATGCTATGTGAACAAATTGGGGGGAAGTTAAAGAAAGGTTCATGTGCTTTGCAGACGTCAGTGCAGATAGCTCTGCTGACCCACTTTACAACCATGTACTTACAGCAGTTATAGAATTTAATAATTGTAAGAAATTTGCGCTCAGACATGATGGTGCAGCTGTAATGTCTGGTCAATTATATGGTCTGCAATCTAAAGTACAAGTGGCATTTTCACAGGAATTATTTGTTCAATGCTACCGTCATATTCTGAATTTGGTTCTGCAATAGTCACCGATGTATTAATAAGTGTAGAATTTTTTTTCAAACTCTATCAGGGCTCTCTAATTTCTTTACTCATTCCACTAAAAGAACAGAAACTTTGCGCACTTTCATGAATAAAAAGTTACCAAAGGCAGCTCCAACACGCTGGAAGTTCAATTCACGCCTTGTCAACACTGTACAAGAGCAATGAGATAACCTGATTTTATTCTTTGAATTCCTGACAGAACCAGAAAATAATGTTAATTGGGAACCTGATTCATTGGTTAAAGCACAAACTTTTCTTTATTTTTTGACCCGGTTAGATACCGTGTTCCTCCTCAAAATATTTTTGGCAATATTTGTTCATACTGCCATTCAAAATTAATCCAGACTAAAAATACTTTAAAACAGCTAAGAAGAGAAGGGTTCGAAAATATTTGGCGAAACATTTGTACTGAAGTGATAAATGAACATGCACAAAAGAAAAGGAAGAACAATGAACCAAGTGAAGTTACTGAAGCTATATTCAGAAGGATATTCTATGAAATTTTGGATAATGTGCTCTATCAAATATAAAATAGGTTTTCCGACTACAAAAGTTTTCGTTTCTTTGCTCTCCTTAATTCCTCAAAATTCAAGACTTACAGAATGTCTTTTCCTAATCTACATTGCTCAAAGTTGTTGGACACCTATGGCTCAAATTTTGATTCAGTACATCTGAAAAATGAACTTAGTGCTGGTTACTCTTCTGGAGATAAAAATTTTGAAGGAAAGTCAGTTGGTGAAATAGTGAAAATTATGAATGAAAGAGATGTGGAGTGGGTTATGGCTGAAGGTTACAAATTAGCTTGTCTAATTCTAGCTGTACCAGCAATTACAGCTTCTCTTGAACGGTCATTTTCCACTTTAAATTGAGTAAACTCTCACAGTAGGTCTACAATGGGCCAAGAAAGATTATCCTCTTTGTCAATGATGTCCATGGTAAAACAGTTACTTTGTACGCTTCGGAAGGATGTTCATGAGAATTTCACGCAAGCCGAAATGGAACTGTTTCTGAAGAAATCTTGTTGATTGAAGCTAACATTCCAGTAAACTGGTAAGTACTACTACTAAAATTAACAATAATTTAAGAATACAGGTGTCCCTCACATTATGCGAGGTCCTCATGAATTATCACGCAACAAAAAAGAAGCGCATAGCCCGCCTGGGTAATGTGGTGGTAGCTTGTCTGCCTTACATTCAAAAGGTTGCGAGTTCGAATTTCGGATAGGTTTTTTTTAGGGTTTTCGCTTATCCTGAGAAGGCGATGTTGAATAACTTTAAGCTCCATGGAACCCAAGATCACTTGAGCATCATTTCACCAGTTTCATTCATTCATCGTCCGCTATGACCAACCAAGTTAAAGGACGTTAAACTTAAAACGTGTAAAGTAATTGTGATAGTGATATGGGCTATTTCAAGGTAAACATGAAAAAAGTGAGTTTTAAACAGATGCATCTATTTATGTCATTTGTACAGTGTTAAAATCAACATTTTCTAAAAATGCGTAAAATTAGATCACACATAACGAGAGATGACTATATTTTATAGAGTAAGAAAAATGATGACAAAGGGAGCGGTGTACTTAAATTACTGACCACGAATAGCCACTGATTCATGCTAATCATGGAACTAAGATAGTTTGCATTGTGGCAGAGCCCATAGATGTGCCGACAAGAATGGCAGTTGAGATTTTGCACCAAAGTTGAAGGTGAAAAACTTGTTGGGCCAATGAGTATGGCAATTGCTTACAGTCAACATAAGCTAGTGCTGCTTTCAACTTGAAGCTCTATTTGGTGCTATTTAAATGAAATCTGAAGGACTTTATGCATTGAGTTGTCCCTGACAATGAGAATTGTATTCATCATTATATTCACGGAAACCAAGCTACAATCAAAACACTGAATAAATGCTTTGCGGAAACAAAATGAGGACCAAATGAGGAGGCCAAGGTTGAGACAGATATGTAATTTGCAGAGCATGGCAATTCCTATTTTTGGAGTGGTTATAAAAATGGCAGTAATGTTGGGATAAAGGGATCCCTGAAAGGGAACTGCCATATTTATCCAAATACAAGGCAATGTTTTTTTCTTGAATATTAATTTTGAAAACTGGGGGTTGTCTTCATTTGCAATATATGCTTTCCAAATAGCATGCGAGAAGGTTAAGCTTCAGACTTTGTGGGTATGGCAGTGGCGAACCTTGGGAGAAATGTTAAAGATTACTGCCAACGTCTGACATATGCAGCATATTTTATGCATTTCCTTTGCTCCAGCAAGTTAGCTGTTATCAGGCCTAAGCATTCTCATTAGAAAAAATATTTCTCTCTGAGACTAAAATTAAAAAGATTACTTCTTTTCGCATTGGGGTTGCACATGATATTTTATTTCGGAGCCAACGGTTAAGCAGAAAGAGAAGAGGTTTAGCTACGTGTTTCTCTCCTTCCGCTGCACTTTAACCATATAGTTTTTTCAAGCCTCTAACGTCCATAACTGAATTTAAGTGCAAATTCAAATTAGCTGAAACTTTTTATAACGATATATTAAGTATGTTGTCTTAATAGAATATCATATCCATCATCATGATTGTTACAGTTAAGTTGCTGTCACCACCACTGTCATGCCCCAGCATGGGAGGCGTTCTCTGTCTCTCTCCTGCTCACAATGCTCAAATTCAAAAATTCAGTTATGTAATTATATTTGGTATGTTTTCTAAATGGAAAATCTTATTCATCATTGTTACCGCTATGTTGCTGCCACTGCCGCTGTTGTCACATTCTTACACTGCATACATGCTGGTATATTTCCGTATTCCCTGCCCAGAAATGTATTTCCATGCAAATTTGAATAATTAACTAAGGTAAAACTTTTTACAATTATTTATTACCTCTGATTGCACACATACCATTGCATCATTTCTGTTCTACCCTCTCCCTCACTGCTACCCAAAAAAATTCAAAATAAGAATAATAAATAAAAAATTTTAAATCAACCAGAAAAATCTGCTTAACTATACGTTTGTTGGTTCAAAATATACAGAAAAAATTTTAAAAAAAGATGTTTTCTGTTTTTATAGCTGATATGCTAAACTCCAAAATTAAGTCCTGAAATATGGGGGTCATCTTGCATTTGAGGTCTTCTGTATTTGGCTAAATAAATATGGTATGTTGAGGAATAATAATTTGTATTTTAAAAGAATAGCAACCCTATTCCTAACTCTGGTACTTACTGAACCGTCCTCATACATTAGAAAAGTTTTCCCTGTTGTATCCGTTGAAACTGTTTCAAACAATTTTTCATAAGAGCTACTTCTTGTTTAATATGCCACTGTACTTTATGCCATGTAGATGTGAGAGGTCTGACATTCTCCAGCTGGTTTCGAAAAATCAATTGAATTGCTTTGTGGTACTAAAAGGGTTAAGTTATAATCACATCATTCTCTAGGCACATTTATGGCACATGAAATGATATAAATTGGAGGGTACCCCTAAAGATACTCAATGTGTATATTTTTGCCTCATCTGGTTTCTTCACACTTCTCAGACTTGGAAGATAGATCTGCTCCAGTAGTTCTTCTGAATTTGAAGACATCGAAAATTCAGCTGTGTCTCTTATCATCCCGGAAAAAAGAGTGAAGGAAGTGAATACATGATATGCTTGAAATACAGCAAATTGTTGAATTTCAGGATTTTTAAATTATCTGCTGCATATAGTAAAACTTTGTGTTGAGATTTTACTGGAAATATATATTTTGAGGAATCCAAGAGAGGAACCTTCAGAAAAGGATCCATGGTCTTGTAAACAGTATAGCACAAAAATGAGCTGAGCTCATTAAATGCCACACTTAAGTATATATGTTCAGTATTTTTAAGCATGTGCCAAAGATTTTTAAGAAAACACCCAAAACTAATATTTGCATGGAAAATTTCTTAAAAATTTTAATTGTTTTTTTTTTTTTTTTTTTTTTGAGCTTGATTAACATACCATAATGTTTAAGATGCTAGCATAATAAATGAAATACATATCTTGAGTTTTCTGGGAATAGCCTAAAAGTTCATTTTCATTCTGATATTGACTTTTTATAACTTGTAAATCGTAAGAGTCATAACATATTTACTGCTCTAAAGATGAAGATGTTAAATCACACAATTTATCTCAAATAAAATTGCTTGTGGCATTAATCTCATTTCTGAATTTTTCTTTATTATAGATTTGAATTGGAAAGCATTTCATAATATTTAACTCCAGAATCTCTAATTCGTTTTCTTCCTATGGTCTTGGAAAGAGAAAGGAAATTGAATTCTCCAGAAATTTATCTGTTTTAGGAAGAAGTAGGAAAAAGAATAAACTTTTGTAACCATAGGTTTTAAACAGTAGATGGAGAAAGTAATGTGAATGTAACACATCAGAGAAATACTTTACTTTCCCTTTCATATACATAGTAGGTAGAGGAGATATTACATTCAACCCAAAAATCAGATGCTGAGACTTCACTGGAAATTTGTGTTTTGTGGTTCTCTGAATCCAAAAAATAAAAGAAATTTGATGCATTCCATTCACATGAGTTTGTCTACCTATTCTATAACAAGCTAGTCTTACAAAAGCTTACTATCTGACTACTTCAATTGGGCAGAACAGGAAGGGAAGCTGTCAGAATTTCAAGCAGGTTTCAGAAAAGGAAAGCAAACAATAGATATTGCATTTATAATAAAGACAATAATAGATAAATATCTTAGTAAAATAAGAGTAAGGGTAAACTTGTTCCTTGCAGATTTTGAGAAAGCATTTGATACAGTAATCAGAAAAGCTTTATCATGGAAATTATGGAGAAAGGGGATGAATGACAACTACATAAAGAAAGTAGACAAAATATGTAACAGGATAAAGTTTTGTATAAGATGGGAAAAAATGAGATGATGGAACAAATAATTGGTTTGAGACAAGGATGTAAAATGACTCCAACAGTAATATATTCATATATGATATAATAGAAAAAATCCAAAAAGAAAACTAACACTGTCTGGTTATAGTGAATAAGGAAATTCCGATTTAATGGTACGATGCATGACAATTGTCGGGTTGCAAAGGGCAATAAACGAGGTTCAAAAATTTTCTGAGAAATCGGGAATAAAAATAAATATTAGCAAGTCTAAAGTTATGGTTTTCAAAGAAGGGTCTAAATTGAGAAAAGAGGAGATGTGGATATTAAATGGGAAAAGGTTAGAAGTGGTCAAGGAATTCAAATGTTTGGGAGTAAGTTTGAATAACAGAGGGGAATGGGAAGCACATGGGAGGAAAAATAGAAGCAAAAGGGAGGGCTGCAATGTTAGGATTTAGAATTTGCAAATACAAGGTAAGAGATGACGACCAAGTGGCGGGAAAGAGTTTTTGAGGCATTAGTGGAATCAAGGATACTTTATGCAGTGGAGATCTGGGAGCCACAGACATAAATAAGAATGTGGATCACATGTATAGAATGTTTTGCAAAGAATTATTGGGATTACCAACCTTGGTAGAACTCGGGAAAACAAAAAGGAATGGAATAATAATGGAGAGAATAATAAAATGTTGGTGTAAATGTTCGGTAAAAGAAGATGGAGAAGTCTTAAAGCTATGTATGAAGCAGCAAAAAAATCTTGAGAGCACAAATAGTTGGTGAGGGAGGGTTGGAAAATTATGGAGAAAATAGGAATGGGAGATATATGTAGGCTTGAAGAGAGAAATGAAAGTTAAGTAGGTGAAGCTGTAAAATGCAGGGTAGAAGACATTGAGAGACAGGAGATATGGGGAAGTTGAGAAAGCAAGATATTGGTACAATTTTATAAACAAATAAAAAGAGGCGGGACAAGAACCATGTGTAGATTGCTGTAATAGACAAGAAAAAGGACTATATTGGATGAGAACAGGAACAATATTTAAGAGGGATAAGAGGCAATGAAAAAGGAACATGTGAAATGTGTGGTGAGAAAGAAAGCATAGAGCATTATTTGATAGAATGCAAGGAACAAGCAACATAGAGAAGCAAGGTTTGGGAGAAAAAATGGGCAAAAATAGAGGAGAAAATTGTAGCTGTAAAATTGTTAACAGGGAAGGAGGAAAAGAAGATGAGAAGTATAGATGGGTTCTTGCAGAAAGCAAGAGAAAAAATGGGTAAGAAAAGTAAGGAGTGCAAAACAAGAAGACAGAGGGGCGGAGAGGGATAACTAAGAAAACAGGGAAGGGTTGACAAGAGCTACTTGATAGGCTAATAGCCTGGGTGCCATGCAAACCAAGGTAGCAAGTTGGCACTTAAAAATTTTACATAGTTTAAGTTAGAATAAGAAAAATGTAAAACCTATGTAAAATTAGTTGTACAAATAAATATTCATTCATTCATCTACTTCACATTAATCAAGACAAATGTTAGCAGCCCACTTTTGTAGTGTGGGGGTAATGTGTGTGTCTCAGATTCCCTCATCTTGAGAAGATGAAGGTCAAGTAACTTTAAGACCTGACCACCCCAGGTTCATTTGCACATAATTACATTCATTCCCAGTTTAAAGGGTATAAAAACTAAAGAAAGAGCATTAATTTAAAAAAAAAAAAAACTTTGGCAGAAAGGGTCTTATTACCCAGTTCCCTATAAATGGAGGGGAAGAATATACTAGACCAAAGTGATAATCAAATCTTTTAAAAGCTAGTTCCTATGTAATTGAAATTCTGTTCTCTTTCCATGGCCAGGAGTAAAGCAAAACTATCAGATTACAGTTAGAAAAAAATTTAAACAGTTTTAAAATGATACCAATAACAGGGAATATCTTAGAAATGTTTAATTCCTCAAAAAAAATGTGTATGACATAAATTGTTTGTTTAAATGATATATACATTTGCGATATAAATTTTGTATATACCTTATGATTTACCATTTATGCAAAAGTAATCTATAATGAAGAGGTCTTCAGAGGCTCTTTCCAGAAAGTACTAAGTGCGCATATTATTTGACATATAAATGTTTGTAATAAGGGTATTTTAATAAAAAGTGCTAACACCATTTTGAGAAGATGAAACATTTTAAAAACTCTTGCACTTGAAGGGTAGTTTGGTTTAATGGGATTTTCTTGAAAATCATTCTGCAACATCCTTTGTTATCATATTGAAATTAGGTTTGACCAGAATTTAAGAGATAATTTTAAAAAGTTACAACATTGCAGTTGAGAAAAGTATATGTATTGAAAAATATAAATGGTAAGTGTTATCTATCTCTTACGGTTTACCCGTTATGCCAATGTCATGCAGATTGAAGAGGTCTTTGGAGGATATATCCAGATATCTTGAGCCATTTTTGAGAAAATAAAATTTTCAAAAGGTGTTCCATGTTAATTGTAGTTGGGGGGAGGATTCCTTGAAAATCTTTTTATCACATTATTGGGACATGCTGAAATTATTTCCAAGTTTGTTATTCAACAGCCTTTTTGATCTTGAGTTATGCTGCTCAGATTGAGGCACATGCACATGCGCAAACATACACACTCAGAGCTTTCTGAAAATGCATTTTTTTTTTCAGGTGCCCTCAAAATGTATTTCTGGTGAAATCTTGGTATCAAGCTTTCAGGTGGAATGCAATATCTTCTCTACCCCGTATGAAATTTTTATTTTTTTTAACATCCTTTTATCTAGTACATAATAATTGATGAATGACTTAGCTGAAGTGATATTCAATTGAACCCGGAATCCATGGAGCTTAATGCTGATGTGATATGATATGATTTATTCACCGTAAAAATTCATATAAAAGTTATGTTTCCTCATAAAAAAATATAAAAGGCTATATACATACATACAATTACAGTGGTTTGTATAATGATACAGTGTTACAAAGCGACACTGATACAGTGATACACAGTGGTAACTTCAGGTTTTGCTCTAGGTAGAAAAGTTGATACATTACATTATATTATTACATTGCAATACATTTTAATCTGTGGATCCTGTTTGGAGACTAGATACGAAGTCCAACTCTGGGATGCAGATCTAGTCAGAAATCACATTTATTGATTACTCTTAATAACTATTAATAAATGTCAATTTTGCATAATTTACATTTTAATGTTACATTTCATTTGTCTGAAAGTGTTTTCGAAATTCCTTAACTTTGAGAATAACCAGCTGTTCTCTCTCTTCTAATTAGTTTTAAACCAGTTGAATGGAATACCCCTTACCCTACATTTCCAAGTTCCTGTAACAGTATATTGTGGTCCACCAAATAAGAAGGCTTTGATAGAACTAGAAATATTCAGATTTTGCTTTCATCTAGCATGTCATAAATGCTATCCATAAAACTTATTTTTGCCAGGTTGGTGGACTTGATTGTCCGATGACCTTATTGACATTTGATGATAGTGTTTAATTTATTCAGGATTCAGGATAAGGGAAAATGCCAGTGAAAACATATTTGCGTGACTTACCCTATCTGTGATTCAAATTTGGAGCCTCATGAATGTGAGGCAGACACTGTGTACAATGTAATAATAGGTTGATATAAAGAAGCGGTTAAAAAAAATGAAGCTCCTGATGTAATTTAATTATCTTTAAGAAGATTTAATGTGCAATGTTCACTTTAAAAAAAAATACACTTTACAGTTAGTTGACCCAATTACCATCAACTACAGATTAAGGTTAAACATAATTGTTGGGATGTTTTACACCAAATAAGTGGAGTTTTTAATGTTTTAACAGGTGACTCACTGAGCATGATTATTAAATGTGCTTCACTTTTGACATTGCTTTTAATTTGTATAATCATTTTAGATGGCTTAACAGTAAATAGTAAGCACTTTATCGTAATTATCTATGTAAAAGTTATTGCAATTCTCTCAAAGTATTAATTTGTATGCTGAGATCTATCAGCCTGGCTGGCTGGCTGGCTGGCTGGATGGATGGAAATTTTAAACTAGTGATGTATTACATTTCTTAGGCATGAGCCTAAAATGAACTGGACATGAACACAATGCATTTTATTACTTCTTTGATTAATTACAATATCAGATATGTCAGTGTTATAGATATGTACAAAATTAGCATTTACAAATGATTTTTCTTACAATTATCTAAAAGGTAATTTGAGTTTTATTTATGGACGCTCTTTAACGGCTGTGGTTCTCAGCATCCCATTCTATATTGGGCGTGAAATACCACTTAATTTTGCTCAGAGGCCTCTTTTATCAGGCTTGACGTGCACCCAATGGCTTTACTTCTCTTCTGAAGGAAGCCATGCTAAGAATTTTTACGCCCGAAAAAATCCATTGTCCTCCGCCAAGTTTGAACCTGTGGCCTTTAGTATATGAAGTTAGCATGGTAACCACTATACCACAGAGGGCAACAGCAATAATCTGAATTATTTTAAACACTTGCAGAAGAAATCTGGTGTTCCATTTACATGCCCCTTTTACCTATTCTGCAATAAACTCTTCTTATAAAAAGTATATTTTGCAATATGACCTATATTTTAAAGTGGCATACAGACTGTTTTGTCGCCAATGCATCAGTCCCAATGGACCTGCTGCTACTTTACTTTCTCAGTCATCTGCAACACAGTCTGCACCATCAGATGCACAGCAGCAAGATCATAAGTTGTCTCCTATCCCAAAACTTCCTACTTTGTCCTTCACAGGAGATCCTTCCCGTCAACATAGTAGACCACTCTTTAGATCTATGGCCATGTCATGCTCTCAGTTTGCAAACCATAAGATTACTTTGGACTCTCGATACCCCTGGTCTGAAGATGAAAAACATTTTAAGATGGGTAGTGCTAAATTCGTTAAGGTGAGAAGGAACGAAATTTGTTTCATATTTGGCTTACCCTCCCCATATTCGTAGGACTTACCCCCTAGGGCTTACAAGCCAATGCCTAGGGATCAGAAGCCTGAAGAAAGAAATTATATCTCCTTGATTTCTCTCTCACCATGGATATAACCCAGAGGAATCTTAATGGGTTCAGGGTACATCTTCTGGATCTTCAACTTTGTCAATCATCTGTCCTCAGGAAACCAACCTACAACCCCATCACCCCCTCCCTCTTTGCAAATTTTATGAGTTTATTGGTGACCAAGTGTTGTTACTTTAGTGGTGTCTACTCTCCTTGCCACAACTATTATATTCAACACCCCTCTGCAAGCAATGGCATTGCACTTAACTTTGCCTTCTGTCTCATTCTCCATTTGCAATGTTTACTTTGTATGTAAACATTGTATTTATGACGTATGACTTGATACCAGAAACCAAACTTTTGAGATTGTTAGCACAAATCCCCCTGCCATTGATCTTCTTGGGTAATGTCAATACAAGCAATGTTCTTTGGGGTTCTTCTGTAAAACATGCTGGATGTATCATGGTTGTTGACGTTTTCCAAGGGGTGGCTTATTGCCAGTAAGCACTAGTGCACTCGCCTTTTTATCATCCGCTTAGGGCATGCTATGCGTCTTAGACTTTGCTTTCTGTGGCCTTGCATTACTACCTCTGCTGAATTGGTCATTATTCTCCGATCTGCACAATAGTGATCAACCCCATGAATATTCGTTTCTTGGGACTTTCACTGCATATGCGGAATCCCTACTTCTTTATTTCCAAACTGATTGTGGAAGGTTTTCACCTCTGCTTCATCTAAATTGAAATGCTGTGCCTCCATAGAAGAAATTCTGGAATGTTTTACTTGCTGTGTATTGCTCACAGATGAAGCAAGTATCCCTCGGAGATCTACCCCTTGGCAGATTCCTGTTCCCTGGCCCTACATACTTCGCGGTACAGAGCGGAAATCTTCCCTTTCCCGCCGGAGCTCATCGAAGCTAGAGTGTACTACGGTGCGACGCATGTCCTTTAAGTGTCCCATTACGGTCATTCCTCACCCCTCCATCCACGAATTCACTCCCCTCTACCTCCCCTAGGGCCTAGGGGAGGTAGGTAGGTTTTTAGCAAACCCGGAGTCCCGAGAAAACAGTGCCTCCCCCGTGAGGGCCACCTGTAAGTGGTGAGGGAGTTATTCCGTCAAAATTCCTACGCAGGTTACGTCTTGCATGGAGACCCGTGTCGGTGCAAAGGGATATCCTGTGTGGCTAAGGATTTCGTATCAGAGCTTGGGCTTGTGTCTTTCAGTGAAAGGGGAGGGTGCGCAATCTCAGACACAATTTTGGATTCTGCTTCGCCTAAACGAGAGGCTAGGGAATAACCCACCCCTAGTCAATCGGCCAGGACTAGATGTAATGCCGAACTCCAGGGTGAGCGGGATGGCGAGACCGCTATATCCCTTGTGTAGTCCTGTCACCCCAGTGGGTTGACCCCTCTTGGGCTCCGTGGAGGGAGGGGACCGCTGGGGGATGAAGGAATACCCTATTTTTAGCGCAAAAAAAAAGTGCTAAACTAGTGATTGGAAGGGATGTAGTCGAGTTCTATGGTTCTCGCTACTTGCTAATACATAGCACAGAGGAGGGAAGGAAATTTAAATCGGTTAGCCCAAGTACCATATAAAAAGGATAATATAACATAGTGGTCCAGTGAAGTCGTGTACTCGATCTCATAACGGCACAATTCTGGTTGAAGCAGTATCAGCAAACCAGGCAGCAAAATTATTGTGAGAAAATGTCTTGGGGAGCTATCTTGTTAAGGTCGATATACACAAGACCTTGAACTCGCGCTGAGTTGTAGCATCCGCGCATTGGACGGTTTGTCCAATGAGGAGATCCAAGAGAATCTTGCGGAAAATAGGCATTACCTTTGTGTACAGGGATAGTTAATGGTGAATTTGTGCTTACCCGTTCCCTGTTCCTTACCTTTGATCAGGCAGATCTCACTCAAAGGATTAATGCATGGCACAAACCCATTGCGGTTAGGCCATACAACACGCTGAGATGTTGCAAATTTCAACGCTTTGGATACACTGGTGCTTTTTGTAATAGTCTGTCTACATTTGCCAACTCTGGAGATGTCACGTACAATGGAGGTTGTACATCGACTACTTGTTTTGTTTACTGCGGCGGTGAACGTCCATCTAGTCCTCACTACTTTCCCCGTTTTTGGAGAGGACAGAGTGATACAGGAGATACCGGTGAGAAAAAAGTGTCTTTCTCAGAAGCTCGGAAGCTCATGCAAATCCTCCAACTCTCTGGCGCGCGATCTGTTACCCATAGCCCGGTTGTAGTTAAACTAGCACCGAAGCGGTAAATCGCAACTTCGACCTGCGGCTTAAATGGGCCAATGATTGCAGAAAATATTCTCGTAGCCAGACCACTAATAAAGCCCTGTACATCCACGCCTTCTTCGGCATCAACAGCTGCCAAATCCGTTAATACGAAGCGTCGTTCAATTCCTTTTTCAACTCAACCGTCGACCTCAGGCAATAGGACCGGCAAAACCGTAGCATAATCTGCACCTGAGAAACATTTCTAGACCAGCTATATTGGAACCGACTTCCTTAAAGAACGTGCAAAGTCTGCTCCCAAAACATTGAAGGGCAGCAAATATCTACCTCACTCCGCACGCAGACGCTCTTCTGCAAAATTCCGGGAGGAGCTCCGATCGGCGACATCGATCTTACTCGATCGATATCTCCAATGGGTTAGAGGTTCTCAAACCGAAATTTTCTACTGGTAAGTGGTCCTCTCTCGTGGAAGAGTGCGTAAGTGGCAGGATCGTACTCCTGGAAACAGTGTTAGTCCAGCGGAAAAGAGAACAAATTAAACCGACTAGCACCGCCCAATGTGCAGAAAAGTTTTTCTATTTAGAACGTATCCCATAATTTAGACAACTGCTATCCTATATTGGAATATCCGAAGCGATCAACCACGACGGGCAGTATTTGAACTGTTGCTCCTCCAGAATCAGCCTTTGTTCCTATGCTGACAAGAGACAAAGCTGCGTCCTCAAGACAATGTTACAATCAGGTGGTAATCTTCTGTAGGATATGATTTATCACCTGCGTAGGTTGTTCCTGAACATGGAGTCATAATGTCGCTTATCAAGGATGATATCTTCGCTGAATCTGTACCATACAATCTGATATACAGTCCGTCGCTGTAAGGATTAAACTACCATCCATTAGGTTTACCATATGCAGTATATATCAGCCTCCATTCAACGGCCTCTCGCGCACGATTTCAGCAGACCTAGTTTTGGCGCTACCAAAATCTATTTTGTGGGTAGGTGACCTGAATGCCAACCACCATTTTGGGGCTGGCCTCGGGCTTGGGCGAGAGGTAACCTAATTGCCGGTTTCTTGGACAACACTAACCTATCTCTCCTGATCACCGGAGAACCTTTATTTCTTTCTGTCGTCTTCAATAGTTATTCACAGCTGGATATAGCTCTCTGTTCTCCACAACTGGCAGTTTCATTACAATGTAGCATCATCTCTGATTTACATTCTAACGACCACTTTCCAATACTTATTTGTCTCTGAGCAAAAGAAGTGTGTTCCACACGTTTACCTCGATGGCACTTAAATCGAGCCAACCAGAACATTTTTCCCCGTTTGTCGTCTTTTATTACAACGAACACCAGCCCTACGCTGGGTAACATCATACAATATAAGAAGATGAGCGCTTAATCTCGACAAGCAATTAAGGGTCCCAAAAAGTAATCATTGTAGTTTGTAGCCTCATTTAATCTACATACACCTTTCTCTCTCGTATCGGATAAGTTGAGGCGTGTGGCTGGAAAAATCTACCCATGTGACCATCGACTGTTTTAAAAACAGCAGCCGGTTCTGTTATTGATACGCTTGACGTGGCTAACACTCTTAAGTAGTGCTTTCGCTCAGGTGTCTAGTTCAGACAATTATTCATTTGAGTCTCTTAAACTAAAGGCTCATGTGTAATCTTAACGGTTCCCCTTTCGTTCAGAAGACCTTGAAGACTACAATCGTCTTTTTCATCGTGACGGAGCTAGACCATGCACTTTCATTTTCGCGAAACTCTGCAGCCGCTCCAGGTGGAATGCACGTCCAAATGATACAATATGTCTCTCCTGAAGGTAAGGCTTTCCTGCTCGAGGTCCATATTTTTTTCTGGGATGACACCACTTTTCCAGTTAAGTGGCGTAAGGCCAACTCAATACCGATTTTGAAATTGGGAAGGGCAGTCATCTTCCTTCCACCTACCGTCTTATTTCCTTCATTCAGTTGCGTTTGCAAGACGAAGGAAGCATGGTTAATGAGCTGCTGGAGTGGTGGCTGACTGATCAACACCTCCTGCGGATTTCGAAAACGTCTTTCATCGTCTGAACAGCTGGTATCGCTATCGACGATGATCACGAATGGCTTTCTGAAGAACTGTCAAACATATGGGATATTATTTGACCTTGAGAACGCCTATGATAGGTGTAGGCGGGAAGTGATATTGCGCTCCCTTTACAATTGGAATATACGTGAAAGCGTACCTTCTGCTTCAGGAGTTTTTGAGACACCGCATTTTGCGGGTATGGGCCATATACTTTTTATTCAAGAGAAAGGAGTGCCATAGGGATCAGTACTAAGCGTGACGCTGTTTGCTATTGCATTATCTCTATATCAGGATATGCTTCCCTAGGTGTCTCGACCTGTTCATTGGCGACTTTGATATATTCTGTACTTCTCAGTGTATCCGCGCCGTTTATGGAACACCGTCTCCAGCGGTGTTTGGACAATCTTTCTGCTGTGAGTTCTAACAACGGCTTTCGTTTCTCAACTGAGAAGTCCCTCTGCGTACACTTCTGGCGCCGTAGATGGCAATTGCAGCAATCTACTCTTCAACTCGATCCAGATTTACTCCACTTCGCAGATGAGACGGGAATCCTCTGGTTATTATTCGATCGGAAGCTTTGCTGGTCACCGCACATATCACAGGTGAGAGCTCGCTGTGACCGTTCTCTCAATATTTTAGGGATAGTAAGTGGTCATCATGGGAAGCGGATTGGACATTGCTGCTGCGTCTTTATCGTGCACTGATCCGATCCAAGTTAGACTGTGGATGCATCGTTTATTCTTTAGCCTGGCCATATGTACTTAGACATTATCCTTAATCAGGGCATAAGTGTAGATGTTGGAGCTCTTCCGACCAGCCCAGTTTTTAGTCGCTACGCCGAACTGCAGAACCTCCTTTAGCGATGTGGACAGGATCTCCTGCCAGGTAATAATGGTTATCGAAATAAATGCAGGTTCGACCCCAAGCGACCGCATGTAAGATTTGTGGTGGACAAAGCGGCGGTGGGGTGGGTTTTCTTCGGTTTCTCCCGCCATCGCATTCCAGCGGTGCTCCATCTTCATTTAAGTATTATCAGTGTCACTGCCTGCGGTGCCATAAGTAGTTAAAGCGGGCGTTAAACACTACCAAAAAAGTGGTAGAGAAGGTGTTAGCCTTCCTACACCACATGACATTTCCCATAAAGATTTAGCTTTTACTTAATTTTTGGGGCAGATTTTAATGGAGCTGTTGTAATCGGGTTTTAAATGTTTTATTACCAGTAACCAATGATTTTTTGTGTCCTTTTGACTCCACTGTTAAAAATGTGTGTTACATTGATCTGTGGGCTTCACTACCAGTAGTTGTGTTCATTGGTTTTGGTAGCTTTCATTGTCTTATCTGTGTTTTAATTTTTATAATTCCTTTCCCCTATGGGGTTTATTTCGGCTTTGTTTTTATAATGGCTTCAACAGTCGAACGGCCCTAAACACCAACCAGCCAATATCTTCATCGTCATCATCATGACCTCACGTACACCGGCGAACCGGATATTACTGACGCCCTGGCCACATTCTTCGCTGCCACACGCGCAAAGAATGGTTACGATAGCGCTTTTCTTCCCATTAAAAAAGCTGCTGAGCGAGTTCTCATTTGATTGTGGTGAACCGTACAACGCACATTCACTTTTGTTGAACCAACTCTTCCGTTGCATATTGCAAGGGACTCGTCTCTTGGTCCTGATGATATTCACCGGCAAATGCTACGTCACCTCTTACCTGCAGGCACTATATACTTGCTGGATCAGTCCTGGTAAAGACCGGATCGTTCCCACAAATTACTATCGGATTTGTTTCATGAGCGTTGTTTATTGAAGCGTAGAATGAACGTAAAACGTTCGGTTTACATGGTGCTTAAATAAGAAGAATATTCTGGGTCCACACAGTAATGTTTTCCTCGCTACTGCTTGAGCGTCGACAGTCTGGCACGTCTAGATGCTTATTTGACGAATGCTTTTCTTCTGAAGCTGCATGTAGTGGTAGTATTTTTTGACCCGGAGAAGGCTCACGGCCCTAGTTTGCGATACGGTGTTCTTCGTAGTTTTCACAGTATCCGATTGTGTGGTCCCATAGACTTTTTTCTGTGTAACTTTCTGCAATTACGTAACTTTTGTGTACGAATTGGAAAAACTCTCTAACAAGAGACGATTCAGGAGAACGATGTGCCCCAAGGGCCGAGACTTAGTACTCTGCTTTTTGACGTGATCATCAACTGCATTACTAGCGTTGTTCGCAATTGGATCCCAATGTCACTGTATGTGGACAACTTTGTGCTGTACTTTCGCTCTTACAGCACTGGCCGCCTAGAACGACAACTCCAGCTTTCCATAAATTACCTCGTTGGTTGGGCGCTTCGCAATGGTTTTCGTTTTTCCTCAACGAAAATGCGGTGCACATATTATCATCGCCCTGTGGGGTGGACCCTGCTCCTGTCCTTCACTTGAAGGGTCTTTGAAGTTCTTGGCTCCCTACATGAACCGTGTACACTCCTGGGAGATTCGCGTTTTCTGTGATCGATCGTTTCGAATTCTGAAAGTGATTTTTGTGCGTCTCGGGACGGCAACTGTTCCGTAATGCTGTGTTTGTACCATTCACTCGTTCGCTCAAAATTAGATTATCAATGTTTTATTTACGGGAGCAGCGACCGCCTCTAAACTTGGCCTGTTAGACACTGTTCATCAAACTAGTCTTGCTTCATGAGCCTTTCGTACTAGTCGTGTGGAGTGTCTGAATGCGAATGCTGGTGAACCCCCACTGTCAGAGCGTCGTTCCGTTTTACTATATTCTTATGCTGCTAGATTGGCAGCAGACCCCCTCACATCCCTCTTTTAAACCTCTAATGCGCCTGGAGTAATCTCATCGCTACATTAGGAACACTACTAATTCACGCGCCAGTGGTGTTCGGTTTCGTTAGCTGCCCTTCGATCTCCGCATCTGTTTATCTTTTATGGAGCCAGTCTGTGTATAGAATACCCTCCTTAGCAACTTTGGCGTCCTTATTTTGATCTGACGCTCTCGAAAACGATAGCTCCGAGGTATTTCTGTCGTTACCGGGCATATCCTCCGGTATTCACTTCCGGCTGTCCGCCATGATGAGCTACGGCTTCTTGTTATTGCATTTAATTCGAAACTCCGATATAATCGTCTTTGGGATGATGGCTCAGTATTAACCGCCGAACTGTACACTACCTTTTACTGTCTTAATATTATCTGGTCTTAAGCACTGGTAGTTTTATTATTTTCAGCTATTTCCTGAGTGTCTTATAGTTCCTGAATCAGTATGCCGGCTCATTTCCAGTCGTTGTGCTCATACAACTTCGCATTTCTAAGTTGCTTGGTTCTGTCTACCAGATTGTCTTCACAAGGGTTGCGGGTCATACAAGTATTGCAGGTAATGAAGCGGCGGACAAGTCTGCAAAGGCGGCCGGTTCCATACAAGGTTACTCCGCAGTCGCTGTGTCTTTTGGGGATGTTTCTCGTTACTTTGGTCGGTCTGTTTTTTCTTTTTTAAGCTTCGCAGGATTCTTGGCAAAGCTTAGTGTGCATCCAGCTTTGGACAATCGCGTTTATCGGCCTAATCAAACACAGAAGATGTGTTTTTGAACGTTTATAACTTTTTAACCTTTGTCGATTTTTTTTGTGGTTTTTTTTTTTTTTGTTTTGTTTTTTGTTTTGTAATGTTGTTCCTATTTCAGTAACTTCGGACTCAATGTATCATACTTCTTCAGCGAGGCGATTACTCTGTGAGCGAAGCACGTCACACGAATCATGTTTGTGTAAAATACTTGGAGGGCTTTGCCAGTTGTGACCATGTAGGGAGCAGCATCTCTTTTCATCTGCAGAAGATTCTGGAAATATCATTTTAATGCCCTTATTCACAAATTTGGTGATCGTAGAATGATTTATATTCTGTAATTTTCTGCAGGCCACCAAATAGGAAGAAGAAGGCTTTTGTTCTAAGACACCAATACTTAAATTAGCAATGTAACGACCACAATTTTCGGTAGTTTCATCAGCTGAAATTCAAATGATTTTATCCTTGTCCATTGCGTATTCCTTCCAGAACATGTAGATAAATTGTCGGCATGTAATTCTTACACAATATTGATTCATCTGGTATATGTTGATTTAATCAATATTTGCGCTGAAAACTTTTGAGAATAGGGTTTGTAAGTTTGTGAAGGGGAATATTACTTGCAATGAATGTTTCACATAGATCCATGTTAAAGCGCCGCCCCCCCTGCTACTGCTACTGTTATTTGCTGCTTTTAAAAGTTGTTGTCGTGGGCCTCTCTTTTACATTCCTGCGATATGAAGACTTGTCTTGACGTTGGTCTATTTGAAACTTTTTCGTGCACAAAACGTTTTTCTCGCAAACTCGACAGTATAACTTATTTCCATCAAGAGTAAATGTTTCAGGATGGTAGGCTAACCACAAAACGGCATTTGTTTTTTCGGGTGGCATGGTGGACTACACGTTGCACACTATGCGTTGAAGTTAGTACAAATAAAAAGAAAACTAAACTGAAACAATGGACGTGTGAAAAACAACGTGAAAATACAAGTGGAGTTTTATTTATGGACGCTCTTTAACTGCTATGGTTCTCAGCGTCCCATTCTGTACTGAGCGTGAAAGATATCGTAATTTTGCTCAGAGGTCTCTTTTCCAGGCTTGAGGCTCATTTATTTGCCGTAAATCTACGACACTGGACCAACGGTTTTACTTTCCTTCCGAAGGAAGCCGTGTTAAGGATTTTTACGCCCGAGAAAAGAAACCCATCGTCCTATGCCTTAGCCTGCCGTCACTATAGAACATTAAAACGAGAACAAGCTTGTGCCCGCCTTTTTAGTTTTTTTAAAGTACTGTAAATATAGCCCTGAATGTGCATCATCACTAGTTTTTGGTTAAAATATGCAATAAGCGGTGCAAAAGAACTAAATATGCAAATGCATATAATCCGGTCTCCAATTTTTACCATGACACAGGCTTTCAGTATCTTACTAGATATTTCATCACATGCTGTTGAGCTATTGGATTTTAGTGCTTGGAAATTTTTTTCTGGAAATCCAGTTTGGTAGTTATCTATCAAATATTTTATATTACATTCTTTACCCCCTTGATGCTAAGATTTGTTGTAACATTTTAGTAGAAATTATTAATCATGTTGGCTATCACTTTGGGATTCTTAATTTCTACTTGACCTATTTTCAGAGTTACGTTGTGAGTATGGAGATTTTTCCGTTTCCCTCCTTATGATATTGCAAGTAGTTTTTACCTCATTTTCTGATTTATGCACAATCTTTTGATAATGCATTGCTTTAGCTTGTTTAATCACCCCTTTGGTGATTTTGCAGTAAGTTTTGTAATGATAAATAAGATTAGTATCCTGCTGTGCCTCAATATGCAGAAGAGATTACTCTTTTGAATTCATGATGTCTTAATGCCTATTGTGTTCCACTCCGGTGGTGGATTCTGTATATGAGAATATTTGCTCTGGCAGCCGAGCGGGACAGACGTGTGTGGCCGTTGCTCCGCAGTTGCATAGTATTTGCCTTTGTTTTTAGTCGTGTATTAAAATTTAGACTTTATTAGTGATACATTACACTGGATATCTATCAGACAGCATAGTACATAAATAATATCCTTATTAAACATGTTATAGTATACAATTAACTAAGAGCTATATATTTGTTACCCATTATGCCATGGATGAAGAAAGTGTGTTCACACCAACAAACACTGCTACTTACACCAGTATTACAACGTAAAAACAAGGACGTAAATAGCAATGTACAGAAGGAGGATAAAAAATCTATTACAGAAGAAGGTAAAAAGAAGAATAAGAAAGAAAGTTTTGTAAAAGAGAAGAAAGAGGAAGAAATAATGGACGATAAGGGTAATTTAGGATCATCTGAAGAAGTTAGGGGTAAAGGAGTTAGAGATACTGTAAGAAAAAAGATGCAGATGAATATGAAATTATCCTGGCCGAGTTATATAAGTTGTTATTAAAGAAAGAAAAAATAGTGCTGAGATGAAGGGGAAATATTACTATGTGTTTGAGGTGTTAAATGATATACGTAATTCAGATAAAAGAGAGAGCAATTACTTAAAAATAGGCAGTTACAGTAACCCAACTGAGCTTTGCTCAAATAGCAGCCAGTAAGCCTGATTTTGGCAAAAATTTGATTGAACAAATTAAACAAACGAGGAACCCTGCTGTCTTCATCTCCTCCAAAAAGATTATAGATGTCAGACAAATTTCAAAAATTGCAACCATAAACTTAAAGACAAAGGATGTGAAGATAATCAATAGATTGAAAACAGCTGCAAAAAATGTAATACTTGAGGTGGAGTCAGAGTCTGGCGTTAATAAGGTGATAAATAGCAACAATTTGAAAGGAAAGACCTGGAAATAGAGCAATCAAAAGAAGAGAAGCGAATTATTCATCTGTGACGTAATGGCAAGAACTGACGAGAAGGAAATTAAGGATAACGTATATTCACAAAACTTGGAGGGCTTAATTTCCAAACAAGATTTTGATCAAGGATTTAAATTGAGTTTCAAGACCAGACCCAGGGGAAGGGCCACTGTCCACCATGTAACAGAGGTCTTAGCAACGATTAGGAATTTCTTAAACAAAATCGAGCCCGGATTTGTTTAGGATTTCTGGAATGCTTGGTAAACGACTTTGTGTCGGTTGCCAGATGTCTGAGGTGTTATGATTTTGGACATATTTCAAAATTTTGTAAAGAACAAAAGCCATTATGTGGTCATTGTGGCGAAGATTCGCACTTGAGAAAATATTGCGCTAAAAATGAACAGAGTCCAGTATGCATTCCTTACGTAAAAAGAAACCGTAAATGTGGGGGAAAGAAAGATTGCTCAAATTATAACTTTTATTGGGAGAGAGTGGCTAACAGAATTAACTGTGAATAGTTATTTTAATATGAACAACAATTTAGCGAAACAAGTTTAGGAAAAGACAAAGAAATACCCCAAGTAGGGTTCGTAGGAATCTTGAAAGGGTTATAAGTCACAAAATAAAAATGTTAAGTAATAATTTACAGAAAGAATACAATAGTGACACTGAAATTAAACATTAAGAGCCGACTATAATAATAGAGAATAAGCAAGAGAGTTAATATAAATATTTAGAACCAACTATAATAATAGAAAATAAGCAAAATTCAGAACAAAGTGAAATTGTATATCCCATTCATAATGTACAGAAATTTAAAAACGCCAAAAGCATAAAATTAGTAAAGGCTAGTGTAATCATGGCTAATACAATCATTCCTGGCACTATAGCAAAGGATAAAATCAAAAAATATGAATAAACAAAAGAAGATTATAGTTAATTACGATGAAACAATAACACAAAATAAACCAGATGGTGCAATGTAGAGAACAAAGGAGGACATATTTTTATCAGAACTGCGGGTAAGGAGGAAACAAGAGCAAGTTTTGACCCAAAAATCAAATATGAAATCAGATTCCAAGGTTTGGAATTAACATGCAGTTAAGTAGCGAGGAAAGGGTAGCAGAAAACAGCATAACATCTGAGCTAGTTTTATCTAATCGGTTAAAACCCCTGACTCAGGAAATTCCAGCACCAGGCATTGTCCCGAGTTTGGCTGACTCCGCGTTTACCAGCATGTACGCTAATTTTTAGTCAGCCTTACAGGAAAGAAAGAGAAACACGTTTTAACAGCAGTCTTATGACATGTGATGCGAGGCTTACACCAAAACGGTAATAAAATAGTATTCCCCGTCCCAGATGCGATTGATCGAATGGAGTTAAAAGTCTTAAACATTACAACGGATCCCAATGAATTATTAGTGTTATTGGGGGGGGGGAAATATGCAAGAAGAAATGAGAAATTAGATTTGGAAGAAGTTTATAAACATTTTGTTCTCTGTTTTGGGCGCCTTGCCTTTAACAGCGTTCAGAGTTGGCCAAATTGTTACGCTGTTATTAGGCACGATTCGCCCGAGTACCCTAAAATTGAACCAAGGAAATTAACGACACCAATATTACTAAAAATTGATCAGGTTAATCAAATTTTATTCCCAACCAACCAAGACCTGTCCTCGAAACCAAATTCCACTGCAAATCCTGAACCCAAATGAAGAATCAAAAATACTCATCCTAAATTTCTCAAGGCTCAAACTTTTCAAAATTCAAAAAACAAAAGAACGCAGAAAGCACCATCCAAGGGCACTTGTAAACCAATAAAAAATAAGAACAGTACAGCTAAACATAACTCAAGTCTGGGAAGTCAGCCACAGCCCATTATTGAAGGTAACGTGCTACCAGACGCTCTGATGGACGCCTGGAAGCGGTGTTTGAAAGAGACCAGAACTTCGTTGCTAGGCGTAATTCTTTAGGACAATTTGACAATGAAATTAATGATAGTATCGAAAATACTGAAAATAGCGCAAATTAATGCCCATAATAGTAGGCTGATTATGTTAGAGCTAAAGAAAATATTAGAAGATTTAAGCTTGGATATTTTATGCATCCAAGAGCCCTAATTATATCAAAAGAAGTTAATACATTTACCAGTTATGGCAAGGGCCATTATTTCTGGCCATGTACCAAAGGCTGCCATTATGAGGAGCGTTCAAGTTATAACATCTACTATTTTTTTTCTTACAGTGTAATGACAAGAAAAATGTGAAACTAGTGTCACTTCTCAACGTAATCTCCCTCTAGCCATACACATTTTTCACAACGTCGACGCCATGATCCCTGGCCGCTGCGAACGTTTGCTTAGGAGCTTGTTTTGACCACTGGAAAATCGCTGAGCCAATAGTGGCACGACTAGTGAATCTGCGACCACGGAGAGTGCCTTTCATCTTGGGAAACAGCCAAAGGGCCACTAGGAGCCAGGACAGGTGATTAGGGATCATGAGGAATCACTTAAAAGTTGTTTTGTCACGAAGAAACTCCTGCGTCGCGTTCGCCCGATGCGCTGGTGCGTTGTCTGGAAAGAGCACTCGTCCAACCTTTTCTGCCCGTTTTTCACGCAAAGCTGGGAGAAGTTTATTCTTCAAAGCATTTTGGTAGGATGCATTTGCCACCGTAGTGCCCTTTGGAATGCAATGAGTAATGATTACACCACTGCTGTCCCAGAAAAAGGCCACTATCATTTTGTCAGCACTGGCGTTCACCCGAAAATTTTTGGTGGCTGTGAGTCTGTGTACTTCCATTGAGCGAACTGGCGCTACGTTTCTCGGTTGAAAAAGATCAACCACGTCTCATCCATTGTCAGCATCGATTGAAAGAACATTTCATTCTTGCCGTCATCACGAGTCAACTTCGCCTGACAATTTACCACGCGCGCAGCCTTGTGATCATCTGTCAGCATTCGTGGCACCCACCTGGAAGACACTTTTCCATTTTCAGATCTTCATGCAGGATTGTGTGCACAGATCCCACTTTAATGCCAATTTTGGAGGCGATGTCTGCAACGCTCAATCGGTGATCTTCCCAAACAACGTTCTCCACTCGCTGGATCATGTCGTCAGACCGGCAGGTGCGAGGCCTTGACTGTCTTGGTTTTGTGTCACACGATGTTCTGCCTTCATTGAACTATCGCAACCAGGAGCATTCTTTAGACACATCCATGGTACCATCTCCACATGCTTCACTCAACTGGCGATGAATTTCAATTGGTGTCACACCACGAAAATGTAGGAAACGAATGATTACACGCTGTTCGTGTAATGAACAGCCCGGTTGCATAAGAGTTAATCTGAGTTCAAACACCTGAAACTGATCTCAAGTCAAGCTGAACTTAGAATTTAGGTTGTATAAAAATGATCTTAGTTCAACGTATCTTGAACTAAGATCAAATCTGACTGGTGAATTTTCTCCAGTTAACTTAACTGAACTTGGATTAGTAGAACTGCTGAAGATACATAATAGTTGTCCTTTATTTGAATAAGGAAGAAATAAACAGTACAAGTTTAATACAACTAAAATAAAATGGTAAGTAACACATTTTTGTATTTATTTATATAATTAGCCTATATATTTCACAATTCCCTTGCAGAGTGCATTGCTTACAACCCTGTATTCATTGATTATAACCTATGCTAATATTTTTAGATGTCAGATTACTCAGATATCTCTGGTGGTGAGGATTTTGGATTTGTAAGGGCTCCTCGTGTTTTTCAACATAGAAGGAATCCCATCTTAGAGCTTAATGACAGAGAATTCAAAATGAGATGTCGACTATAGAAGCACGTAGTCGAAGAACTGGAGCACAGCCTACATGCACAATTAAGGGCACCAACTTTGAGGAATTATGCACTCTATCCAATGTTTATGACCCTTCTTATATTACGGTTCTATGCAACTGGGAGCTTCCGAATGGTGATTGGGGATATGTTTAATGCAAATAAACGGACTGCAAGCAGAACTATACACAAAGTTACAAGAGCGATTGCAGCCTAAAGACCTCATTTCATCAATATGCCTATGGAAGATGGTGAAGTAAGAAGTGTTATGCGGGATTTCCATAACATATGCCATTTTCCAGGAGTTTTAGGTGCACACATATCCCAATTATATCACCTGGTGGGAATAATGCTGAGATAATCAGAAATCGCCTTGGGTGGTTTTCTTTAAATGTTCAAGCTGTCTGCGATTCAAAACTTCGTTCCCGGAACGCTGTTGCTGGGTGGTCAGGTTCAGCACATGATAGCAACATTTTTAAAAAGTCTAGAATTCATGCACAATTTGAAGCTGAAGAATTTCCCCCAGGTGTACTTCTAGAAGACAGTGCATATCACTGCTGTCATTTCTTACTTACACCTACAATGAATGAAGAAACTCCTACAGAACGAGCATATAACAGGGCCCATAGAAAAACAAGATCAGTTATAGAAAGATCTTTTGGCATTGTCAAAAGACGATTCCCATGTTTAAGAATGAAATTAGCCGTCAAATAACTTTGAGTTCCTCCTATAAACGAAGCAACGTTTGTATTACATACCTTGGCCATTAATGCAGACGACGACACTCCTGACGTAGACGGTGCTGTTTACAGAGGAAGGAGAATCTACCAGGAACTGCCTATACCTGATTTAAATCAGTGAAATAAAAGGGAAAACACTACACTGACAATTGCACTTATTAACAACACCCTCAGGTATTAACTATAAATTTATTATTTCATAACATCATTTACATTTGTTGTGTTTTTTTTAGATTCTAGCTCTAACTTTAAAATTTTCATTTTCAGTTCATGTTCCTCCCCTAAGCACACCAACCTCCTCTTGTAGAATTTTACTGTAATGTCATCTTCCTTCCTTTGCTTTTCAGGGCATGATGCTCTGGTTGAACTGGCTCTTGTAGATGCTGAAGGATCTGGTTGAACATGCTGTATTTCTTCCTCCTGAGAATTGCAGACCTCCACTAAGACATCCTGCGGTGAACTGGAGATGACCTCCATATTTATGTTTGTGATAACTTCGGGATGGAAACCCACATCATCGTCAAAGTCGCAATTAGCTGGCAAAAACTGCGGCCTGAGTGCTGCAATCAGTTTGTGGCTAGTTTCGTCCAAGGAAGACGGCACAAGCATACCCCTTCCTGTTCTGTAAAGTCTGATTTTATCCTAAGCATTTATTTTCTTTGTGCGCTTTTTTATGTTTTCGGAACACAATCTTAAACTTTTGCAATCGCGTGCAATAACATTTCTAGAATTAAATTCCGAAGTTATTTCCTTCCATGCTTCCACCTTTCTCTTTGTGGTGTTGTTTGTTTTTTTTTTGTTTGTTTTTTGTTGTTTTCTATTATATCTTTATGTTTTAGAACAATATCTACTAACATATCCATCTCTTTGCTTTTAAAATTAACAGAACGCACCTTTTTCCTTTCTTGAGTAACCATTTTAAGGTTATGCTTTCAAGCCGCAGGATTGTAAACAGAAGAAGAAAAAGAAAGAGTAAGAGGGGGATTACGCATTTAATGAAGATAACGTAAACTAAATAACTATTTTTGATACATATGATTTTAATATAGAGTCAATTATTATACTGTCTATATAAAATAAAACTATTTTCGGGAATAAAAGCCATAAACAGAAATTTCCATTCAAGTATTTTTTATGTCTACATTGTTTATCCTGTGCATTTGAATCCAATAAATCCGAATGGTCCCGAAGATTCTCGAGTCCTTTCGATGCAATACGAAAATTGTCATATGTTGGTCATGTTGCCATATTTGATTTTGTGTTCTCGGATCAACAGTGAACTGAGTTCATTAAACTAAGATCAATGTTAAACAACCCACACGGAGAGGCAAACTAAGTTCATTTCTGATCTTCGGTTATTAATGAGCTACAGTTAGCGATTTTTATGCAACCGTAGTAACATAAAACAGCCCTAACTCTCGTCGCTGCCACTAGAGTTCTATGCGCTGTACAGTGTTGGTATCTCTGTCATGTAGTCACAAAGAGTCCACGTGTATTTTAAAACAAACCAGAAGTTCCTATCCAGTCCCAGTACTGAAGAAAAAAAAGGAGGTGTTATAACTTGAACGCACCTCGTATAATCAATAATTCTCACCTACAAATCACTAATAAAGCTCAACTAAGCGATATTCATACCAACTCTATTCAGGTTAATCATGAGGATGGGGAGTTTATTATATCTAATCATTATTTTCAATTCAATGAACCCGTAGATTGTATTTAGAGAAAATAACCAAAACAAACAGAATTTTAGTGATAAAGAAATCATTTACACCATGGACGTCAATGCAAAATCTAATTGGTGGCTTAATACATACAATGATGATAGAGGAGAAAAGTTGGAGTAGAAAATTGCAGAACTGAACCTAGTTATGCACAACACTGCCGACAGTCCAACAACTTTCGAAAATAATGTGGGGGCTAACTCAACATCGATTTAACTCTTGGAAACTATAAAACGTGTAATAAGATTGTAAATTGGAAAGTTGGTCAGGATTTGACTACGAGTGATCATAGACTAATTTACTTTGATTACGTACCAAGCTACAACCTTCAAACTTCAACTTAACTATAAAGAAGCAATCTGGGAAATAATGAGAGAAAATTTTGATGTATGCCCACTCGACTATATAGAAAATTTAAATTACCAGATGGAAAAATTAGAAGATAAAATGAAATGGACGCTTAATACTTCAATATCAAAAAGAAAATATAAAAAATATAGGGTAATATTTGGACCGACGAGTTAACCAACTTAAGAAGAAAAATGCCTAAAACAAGGAAAATCTACCAGAGGACTACTGTTGCACAAGAAAGCGAGCGTATCTTGAACATCTATACAAGAGCTAAAGAGAAGTTTAAAATTACTTTAAAAAGATAAGGGAGAAATCGTGGAAGATTTTTGTTGAATGCGGACTAAGTAAAAATAGTTTCGGCTCAACATACAAAACTATAATGGAAAAAATAAATAATCAGTGACGTTGAATACACTGAGGTAGGAGGATGGCAGTATTGTTAATGATTGGGAGGAATCTGTGAACGAAATTATATTCAGATTGTTACCAAATGATGAAGAAGAGGACGACAACAACTTTAACAGAAAGTTCTATTACTCTTTAAAGGTGCGACGTCCACCACCCCAACCTCTGTTCTGTTAATTATAACAGGCATTTGACCAATTGATATAATACTTCGTATGAGAGGAACTTGTTACTGGTTAAAGAAGCAAAATAATATTAAAGTACAACAAATTGTTGGATACAACTATCAAACTAAATTAGATATTAAGAACAGACTAAACCAAGAATGGCAAAAGGAATGGGAAGAGAGTGAAACAGGCAGAAGAACGTTTTCATTTTTCAACATTATTAAAGAACGGCTAAAAATAAAGCATATAAATGCCTCAAAAGGCCTAATTCACTATTTGTCAGGTCATGGCTGATTATATGCGCTGAACGATATAGGTTAAATGAAGATGGCATTCCTGGGAAGAAGGCAGAAGATACAGTATCTGGGACGAAGTGGGAAATGGTGGCCTGGGATGAAGTGCGAAGATGGGGGATTGGGACAAATTGAGGAGATGGGGTTTCCAGGAAGCAGTGAAAAAATGGGGTTCTGGGGTGAAGTGAGAAGATGGAACCAAGTGTGATATGAGAAGAATAGTGTAGAAAAGTACAGTATTAAAAATAACTACTAAACAATTATACAACAATTTTTATAGGAGTGTAGTGAAATTAAAGGTTACAGTTATGGAAGAATACAATAATTTGAAACTGCGTTTTGTTTATGGACGCTCTTTAACTGCTCTGGTTCTCAGCGTCCCATTCTATACTAGGCATGAAAGGCCGCTTAATTTTGCTTAGAGGCCTCTCCATCAGGTACGTGCCGTAAATCTACGACACGGTATCAACGGATTTACTTCCTTTCCGAAGGAAGCCATGCTATAGATTTTTACGCCCGAAAAAATGCATCGTCCTCCGCCGGGTTAGAAATTGCGATCTTGGATATATGAAGTCAGCATGGTAACCATTACACCACGGAAGGCGACAGAAAGTGACTTTTACAATATTATGATGAATTTTGAATGTTAATAATTAAAAGATAGGAATTAAAAATAGTATTGGTTACCAATACTTATGCTGCCGGTTACCGATGGCTTAAGGTAGGGTAGTGTATTAATTTATAATAAATAACTGGATACCAGTTATTTTATTTACTGAATACCAGTAATTGAAATTATTAGATTTAATTTTAAATGCTTAATTAAACCCTAAATTTGAATTAAATTTAAATATTTTAAAAGGTTTTAATTAAATTATGCATTTTAAATTATAATTTTGAATTTTGGATTTAATGAAGATTTAAATTGAATATGAATTTATATTGAATATGGAAGGTTTAAAATTTCTTAAGCAATGTGATTATTCAATTTTAACATTTAGGGTTATGATGTAATTGGAAGTAATTATAACATTATGTTTAAAAATTTTAAATAAATATAAAGTTCAAAAAATGTATAATTAGGAACTGTAAAGTTTTTGATGTAATATTTTTGTACCTTTTTTTACTTTAAACCTATGATAAAGTAAATATTATATGTATAAAACTAAAGAAATAATATAATAATAGTAAGAGTAATATAACTGAACTATTTAAAATAATACAAAGGTTTTTAAAACAAAGTATTGCTAGAATACAAATAATATAGAATAAATTTTAATAAATAATAACAATAATAAAACTATATACTAAAATTAAATAAAAAGGTTATTAATATATATATTAAAATACGAAATTATAGTAACATTAATATTAATTAAATTGAAAATTATATTAAATTAAATATTAACACACAACTTAATTGACAATAATTATAATTTTAATTGGTACTTATAAAAATTTTAGGCTAAGTTAGATTAAATTTTTACCTCTCCTTTTAAACTGTGTGATTAAATTTGTAGTTAGTAAGTAGAAGAAATGTATAAAGTTTGGGATATTTTACCCTGGTTTAAGTAATTAGTTATCAGGGTTTAATATACGGATTATATTTTATTTTATTATTATTTTTTATTTTATATTATTTGCATTGGAAAATTCATTTAAAGTGGACAGAGATGGTTCGCAACTAGTTACTGAATGCATCATTTCCATCATTAGGGAGTCCATGTCATTCCATGATACGGCCGCGCCGTGGCCGAGTGGTCAAGCCACTCGCCTCTCACCTCGACGGCCCGGGTTGGATCAGCACTTGAGATTTGTCGTGGTCAAAGCGGCACAGGGGCGCTTTTCTCCGGTTCTCCGGTTCTCCGGTTTCCTCCGTTAGAACATTCCACCGGGGCTCCATCTTCATTCCATATATCATCGGTGTCATCGCCTGCGGTGCCATGGCAGTAATAGTGGGTATTAAATAGCATCAAAATAATCTCCATGATTCTTGTTGCAGTGCCAAGGAGAAACGAGCGAGGTTAACTTTATATGCATTTCTGGAGCTCAAATACGCAGTTTTTTACTTCTGGTTTAATTACTGTTTTGTTTATATGGTTCAACTGTGCATCGTGATCGGATATCCCATTAATTAGAGGAGATACTGTTGAGTATTTCAGTATGCTTTCCTTCATGAATATGTTGTCAATTGCTGTTTGTGTGGTATTAGATATTGTGGGAAAGTTTACGGCTTGCATTATATTAAATGTGCCCAAGGTATCAATCAATAAGCTGATGTTTCCGTGAGCTGGATACAAGGAAATCTACACCTAAATCACTATATAATAATAATAATAAATAATAATTTATTAATAATTAATATTGTTATTGTTATTTTTATTATTATTATTATCATTATCATCATTATTGTTTCTTTGTTTAGTCCATATCATAAATGTAACAATTTTTCAATTTTAGTCATATATTTTGCAAAGTTACCAACTGGGGACCGGTATAAACTTATAACAGGTATATTAGTCTTTTGAATTTCAACTTGGATATCCCATTTTTTTATGTCCCATTCAAAACAAAACTTGACGACATCCACACACTCCGCCAACCTATAGATGTTTTCGTGAATATTCTGCTCCCAAATAATATCCATGCAGTAACAATAATGAAAGTTTCTATTGTTTTAAATAATGTCCTGACAAACGTATAACATAGGGCTAGATGTTAGCTAGAACATTTGTAATTCTACACATTTACTTTTAAGCCCTCTAATATTCTGATGATAGAGAGTAAGATTCGTAAGTAGTATTAATCCCAGATTAAGCAAATGGATTAACGTTAATCCTGCCGCTAGGGGCGCTAGTGTCGCTCTTAATCCGGCTTAATCCGTGGATTAAGGCGGATTAAGAGCGACACTAGCGCCCCTAGCGGTAGGATTATCTCCAACCGCTTAATCTGAGATAGAGGATGAGATGGATTAAGGACATGGTGAGGTTAATGGTGAGGAAGTGAACGGGACGGGAGTTTGGGAGGGAAAGGTGTACCACAAGGGAAGTACGTGATTATATAGAGAAGGGGAAAATGACGTGGCGTGATGTGATTTGAGAGAATAATGAGGAATGTGATTGGTGGAAATAAAAAAGGGAATGGAGTGGGAAAATGACGTGGCGTGTTGTGATTGGAGAGAAGAAATGGGGAATTGGATTTGGGTAAGATTTTGGGATAAAGCTGAAATTAATAAATTTTTTTTTAAAAAAAAATAGTGACGTGACTTTGGTAAGAGACTGGAGAAGGGATGCGGGTGGGATGTGGGAGAGGAATGAAGGAATGATTTGCAAGAATGAGGTAAAAATGCGATGAGGGAGTGACGTGGCATGTTGGGATTGGTGAAAATAAGGAGAAATGTGATTGGTGGATGGAATGGAATACTTTACGGTGATTGGTGTAAATAAAAGGTGATATGATTGGTTGAAAAAATGAGAAGGGAGAAGAGTGGGAGATGAAGGTTCGGTATAAAAGGGGAAGAGAGGGAGGGAAAGAATACATGGTAATGATGATTGTGTTGGGGATAGTGTTGATAGCAGGAGGAATTGTTGTTGGGGAGAGGAGTTGCGTTAGCTTTGGGAGGTGTGGATTTGAACTAAATGATGAGACGGGTCATTTGGAAAATGTGACAAGATGCGATAAGGATCACGAATTGATGCCTAATTGTTCGTGTGTATATCGGAAGGGTAGTGGGTGTAGGTTTGGATCTGACTTTATTAACCTGGGGACATTGAAGAACGTATATAATTGTTTAAAACCGATAACGAGATGTCAGAGGGGGAGGAGATGTTCGGGGATGTTTTACGGGGGTGCAAGGATGGGGCAGGTGGAATGTGCGGAGGGATATATTGGAAATGGAAGATGTGGTTGTGAAAAAGGAAAGGGGAGGGAGGACGACCGGTGTGTATTTTATAGAAAACCGGTTAATATGTATACCGGCGACAACAGTTCGATTCTGGTGGAGATGATAGATTGTAGTTTGTTGATGGATACGGTAGATTTGCCGCAAGGGTTGGAATTGGACTGGAAATTAACGCCTGAGGAAAGCGAGCTTGTGATGGCGTATAGTGTGGTGAATGAGATGAATTCCTACTTTTCTGATAATTTCATATATATATATTTGGTAAATGCGGGAATGGTGAGTGGGAGTTAAACGTAGGTGGAGGGCGAAAAGTAAAGGGAAGAGTGAAGAGAGGATCGAGATGGTCTGCGGAGGGTAACTTGAAAATAAATTCGGAATGTGATGGAAATGGAGGGGATGTCGGGAGGGTGTCGGTGAGTAGTATAAGAAAAGCGGCATCGGCGAGGTGTAAGAAGGGGATGAATTCGATGAAGGAAAAGATGAAAAAGGAATGCGATAGTAAGATGAAGGAGGTGAAAAGGGGGATAGACGTGGTGAAGAAGCAGAAAGAAGAATGTGAAAGAAGGAATGGAGAACTACGGGGGATGATGGAAAGAGTGAGAAGAGAGGTGGAGGAAAAGAGGGCGAATGTGTCGAAGGAGCAGGAATTGGTGAACCGAATAAAAGGAAATGTGGTTAAACTGTACGATGAATTTGAATCGTTAAAAGGAATGATTGGGAAATTGGAAAATGCATGTACCGGTGGAGGAGTGGAGGGATTCCCTAGCTATGAAGAAACGTACGACGAAGACTTAGAGGGGGACGGAGAAGAAGTGGAGGATGGTGGAGAGAATGTTGAGGAAGAGGGGAACGGAGGAGAAGTGGAATTTGAAACGAAATGAAAAGGGTAAGGCATTAGGAGTTGAAATACGTTTATAATATAAAAAAAATGGTATTAAAAAGGAATTGAAACGTGTTGTTTAACTTGCGGTATTTTGGATTGCTTAAGAAGCATGTATATATATATATATATATATATATATATATATATATGAATTTAAAGAGATGTATTAAATACTATAGCACTATGAGTAGTAGACATCAGAAATATTTCATTTATATATTTTTTCATTTGTTAGCCCTGCTAGAATTGCTTTTAAAGCATATATTTTATGACAGCTAAGAAAATATGATGAGAAGGAAGGGGCGCCCTATCTAGGTTAAATGACTTAAGGAAAAAATTAAAATATGCATTAAAAACGCACACAGAGCCTAAAGAAATATAAAAATTAATATATATTGTTGAAAACAATAAAATACGATATGTAAAAAAAAAGCTACATTTGCAAAAAAAAATTTGTAGAATAAAACATTGACTACATATACTAAAAGATTAAATATTTATACTATTTACAAAATGAACACGATGTTAAAGAGAATAAAGAATGTAAGGAAATATATATATATATATATATATATATATATATATATATATATATTAGTGAAATAAAACAAAATATATGTATATACAAAACGAAGCTTTAAGTCTCGACATTTGGAACACTTTAATATGTGGATTACACACACACGTAGTAGGCTGGTGATAACAGCGGCTCGGCGAGCTGCCAACAACGGAAGTTTGCGGTGAGCGATAAGCGCTGAAGGATTCAAGGTCTGCACTGTTTTAGCTACGTTAACCCGAGAGAGGCTTAGCATTAGAAAAATCTGGCACAATAAAAACGTTGAAATGAAGCACTTGGAAACTGCGAATACGAATTGCGTTTTTTTTAACTTTGCGGTATATACAGCGTGTTTTGATGGCGTGATGAAACGAACGTGTGTTGATGCGAGATTATTTTTTTTTGTAGGAAATACAGCTTTTAATGCTAGATTGCTTAGCACAGGGGGAGATGTGAAGCATTGTATACATGAACGGGAGCACGTGCGCTGAACAACAACAAAAGAAAAAATTACTAAAAGCAATTTTAAGCGATACAATAACTATGGGGAAAAAAAATGATACACGTACCTTTTCTTTTTTTTTTTTTTTGTCGATGGTGGCTGCCGAGATGCACACAACGTGTACGTGTCATGGTAGGAGAGCGTTGTGCGATGGAATAGGTGTGGAATGAAGGTAGGTGAAACGTGGTGTTGCGAAGTGGCGCTGACAGAGGCTACAACTCGAATAAAAGAAGAATGACTTGAAATGCGAGAGATAAAATCGGGTAAAGACGCGATGGGAGGACGGGATTGGTGGACGGATTTTTGAATACTTGTTTGTGATTGGTTGGAATATGATTTAGAAGGTTTAAAAGGACCGTTAGGTTTAAAAATGGCTGTGGGAACGTAAACTCATTAGCACGAAAGTCTTTAAATGCGGTTTAGCGGTCGATGAAATAAAAAAAAAAAAAAAAAAAAAACCTTGGTTCATATCCCAACCTGATGCTGCGGTGGTTCGCTCGTGCGAGCGAAAGAAACCGTTAAAGGTCCCGATTACAACGCCGGAAATTCTGGCGAGATAGCGCGCCGGGTTTTTTAACGAGCTCTTTAACGGACTGCGCAGGCGGAAGTTGCGGTGGCGATAAGGTCCCTTTAAAAGCACGAGGCGATAAGCAACTCGCGAAAGTGTGCGTTTGCTTGTAAATGTGTTGTCGTCGAGCATTTTGCTGTTTAGCTTATGCTATTTTATAGGGTTTTTACGCGTGATTGAAAATAGTTTATTGGTGAGAAAATAAACCCATCGGATGATGGCAGCGAACGCGTTATAAAGCATTTACACGTCCATGACATGCATCGAGGTTGCTTGCCGTAATAGTGCGTATTGTACCGAATAGGTGGCGTAAAAAAAAAAGAAAGAAAGAAAAAAAAGAGCACTTTGCTTGCGGGGAGTGAACCTGTTAAGACTGCGACAAAAGAAAAAAAAAGGTTTAGGTGCTGTTTTAACGAAACTCTCGAAGCAACATGGAGGCGGCGGAACATGGGGTAAGTCAAGACTCATCCTGGCAGTCCAGGTTCGACATTGTAGCGCATAGAGAGAGAAGCATGAAGATATTGTTCTCTGGTTATACCGAAACAGAAATTACCGCGATCCCGGCAACCAAAGATGCAAACCCTGACCAATGGTTAACATCGCTGTTTACCGACATTGTTCGCTTTGCAAAAGTGAACCTGTTGGAGAACGAACCCGGGTATTTAGGCCTATCCATTGCGGACGAGCAGCAGCCTTCGAAAGCGTTTAATATGAGCGTAAGGCGCATCGATCAGGTGAACGCCGAGGCTGTTATACAATGTATAGAAAAAGTCATACAGAGCAACGAGCAGTTCTTGCTAGGCGGCGCGCTGAAAATCACATTTGTTTGGACTAAGGAGGTCTCGGGTTCGTGTTACAAACCTTGCGACGCGTGTCGCACGAATAATGGCATTGTTGAAATTTATAACAAAGACGGATTGTGTTTACCGAGAGCCATTGTGGTAGGCCAAGCTAAAGCGGATGATGACGTCAACTATAACACGATAAGGCGTAGCGAGTATCTGCAAAAGCGGAAGGCCGCGGCCTTGTGCGAACGTGTAGGTCGATGGAAGTCCGGTTTCACGATCGATGACGTCAGGCATTTTGACGCTATGTTAAAGGGCTACACGTTGACTGTTTTTGGAGATCATACGGGGAAGCACGTGCTATACGCGTCAGAACAAAGACAACAAGGCGATAAGCCCATCGACGTCATGCTTCACGATGGGCACTTTAATGCCATTGTGAACTTGCACATGTGCTTTAAATGCAAATGGTATTGCCGCGAATGTCATCACCCCTCCGCGAACAAAAAAGAATTCCATAGGTGCGAGGGCATTTGTTCAAAGTGTCATCAGGAGTGCGGCAAGAGGTACGAAGGGTACTTATTCTGTAGGGCATGCTCTCGCGACTTTAAGGGCCCTACATGCTTTGCCAATCACGTCAAAAAGGGCGCCTATTACCCCAAGTCGCTGTCGGTTTGCGATGTCGAGAAAGTGTGCCCGTCTTGCCATAAACTGGTGAATTTGAGGCATAGAAAGAACCCTCACCAGTGCGGTGAGACCTTTTGCGGTCATTGCAAGATACACGTGCAAGACGGTCACATGTGCTACATACAACCGTACGTGTCAAAGAACAAAAGAAATCATTTCGTGTTTATGTTCATCGACTTTGAATGCACGCAAGATACTCCGTACTCGGGGAAGGCGAACACGTACGAGCATGTTCCGAACTTGTGCGTGTTATACCAGGCCTGCCTTCTCTGCGTGGATGAAAACCGCAAGATGGCGTACTGTCCGCAGTGCGGTGTGAAAGAATGGGTGTTCATGGAGAACCCGATACAACAATTATTTCAGCACATGATGCAGCCGAGGTTCGAAGCGTGGGACGTCATCGTCGTGGCCCACAATCTTAAGGCGTACGACGGGCAATTTTTATTGAAGTACATGGTCGGCGACTTACACTGGACGCCGGAGCTTATCATGAACGGGACCAAGATCTACAGAATGAGACACGGGAACGTGACGTTTCTCGACTCGCTCAACTTCATACCAATGCCACTCTCTCGATTTTCGAAGACGTTTGGCATGAAGGAATGCAAAGGATATTTTCCTTACTTATTTAACACGAAGGAAAACGAGCAGTACCGTGGTTCGATTCCCGATAAAAAGTTTTATTGCCCCGAGGGCATGTCGGTAGAGGTTCGAAAAGCTTTCGAGCAGTGGCACGATGAAAAGGTGGCCTCCGAATACGTCTTCGACATGAACGCGGAAATGGTGACGTATTGCAAAATGGACGTGTTTCTGCTGAGCCAGGGAGTATCGAAATTTAGGAGGGAATTCTTGAACGAGAACGACATCGACCCTTTTAGGGAATGTGTGACCATCGCCCAAGCATGCATGTGCGTGTATCGAAAGCGGTTCATGCCGGCGAATAAAATTGCCGTCCTGCCCGTGGGAGGGTACCGCATGGCGGACAGGCAGTCTCGCATAGCGTGCGTATGGCTGACCTGGCTGGAGTTGCAGGAGCGAGTCGTCATTCAACATGTCATGAGAGGACGAGAAATTAAAATTCTAGGCCACAAGATAGACGGGTACAGAGAGGAACGAGATCTGAAATACGTGTACTTCTTCCACGGGTGCTTCTACCACGGCTGTCGCCGATGCTTTCGAGTCCGACATACCGCGATCTACAGCACGGGGAACGAAACCATGGCCTCGAGATTCGAAAGCTCGGAGAAGATCACCCGCATGATGAGAAGTGCCGGCTACACCGTGGTGGAGATGTGGGAGTGCGATTTCAACGCCATGGTGAAGGCGAACGAGGAGCTCGCGCGACACGCCAAGCACTTTCCCATGCCGGATCCCCTCAACCCCAGAGACGCTTTCTACGGAGGGCGCACGAATTGTACCAAGACCTACTGCGAGGCCAAGGGGGACCGAAAGATATTCTACTACGACGTGTGCAGCCTGTACCCGTTCGTGAACAAGACCAAACCCTACCCCGTGGGTCACCCGAAGGTCCACGTGGATCGCTTTCCGCGCTTAGAGGACGTGCGCGGAGGTCTGGCGAAGTGTCGGGTTTTACCGCCGCAAAGCCTGTATCACCCGGTGCTGCCGGTGCGCATTCTAGGCAAGCTGATGTTTCCGCTATGTCGCTCTTGTGCCGAGACGGAGAACCAGCACGAGTGCCGCCACGGGGACGACGAGCGTTCGTTGACGGGCACCTGGGTCATCGACGAGTTGAAGGTCGCCCTGGAGGAGGGTTACCGCCTTCTCCAGGTCTACGAGATATGGGAATACGACGTCGGGTTACCGTCTTCTCCAGGTCTACGAGATATGGGAATACGACGTGGTGCAGTACAACACGACCACCGGAGACAAGGGTCTGTTCCAGGACTACGTGAATCAGTTCCTGAAGATCAAGACCGAGGCCTCCGGCTGGCCCTCGGATTGCGACACGCCCGAGGCGAAGCAGCAGTACGTGAAGCAATTTTACGAGCACGAAGGCGTCTGTCTAGATCCGCAGGCCATCCAGCCCAACCCGGGCCGACGGGAGCTTTCCAAGCTCATGTTGAACGCGTTCTGGGGTAAGCTAGGTCAGAAAAACAACCTGTCCACGTGCGAGCTGGTGGACCGGTACGACCGGCTTCTAGACTTGCTGAACGACCCGGGAGTCGAAGTGCAGTCCTACCTCCCGGTGACCAACGCCATCATGTACGTGGTGTGGAGGTACTGCGAGGAGAGCCCAAAGGTGAACCCCACCGGCAACGCCGTCCTCGCGGCTTACACCACGGCCCATGCGCGCCTGGTGCTCTAATCGTACCTGAAGCGACTGGGAGACCGGGTGTGCTACTTCGACACCGACTCTGTCGTCGCGGTCGCGTGTCCGCGTACGTGGACGCCGTCCGTCGGACGACTCCTCGGAGACATGACCGACGAGCTGGAGAAGTACGGACGGGGTTCGTACATCTCCCGGTTCGCCTCCACGGGACCCAAGAGCTATTGCATGGAGATCAAGTGTCCGGAGTCCGGCAAGAGCTTCTCGGTGTGCAAGGTGAAGGGGTTGACGCTGAATTCGGGGAATCTAGAGCTGGTGAATGCCGAAGTCATTCGCGACATGGTGTTGCACGATCGGGATAGGACGGTGACGTTGGTGGGTACGCAGATTTCGAGGAAACCCTCTTGGACGGTGGTGACCGAACCCAGCGTCAAGACCTTTAGGATGGTGGTGAACAAGCGCGTACTGGACGACGACTTTGACTCCCATCCTTACGGATACAAACGGAAGTCATAAAGGACGCGCCAACCACGGTCGGAAAGTCATTTCGAACTCGGTCCTCTCGAAAGCACCATGCGCGGACCGCGCGATTTAAGGCAGTTTAGCTTCCCTAGCACGATGCTCGTAGCGGGCCCTTCGAGGTGCGGAAAATCGACTTTTGTGAAAAACTTGATACGTCACGCCGACGAGATGTTCGACCGGCTCCCCAGAAAAGTGTTGTGGTGCCACCCACCGGAATATTCACCGAAATTCGAAGCCCTGCCCCTTAAATGCGAGACCCATGCAGGCATTCCCGAACTGGCTACGGTGGGCGAGAACTATCTCGTCATTCTAGACGACTTGATGGTAGAGGGAGGAGGGACGGACGTGTCCAATTTCTTCACTAGAGACTCTCATCACAAGCGCTTCGGCATCGTGACCATATTGCAAAACGTGTTTCCTCAGGGACAGAAATATCGAAACATCTCTCTCAACGCCAATTACATCGTCGTGTTCAAGAACAACAGGGACAAGATGCAGATCGACCGGCTGTGCCAGCAGATCGAACCCAGGAACTCTAGGTTTCTTTTAGAGGCTTTCGAAAAGGCTACCGAGCATCCGCACGGGTATCTGGTCTTGGATTGCACGCAGTATACGCCTAACCGATACAGGTATCGAACAGGCGTACTGCCAAACGAAACATGCTCGTTTTATGTGCCCAATTCTGACGGGGCGTTTTGCAGAAAACATAATTATACATAAATGAAGCCCTCCGGTATTTTTTTTTTTTTTTTGCTTCGAGGGGTGCGGGTTCGATCACTGGACAGCCATCTTTGTCGGGATGCGAACTAGCTCCTCTCCGCCTGTGAGGTCGTTGAAGTTATATATCGCTTTCTTTGGTGTGCTGACGTCATTCTCGAGCAAACATGGCTAGAGGCAGGTTAAGCCTTGCGAAATTGAGCAGCCCGCGCATAGCGAGACAGCACGGCAATCTGTCGGTGTTGGCCAAGGCCAAGGCACCTCTGCGGAAAAAGTTGTTAAAAAATGCCGATGGAGATCTCATCAAGGCCATTTGCGAATGCATGCTCAACGTGTGCAGAGGTCACGTGCAACTGCCCGAGAAGTGCTTGAGCCGCTTAAAGAGCCATAAAGCGTCTTGGAGAAAATTGGTGGACAAACGCGTTCCGCTCAAGACGAAGAAAAAAATCTTGGTTCAAAAAGGAGGGTTTTTACCGGCGTTTCTCCTTCCCGTACTAGCCACGCTGGGAAGTGCGCTGGTCTCGAAATTAACAGGATGAAGTACGGAAAGCAGATCGTCGTTGCTCCGCAGCCAAAAACCGTAGAAAAGCTTCACGTCGTCGATAAAACTATTTCTAGACTCGCTAAAGAATTCGACCACGTGCAGCGTGCAAAACACTCTGCCGACGAAAAGTGGCGTCTCGTAAAATATAAATTGGGGCACTATCTCGATCTCGTGGCACAAGTGAGAAAGCCATTCTTTGACGATCTCAAACACGACGACGACCACGACGGTTCCGTCCGCGTCGACGACGATGATTACGAAGACTTGGAATCCATAAAGCAGGAGTTCGATCCCCGGACCGTCAAGATCGACCCCTTTTCCCCTGGAAAAAGCAAGAGGGCGAATCCTCTATCGCCCAAAAAGAAATCTAAATCGCCCAAAAAGAAACCTAAATCGCCTGCTTCGAGATATTATTTTCGCAGGCGCCTGTGGAAACCTCTATACAAGTAAACGATGAAGGAATGGAAGCTTCTTAGACGCACCTATGCAAAACCCGAACACTATGCTGGGTTGGGCACGGTCAAGAGGCTTCGTAAGGCTACGGGTGCGACCAGAGCGAACATCGAATCCTTCCTTCTAACTCAGGACAGTTACACCTTGCACAAACCGGTGAGAAAGCGATTCCCTACCAAATACTATCACGTGACCAATATGGACGACCTTTGGGAAGCCGATCTTAATGTCATGAACAGCGTTAGGGAACATAACCAGCCGTACGTCTACATTCTCACGGTCATAGACGTGTTTAGCAAGCACGGCTGGGCAGTGGCTCTAAAATCGAAACAGGGTACCGAGGTGGCGCAAGCCTTTCGCTCCATATTTTCTGAACGCGTTCCCAAGATTCTGCAAACGGACAAGGGAACGGAGTTTACCAACAAAACGTTTCGCGACTTTTTAAAAAAACACAATGTCCAACACTACACCACCAAAAATAATGTGAAAGCCAGCGTCGTGGAACGCTTTAACCGTACCTTAAAAACCAAGATGTGGAAATATTTCACGCACAAAAATAGCTACCGATACGTAGAGGTTCTTCCGGCGCTCCTCCAATCGTACAACAGTTCGTACCACAGGTCGATAAAAATGGCCCCAAAGGACGTCAACCCATCTAACATTTTACAGGTGTACCACAATTTGTACGGGCATAAGCGCATGTCCCTCGCGAGAAAAACCCCCAGATATTCCGTAGGCGATCACGTGCGCATTTCTAAAGAAAAAGTGAAATTTGACAAGGGCTACGAGCAAAATTGGACGGACGAAATATTTGAAATTGCAGCGGTAGTGCGGGGTCAGCCGGTGGTATATAAATTGAAGGATCTAGCCGGAGAAGCCATAGACGGCACGTTTTACACCGAGGAATTGCAAAAGGTCGCGCTTCCCAAGACTTTCAAGATCGAACGCATCTTGCAGCCAAAAGGACGCGGGCGCAACCGACAGCTGCTGGTCAAGTGGAAGGGGTATCCTCCCAAGTTTAACTCGTGGGTCCTGGCTTCCACCGTCGATTCGATATGATCAAGACAAAGCCCTTCTCTCTCACGCTTGTGAGCAATGCTTCGATGGACCACTTTACCGATAACACCACGTCCAGTTTTTCAAACATCTTGCCCGAGAGAATCGTCCTGCAGGGAGAATGGGAAGTCGCTCTGCAAAAGGTCAGGTATCCGGTAAAATTTTATAACGTTTCCCGAGACGATACCCATCTCGTGGGCACCAAGTACACCATGACGCGCATCCCCACACATTCCAAATTTAGCTTGCAAATGCCTCAAGGCATCGTGCACAATCCTAAAGACCTGGTGAGCCTCGTCAACGCTGTCATACTGGAACACCTGCAAGTGCAACATTTTTTTCTCTTTGACGAGCGCAAGAAAACCGCAAGCGTGAACGCCACCGTCACGCATCCCGAACAATTGCCCGACATTCCATTCGACGGATTTGTGGAACATGTAGTGCGCACGGCTAAACCCTACGCGATCAGCGGATTCCAAATGGCGAACGACGCACCCCACCAAAAACCCAAACCGAAACCGAAACCTAAACCCCCAGTTTCGATGCATCATCAACAAAAGCCCACCCAGGGAACCTCTCGCCCCGGAAAACCTCCTTCCTCCTCCTCCTCCTCCTCCTCCTCCTCCTCCACTACTTCTCTTTCGACCGCTGGCGCAAAACCTAAACCCGACGGTGCAACGTCTTCGGGGCAAGAGGGCCAGGGTTCGCAACCTGGCAAAGCCGATGCATCGGCGGTCCAGGAGGAAGGCGCGAGTTCGAACTCAGGAAATGATGATGATTCGGAGGACCCCCCGGAACCGCTACATCTCGTACACAGTCTGCTCTTAACACCCGCTATGGCCAAAATGCTAGGTTTCGATCCTTACACCAACGTCGTACTTCAGAAGACCCCTAAACACCCTGTAGATCCGTATATGGGCTTTCCGTACGAAATGTTCATCTATTGCAATCTAGTGGCCCCGCAGGTGGTGGGCGATACCTTCGTGCAGGTCATTGAAAGCGTGGCCGTAGAATACGAAAGAAGCAACAACACTTACATGAGCGACGAAAAGACCTTTTTTCCCCAAAACTGGGTTCCCTTGATACGCCAAGACTTTAAGACGGTCAACATAGATTTAAGGAACGGTTACGGCGATCTGTTGCCATTTGCTGATGGATTTTCTTCTACTATAGTTCTCGCCTTCCGACCCAAACAGCGATAATGGATGTGCACGCCGTCACGCAGTACTATCTCAACCAGGCGGGAGGCACATACGACGATCGCGATTTCATCGTCTACAGGGGGAACCACTACCAAAAAGGGAGCGGACTATTTTCTGCCCTTGGAGGCCTCTTCAGAAGAGTGCTGCCATTTCTAAAAAGCGGAGCGAAAGCGGTAGGTAAGGAGGCGCTCAAGGTGGGTGCTCACGTGCTCTCCGATGTGACCACCGCGGGGAGATCGCCTAAGGAGGCCTTCAAATTCAGGCTCAAGGAGGCCGGATCAAATTTAAAACGAAAGGCCAACGAAAAGCTGGATACCATGCTCGGGTCCGGCATGAGGCGCGCCAAGAGAATAAAACGCACTCAACCCAAAAAGACCAAGCAGTCGAAGCTTAAACGCGCTAGGCGTAAGGTGCAAGACGTTTTCTCGTCATGACAGACCAAACCGTGCACATGAGTTCCGAACTGGACCTCTTTAAAGAGGTTCCCGTTCAAATGAACATCGAGGAGTCCCGTATTCTATTCCTAAACCCTCAAAACACGTTGATGAAAAATGCTCCCATCACCTTTCATTATTCCGGTAATGCAGATGATTACCTAGACTTGACTTACGTCGTCCTCGAACTCATGATTCGCATCGTAGATGACAAGGGAGCCGATATCGCAGACGACGTTAACGCCACTTTGGTCAACAATGCCTTAAATTCCCTCTTTCAACAAGTCGAGGTGTCCCTGAATAACGTCATCGTGTCCATGCCTCAGGCCGGTTACCCCTACAGAACCTACCTGGAGACACTTCTAAATTACTCCGAAGATGCCATGAACACCAAGCTAGAGTCCTGCCTATGGAAAAAAGACACGGCAGGCATCATGGATACTTTTATCGCCAATTCGGGATTTCAGTGGCGTCACGGGTTTACCAAAGCCAGCAACGTGGTTCAACTCATCGCCCCTCTCTCCAATGCCCTGTTTAGACAGGAGAAGTTGCTTTTGAACAACGTCAGCATGAGCATCAAGCTCACTCCTGCCTCTCCACAATTTTACCTCTTTTCAGACCAAGCCACCTTTAAGGGCTACGTCGACATCTTGTCTGCCACGCTGCGCTTAAAAGCCGTCCGACCCTCGCCAACCATCAAGCTTGCACACCAGGCCGTGCTCGCAAAGAGCAACGCAAAGTACCATCTCAAGGATGTCAGCTTTCACGCTCTCAGCGTTCCCAAAGAGTCCAGAGCCATGACATTCAGCGATGTCTTCATAGGAAAAATTCCCAGAAGAGTGGTCGTGGCCATGGTCACCGACAAGGCTTATTCAGGCCATTTTAACGCAAATCCGTACCATTTGCAACACTTTAAAATGAACTTTTTTCAGCTCTATGTCAACGGACAGCCCGTACCCTCTCAACCGCTTCAACCCGATTTTGCAAAAGGTCACTACATGGAATGCTTTCAAACTTTGCAGCACGGTCTAGGCATTCATTTCAAAGACGAGGGACATTCCATCTCCAGAGAAGCCTACCCGCGAGGGTATACCATAATGGCTTTCGATCTCACTGGCGACATGAGCGCCAACGAATCTCACCTCTCGGGCCAACGTCACGGTTCAGTATCTATAAGCATCGGTTTTGCCGAAAAATTGTCAGAACCCATCACGCTGCTGGTGATGGCGGAAATACATCGCACCCTGGAAATTGACGCCAACAGATCCATTTTGGTATCATGAACACCTTTCAAATTCAACGCTTTCTATCCACATGCTCCTCTACGCACCCCCACTTTTTAGGCGTCTACCCCTGCGATAAACTACCCACACTTCACGGACGTCCGTCATTTCCCTTGGCCCTAGTGGCCAACACCGACCCCAGCACCAAACCGGGTCAACACTGGGTTTGCATCTTTGTCCATAAAAACGGGCGCGGAGAATACTTTGACAGTTACGGAATGGGCCCTATTTCTCCCCATTTTACTCGCTTCTTAAATTCTCTCTGCGCTAAGTGGTCAACCAACACCAGAAGGCTACAAGGTTTCCACAGCAATACTTGCGGCCATTACGTCATTGACTACCTCTCCCACCGCTGCTCCGGTCTGCCTAAGCATAAGTTTTTTTCTAAATTTCACGTCAGCCACTATGCTCACAATGATGACGTCAATCGCAAAACCTACAAAAACGTATGCCGCGCAAAGTGCTCTAACGCTCATCAAACCTGCCAACCGTTGAAGGTAAGTAGGTGTATGTACGTCACTCTCCTACCCATTTTTTTTTTCGTAGCGACTTTTTTTTCTCACTCTGTCTTGCCTCTGATTTCAGAACACGCTCTTGCTCATATAAAAACCCATGATCGCCCCACCGCTCGTCTTATTCACCGTCAGACATGCAGCACGCGGATGCACCTACGCCGCCCAGGTAAGCCACATGTCATTATTCGTCTATTTTTTTTTCCGTTGGGTTGATGTTCATCTCTTATATTATTTGTTTTCGCGTCTTGTTTCAGCGGCTTGCGATTTCAAACTCCATCAGCAAGCACCACCCGTTCAAAAAGAAAACTTCGTTTCGATGACGATCGCCTCGCGCAGAAACCCGCAAGCCCTCAAAGCGGTACAGTGGGTCCTCTGTCCGACATCTACTTCCTCAACCCGCAACAAACCAAATTCGTGTGTGTGGGATTCTCGCCCCTCCCGCCGCATCAGTTGGTCGTCACCATCGCCAAATGCGGATCCCGCAGCGCAGCGGTCCTTGGTTCCACGGAGTGGCAGAAGCTCGTCGAAGACATGCCAGCGATTCACAACCGCTTGCATCTCCCAGAGGGACCTCTTCAACCGTATACCATCTGCAACACCGTCACCATCATGTCCAAGACCGTGTTTGGAAAGCTAAAGATCGTCTTCAGACACCCCCAAGGCACCTGCGTCACGCTCAACCTGCAAGAGTGGGACACGTTGCATAACCTGCAGCGCATCGTCACCGACATCATGTATCACAAGAAGAAAGAAGAAATGGACGTGCAAAATCAAATCGCGGCCTACTACAAGTACATGCTTCACAACCAGGACTCCGGCATCCCCTTTGAACTCATCAATTTCACCCAATTCACCAGGTACATACGGTGCGCCAATTTTAGAACATTTCTGGAGGTGGATCACTTCCTCAAACCGTATTTTGCACTTTCCATCTCGCAAAATACCCCTTAAATCCACCTCTCCACATTTCAATCATTCAAATTTGAACTGACTACAACGAACTTTTCCCCCTCCCTTCTCCCTCCTTCCTCTCAAAAACCGTTATTTCCGCCGGATGCTCAACATCCTGTTTCCCACGGATGCGGTCAAGATAAACCCTTTCCCACGGATGTGCTACTTCCTTTCTCCCCTCCATTTCCTGCCAAAACCGTTAAAACCTTCTTCCACCGGATGCTGCACTTCGTACGCATGTGGTTTCCAACAGCCTATATAAGGACACTCCAATGTCCTCCCCTCACACAGTGTGCAGTGGACGTCCGGGAATGCCAGTCGCATCGTGGAACCCTAAGCGCTGCCTAAACTGCCAGTGCCAAGTCGTCCCACCGCGTCCCACAAACTTGTGCTTCAGGTGCGAAGTGGTGTGCTACCTACAACTCATCCGACTTCGCCATCAAATCAACGATTTTAACCGCAAGTACAACAACAGGCGCCCTTCATGACTTGCGTCTGCCTCTCCGTGCTCAGCAAGTACCTAGACAACGCAAGACGCATCGAAGTCCTTCTTCCACAAGAACGCCAAGCTCTGCTTCAAAACGGTAGCTCCATCTTCTCTCGCTACCCTCCTGCAGACGTGGACGTCGTGTGGGAACAGCTGCCTATCCACATACAACCCGTTTGCGCCCCATACCGACGGTGCAAACGACACTACAACCTTCCATCTCAAAGAACCCACATCGACGGACCAGCCCCGTTCGTCAAACATTGCCCTTGGTGTCAAAACAGTCAGCATGGATGCGCTTAGCCAGCTGCAGGAACTATCACACACCGCCGACGCAGTCAGCGTATCTTCGCTCGAAAAAAACGTGCCATACCGTGTCATCAGTGTTTGCAGTCTGGACACCATTCACGGCACCAAACTCGTCGCCAAATTAGACAACCAGACAGAAGTGTTTCTCCCTACCAGATTTGGCAAAGCCTCGTCAGATCTCATCAAAAAACTCAACTCCACTTCATTCTGCATCGTCTACGAAGGCGAAGAAAAGCTTAGAAGCGGCTTCAAACGCTTCATCGTCTCTTTCACTCCATACAAAAAAGAATAAACCAACACAATGCCACCTCGTGCTCCATTTCAATGTGCCGTCTGTAAACACAGAATCTATAGTGCATTATGTAACATATATTGCCAGTACACACCTTATTACGTGTCTAGTCATCCAAAAGCTAATACGTATATCTGTGAGCCTTATATTTCAACCCAAGTGCCTATTCTGCCAATCCATACGCATTTTAAAGTTTGCTCATCAACCCAACCCTTTATCTCACCTCAAACATAAACTGTGCAACTGTTCAGTGAACCTATAAAAAACATTCTCTGTGACATGAAGTGTATAAGTCATTTTTTCTCTGTTTATAACGTATAGTGTATAACGCATTATTCATATTATCATATCTTCTCATGTAATCCATATTACATTAAATAAATATTTTAAAAAAAAACAGTCACCCGGATTAAGCACCGCATTAACCATAATCCTCCATGGCGCCATCTTTTTCAACAAAACGCCACTTCAGGATTATCGTTAATCCACATGCTTTGTATTTTTTTATTCACATTCCTCTCCATCCATATCCCATAAGCCATAGTCTTAGCATTCATAAGAAATACCTGTATTCAAATAAATAAATTTTTTTTTTAAAAAACAGTCACCCGGATTAACCATAATCCTCCATGGCGCCAACTTTTTCACCAAAACGCCACTTCAGCATTATCGTTAATCCACCTGCTTTGTATTTTTTTATTCACCTTCCTCTCCATCCATATCCCATAAGCCATAGTCTTAGCATTCATAAAAATACATGTAACACATCCTGTATGCAAATAAATCAATAAATAAAGCAAAAAAAAAAGGAATATCCCCAGATTAAGCATCCGGATTTTCCATAATCCTCCCTCTAGGTGGCGCTAGTGACAATCTTAATCCATACTAATCCGCGGATTAACACGGATTAAGAGCGACACTAGCGCCCCTAGCGGCAGGATTATCGTTAATCCATTTGCCTAATCTGGGATTAATACTACTTTCGTATAATGTTTAACTGAATGTGTATAATTCGTGAAAGTATTACAGATTTCTTTTAACACCTTTGAGTTCTGATTTGCTACTAACCTAATGAAGAACGTTTATCTCTTATCACAACAGAAATTGAACCTATGATTCTATTGGCAATAAGACAAGATAATTTCTATTTACCAGCAGAATTAAGGTGTAGGCCATGTCTCGTATACCCTTCCCTTCCAATGCGAGTAATATCTATATCAATGTGCTCAATTTTGGGCTGCATTAAGGCACGTTACAGCCTCCGGGTCACATTCCCCTCTTTTGAAGCTGTGGCCTCTCAAAGAGACTCAGAAACTTTATATTTGTATGGCTCCTATTTTCACTGATGTAGTTTATAGTTCCTCTTCGATGCTATAGCTACTAACTCTATCCAGGCTGTTACCTGACTCCGTTCCCCAGGTACTACACTTTTATGATGAGACATTGCTGATTCTAGTCCAGTTTTAGATTTGACTCTGCCATAATTGATTGACCAACATGGCTGCCCATGCGGAAGCAGACAGAACGAACGGAAGACTGTGCATTTCACATTGGAAAGCAGAACCAATTTTCAAAAAAGCCCATTTTTACCGCTTATTTACTCCTAAAATATTTTAACCTCGACGAAATCTCGAAACCTGTCGTTCACGTGTCTCATAGCCATATTGTTTCGTAATCAATAGCAAAGGTTAAGGAAAGAGCCTTAGTCCAAAACCTGAACTAGAATCCGCAATCTCGCCCTTTTGAGATCCCTCAGCAAAGCCAAAAGTAAGCGTTACCAGATCCTTTGTTACATCAGCATGGCCAGCAATAGGCCTAAAAATGCTCATATCATCATATCTCTGCTCGATATGTCCTAGAATCACTTTCCTTTTTCCATTGTAATATTCAATATTTTAATAGAAATATGGATTATTTACACGAGCAACAGAGGCAATACACCTACAGTATCACCGATTTATAGAATCTTAAGTACCATATCCCATAAAAGAATAATTTTATATAAGATACCCGGATATTTTAAAACTATCCTAGGAAAAATGTTTATAGCTAAATTGCAAAAATTATTATAAAAACAGAAATGTTATATTATTATGTGGACATATACCCTTCATAATCAATACAGGAAACTTGCTCAATTTAAAATGTGACGGTGCTACCTTCTAGTCTAGCGGTCTGGAATACACACATCAGCTGATCTAAATCAATGGAAATAATGCTGCTACACGCGTCGCGATTTCTATTAAAATCAAAATAAATACGGAAATTTATGCAGTTACTCTTCAATAAAGGTCACAAGCAAGGAGGCAAGTTTTGATATATTTCAAGTATGGTTTGAATTAACCTTTACAGGTCACACAATAAAATTGTTTATTTAACATTAATTTAGGCGTACATTACCGGGAATAATAGGGCACGGTAATAAATAAAAATAAGTGCTCCGAAGCTAATTTTTAAATCATTTATATATTTTCGGTGCTGCGAATAAAATTTAATTCTAACACAATTGTTTTGTGCTAAAAATACGAAATTCAGGAACTCCCAAATGTATTTTGGAGAAAACCCGATATAGACCCACAGAATCTGTCAAAGATCAGAGAACCTGATCGAACTTGTGTACCATTCAAATCGTACGTAAATCACGAAACATATAGACTTTGCTTTTCTCTGCTCCACAGGAGCACAAAGAGTTAATAGATTAATGCTGTTTAGATTTTCAGCAATAGTCATTTTGGATTGTGGCCGTGCAAAAAAAAAAAAAATTAACTTGCATTTTTGAGGTTCCTTCTAAGCTAAGATATATAATTGAGAGATAACTTAAATATTTCCTTTAGTTACCAATTTATATATTCAAGTGTATTAACCAACACTTACTTCCACACGCGATCCGGATTTGTTTATTCTGCCATCACAATCGTTTTACAATTACTGGTCTATTGCAAGATTTTAGAGGCCCATGACGAGGTATAGTAAATTTCCGATTTGAATATGTGAACTTTTCAACACTTTAAATCCGGATTGCTTGTGACATTTCAGATTCAGAGCTATCTTAACGTAACAGTGTCTATAAGAGAAAACAAGCATCAACCAACTCATTTAACCACTACTGTTGCACATTACGTTTGTGTTATTACTCCAATAATTGTTGTAATTGTACAATTTGGAGTATTTTGTTAATATGCCTTTATATTTATGACTTTGACCTTATGTAACCTCGTGCAGAATCACTGATATTATGCATTAAAACAGTGCTTTATCTAGAAGAAATCGAAAAAAAAAGATACGGCATTTATTTTGACAGGTACAGTATGGCAATAAAATACTGCACCACTTTCCGGTCCTTGGAGGTTTTCATTTCCTAAAATAAAAAAAGTAAACTTAGCACCTCTTACACCATACTACGTGGCCCTTATGCCGCACTTTATTACTTGTACAGTTCCTAATAAAACTCTAGACCGCTACACTAGGATCGCTGGTGTTCCTCGTCGCTACTCTTTTAGCCGATTTTCCTTTTTTAGTAATGAAGCGTATTTGAAATCAACTAATACAGGAAACTACCTCAATTTAACAGGGAACGGCTAGCGACATGAGATGGAGCTACCATCTAGTCTAGCGGTCTGAAGCACACACGTCAGCTGATCTAAATCAATGGAAAGGATGCTATTAAACACGTTGCGACTTCTATTAAAATCGGAATAAATACACCAACTTATGCATTTTCCTTTCAATGTACGTCACATTCAAGGAGCAAGCTTTAGTATAGTTCAAATGTGGGTTGAACTAACCTTTACAGGCCAGAGAATAAAATTGTTTATTTAGCCTTCATTTAGACGCGCGGGGCCGCGCCGTGGCCGAGTGGTTAGACCACTCGACTCTCACCTAGACGGTCGGGGTTCGATCCCAAGCAACCGCATGTGAGATTTGTGGTGGACAAAACGGCGCTGGGGCGGGTTTTCTCCGGGTACTCCGGTTTCCCCCGCCATCGCATTCCACCGGTGCTCCATCATCATTCATGTAACATCAGTGTCACCGCCTGCGGTGCCATTAGTAGTTAAAGCGGGCGTTAAACACTATAAAAAAATTTAGACGCGCATTACCGGGAAGAATATGAACGGTATAAGTTTATAATATTTGCTCTGAAGTTAATTTTTAAATTAGTTATGTTTTCGGTGCTTCCGAATGAAATCTAGTTCTAACACAATTGTTTTGTAATGAAAATATGAATACTCGGAACTCCCAAGGCGTATTTTAGATAGAAGCCGATTTCCTCCCAGAGAATCTGTCAAAGCTTAGAACAACGGTTCGTACATGCATAACATTCAAATCGTGCTTAAACCTTTTGGATTAACATTACTTTACTCCTCGGTATTCTGAAGATTTTATAAATTAAATGTTAGGTTTTCAGCCTATAGTCATTTTGGAATGTGACCCTGACAGTGGAAGAGAGAGAGAGAGAGAAAGAGAGAGACAGAGAGGGAGAGAGAGAGAGAGAGAGAAAGAAAGAAAGTAGTAATTTGTATTTTATAATTCCCTCCAAGATAAAACAAACATTGTAAGCAAACACATACTTTGACTATACTGAAATATTTAATGGAAAAAACGGCTGCAATTTTTCATATACTAGGCACTTCCTTAGTTTCAATTGGAAAGTTATCATAAAGATGCACCATGCTGTAGAATATTCAAGTGTCTCAGTCACTATTTGGGTTTGTGGTGCATAACTTCTTTTCTATTTTATGAATGATGGTTTGCAACTGCTTGAGATAGTAGTGTTTTTTTTATAGAATCTGATGATAATTCAAATGACTTTCTTTACCTATTATGCAACAAATATTTTTACAAATTAATCTTCTATCCTATCGGTATAAACATTAGGAGAACTTGTTTTATTATATGATTTCTTGTGGATACATGGGAATGCACTAAGTTAAAGTGAGACAGATCTTCTCAAGCTGATTGCTATGTTATGCGGTTGAAATTCTGCATATTTGCATGACCCAAGATAGGAGATAAAAACATCTGATGACTTTCTTTGGTTGTTCCACGAACTTTTAGTCTAAAATATGATTCTTCTATGCCATGCTAATCGAGATAAACAATAGCAGAAATGATCTTATTAATTTTGTTCCATGTAAGCAAAAGGGAAATATATCAGACTAAAGCGAGTCAAATCTTTTAAAGCTATTGCTATATGAAACAATTTATACTCAGTTCTCTCTTGCATTCCGGGTCGTAAAACAAAAGAGATGAAATGAAAGTTTATTTGTTGCTTGAGAAACATTTAAGTACCTAGTTTAAAATTGAAAACAACCACAAGAAATATCTCGGAAACTGTTAACTCTTAAAAAATATGTACTACACATATTATGTTGGAATGAGATCTGCTTTTTTGTGTAGTAAGTTTTTGTCTGTCTCACAGTCTATTTTAGCCTTTAGAGGCTATTCCCAGTTAAAAATCACACACTTTATTTGTCATGAAAATGTCTTATAATTATGGCATTTTATTTTAATTGTCAGCCATTTTTTAAAAAAATTAAAGATTTCAAAAAGTGTTTCATGTAAATGGTATTAGACGGTGGGGAAAGTTTCTTAAAAACCTTTATGCGACATCCTTAGAAGATACTGAACTTAAATACCAAGTTTGATATTTAACCGATTTTTTTGTTTTTGAGCCATGCTGACCAGACATACATTTGCCTATTTGCCGTTTTTGCATGTCTCAAAACATGCATTACTGGTGAAATCTTGGTATCAAATTTTTGGGTGAAATATATTACCTTCTCTATTTGCTATGTACTAGGGAAAGTAAAAACGGATATTGATTTTAAAAAAGAAAAAATTACAATTTCCCATTTGAGAAAAGCATAAGTATGGACAATTTTAATCCATAACAAAGAATATCTCGGCAATGGTTAACTACATAAAAATATATATAAAGTGTGTGCTTTAACAAGATCTACAATATTTTGTGTCGTAATACTTGGTCTCTTGCTTAGAGATTATCAGATATGTAAAAGTCATCCAAACGAAGAGGACTTCAGAGGCAATTTCCAGATACATATTTCATTTGTAATGAGAATATCTCTAATATATATATGGTATGATTCAAAATCGTTAACAGGCAAATTTGAGAAAATTGAAAAATCTTACATCTAAAAGGCAGTTTGGTGTGAGGGAGATTTTGTTCAAAATCTTAAATGCCAAATAATCAATCCAAAATATTTAAATAAATTAAAATAATAATTTAATCTATATTTAAATATAATTGTTAACAACTTTTTGTTTTATTTAAGCTGTTTACAGAGACCTTTTCCTAAAAATGCTTTTATTTGGGGGTTCTCAAAACAAGTATGTTTGTTGAAATCTTTGTAAACAATTTCAGGGTGATATGCAATATTTTCTACTCTACCTACAATATACTTTGTACTGACAGAGAAAGTAAAAAGTAGGGTGGATTATTTATTGAAGGTGTAAAGCACAATTTTTTAGCTTCTTTTTTTTTGTCATAAATAACAGATACAATGTTTCACGTGTTCTAATATTTTACACATCACAAGTTACGTGGAATTCTTTTTTTTTTTTTTTTTTTGTTTCATTTGTAAAGCCCGCTTTAGCTTCTATGATCATATCAGGGGCTTTGACTTGTGAAAAAACTTATCTGATCACACTCACTCTCGCATACAGACTTCCAGACTCTGTGGGGGTAGGGAATAATTCTGGTTAAAGAAAAATTCACCACCCCAACCGGGTAACGAACCTGGGAACTCCGGGTGAGAAGTCAGCTAGCTGACCCCTCAACCACGGAGGTAGTCTACAAAGAATTGTTTCCCTGCATAGAGTACATCGTGACAATCAAGAAAAGGACCAAAATAACTAATGTATCTCCATGTGTGTTCTCTCTGACCTAAAAAAAAAGTGTTTCATTCACATGACTTTCTCTACATCTCTGTAACAAACTGTTGTTAAAAAGCTTATACTTCTATCTACATCATGCTAATCGAGATAAACATTAGCAGAGTTAGTCTTACTACTAGCTTTCTTGTATTAGAAGGTAAATAAAAATATGTACAGGCTAAAGCGATAGTTTCCTCCTTTAAAAGTCAGTCCTTATGTGAAACAAATGAAATTTCAATTTCTTTGCTTGCCAGGAGTCAACAAACGAGAAGAAAGATGTCTTCCTGCTTGAGAAAAGTTTAAGTGGCTTAAAATTTAAACCAATAATCTGGAATATCTCAAAAACGGTTAAGTATATGACATAAATTCTGTATTTTTTAACGGGATCTACATTTTTTGTGTAGTGAGTTTTTGTATAGCCGTTATGGTTGGCCAATTATGGTAGTCATCCAGAATTAAGGGGTTTACAGAACGATATCTACATGTTTTGTGTAGTGAGTTTTTCTATATCCCTTATGGTTTGCCAATTATAGAAGTCATCCAGAATGAAGAGGTTTACAAAGGCTATTCCCAGAAAATTAAAGATATACATTTTGTTCGTCATAAAAATATCTTAAACATGCGGTATTTTAATCAAAATCGTTAGAACATTTTTGAGAACTCAACATTTTCGAAAACTGTTCCATGTAAAGGGTAGTTGGGGATGGAGAGATATTCTTGAAAATCTTCGCGTCATATCCTTGGAAGATACTCAACTTAATACCACGTTTGGTATTTAACCGACTTCATTTTTCGGCCATGCTGCCCAAAGACACACACATGGACCTTTTTCTGAAAAACCGTTTGACACAGGGGACCTCAAAACAAATTTCTGGTGAAATCTTGGTATGGAATTTTTGGGGGCAATACAGTACCTTCTCTATACACTATGTACATAGTATGTGTAGAGAAAGTAAAAAGGAATTCAAATTACTCTAGGAATGCATTGTTGGAGAATAGATGTTAAATAAGCAAACCCTAGTGACTGAAGGATTGAAGAAGTCTATGTATAACTTACCACATATTGGATTTCAGTTGAAAAATTAAAGTTTTATTTACTTTACTGTTAATTATCTATTTTTAGATATATATACATGCTGGAGCTAAAAATATATATATATTTAGCTCCAGCATGTATTCCAATAGGTTTTCAAGTACAAAAAAAATTGTCCCCAGGTGACTGTGGCACCCAAATAAAATTCTCTGCCAGAGAAGTAGAATAGACATTGTCTGAATATGCAAAAATAATTAAATATAAAACCTTAATAATAGTTAATACAAGGTTTTACTTGATATTGCTGTACATGTAATAAAAATTGAGAAGTATCATTCTCTGGGCATAATTATCTTTACTCCTTCCCGGAAAAAGTGGATTTATGGATTAATCACAATATGTTTGTATATGATTTTTCATATTTGGATTGAAAGGAAATTGTATATGTCATTTTGCACACGTTTTACAATTGTCATTGTAAAATGACAACCTTGAGATAAGCCATTATTAATGCTAACACTGAGTAATATACGCTGCAAAAAATATAATTTTCCCTAAAACTTCATTTTTACTTATAGTAAATAATTTAAAAGGTTAAATGGAATTGTCACTGGCATTTTAAAAGCTAATTGCATGTTGGGTAAGCCAGATAGCTTAAAACAAAGAAATCCTCTTTTAGGGTAGGGTAGAGGTTAAAACAAGGAGGAAGGGATCAGTTGCAAATTATGGAAACACATCATTTTGTCTTATAAATAAGGTAACCATTTTATAAAATAAATATGGAGCAATGTAGAACAGCACCAAAGGTAGACTACTATTTAATAATGCTATTTTTTCTGAATGCAACGCCATGCTGATCAGCTAATGAATTGAATATGAGAGCATTTTTGAGAATAATAATGATAGTGATGATGCAACAATATATATATATATATATATATATATATATATATATATATATATATATATATATACGCCCATTGACCAAATTATAAAATAAAAGACAAAGTTCAAAAATTAAATTTCCCAGAAATTATGAGGACAGATTGTTTCCTTATTTGCAATGACGGATGCTGTAATATTCTGATTGTTGTCAGGAACTTTTTAATGTGAATTTATTTTGTATTCACATCACAAAACTGCTCAAAGAATTAAAATAAATGAAAAAATTGGAAGTATTATTTGAGGAATAAAGAAGTATTAATTTATTACTAATTTTAACAGATACAAGATTTTATGGTCTACACATAATCATTGTAACTAAATACCTTATTACATGTTTATACTGAATATTACTTTACATCAAATTACCATTTTGGTTTTGAGACAACAGCTTCTCAGTTCAAAAATGCATAAATATAGTAAAACTTACAACTTACATTCTTGATAATGTCAATTTTTAAAGATTGTGTGATTCAGGGTAAACCTGACAAATGTATTTATTTTTATTTTATTTTTAAGCAATTACAGATAACAGTTTTACCTTTCGCTAATATTTAAGATTTGAATTTACCTCATGACTTCCACAAGGTAATGGAAGGAACAACCACACACCTTGGATGAAAGTAGATCTTTTGTGCTTACCAACCCCAGGAAGAATGAATGGATGAGGTGAAGGAGGCTATAGATTGCAGGCATACAGATTACAGAGAGGCACAGAGGTCCCTAACAATTCCAAGCTTAAAGTTCTGATCACACCAGGTCTGTTCTGAGAAGACTTCCTTCTGACGGCATCGGGCAGAAGATAACCACTTTATGTTGCTTAAAGAAGGCTAACATATGGCAGGACAGAGAAGAGCACCTTTCCACAGCCCCAACATCGAGGGACATTGCACAGCCCTGAAAGGTGAAGGAATATTTTAGAAAATGAGGGAAAGGGAGTCACAGTACAAGAAACAAACGCAACATTCACCTGCTGACCAGGGAAAAACCCATGGTGGGACTTTCTGTACATCTCTGCAGAAAATTATTGTTAAAAAGCTTATGCTTCTATTTACTTCATTCTAATCGAGAAAAAATTAGCAAAAAATAGGCTTATTACTAGCTTCCTTGTAAGTAGAAACAAAATAAGGGAGTACCATAGGTTAAAGTGATAGTCAAAATCTGGTTGCTATGTGACTGCAGTTCCTTTGTATGAACGGAGTTGACAAATTTTTATGAGAAAAATATATATTTTTTAAAGCTGAAGCCACTAATAAAGAATATCATAAAAGCAAAGATTTCCATAAAAAAAAATGTGTATGACATAAATTGTGTGTTTTAATGTGCTCTACGTTTTTGTGTGGTAAATTTTTGTCCATCTCTTAGGGTTTAGCAGTTATGAAGAATTGCATAAAATTCATCCAGAATAAGTCTTTTTTTCTTCTTCTGTTTTTAAAACAGTACCGGAGTCTGATCAGGACTCTGGCGCTGTATCTCCATTTATATTTCCCCCGTAGGTTTTTACTGATTACTTGTTTTACTGTTCCTTTACAAACATAGACACATTGATCAAACATATAACGCCCATGCCCAAGGCGGGACTCGAACCCACGATCCCCTGCCCACGAAGCACCAAAGCGAGACGCTTTAGCGAGCGTGGCCATGGGGACTGGCTAGTCTTTAGAGGCTATTCACAGAAAATTCAAAATATACATATTATTTGTCAGGTAAATACCATTAGTATACAATATTTTAAAGAAAATCGTTAGAGCCATTTTTGAGAAAATCAAAATTTTCGAAAAAAAGTTCCACGTAAAGGGCAAGTGGGGGGGATTTTCTTGAAAATCTTTGTGTCACATTTCTGGAAGATACCAAACTTAAATATCAAGTTTGGCATTTAATGTTCTTTTCATTTTTGAGCTATGCTATTCATAAACACACACACCTTTTTCCAAAAATGCTTTTTTTTTATTCAGGGGGACCCAAAACACATATTTCCAGTGAAATCTCAGTATTGAGTTTTTGGGTGCATTGCAATACCTTCTCATACACTATGTTCATAGTACGGATAGAGAAAGTAAAAATACATTTCAGTAACTATATGGAACTATACAGACAACTTAAATAAAAAAAAAAAACTAAAATAAAATTTTAACAAGAGTTGTGACAATCCCCATTATATTGTATAGCTGTGAAACTTGGGTTTCAAAAAAAAAAAAAAAAAAAAAGTTAGAATTCAGACATTGGAGATGAGGTTTCATGGGGTAGCACCAAACTCTATAAAATTGAAATCCAAGAAATAAGAAAGGATCTAAAAGTAGAATCTTTATGTATCAAAGTAATCAACCAAAAACAACATGGATTGAGCACATGAATAGAATGAGTGAAGAGAAATCCCCACCACTAGCGAGAAAATACCAAGTAAAAGGACGAAATTTTGGAAGTCCTCAAAAGCATTTGGCTGATGTTTCCTAAAGCTTGAAAGCTAATCCATGTAGTGATGATGCTTATAAATGATTTAAAAAAGTTGACCCCTATACATAATCCCCCAATTAATGAGCTCTTCCCCCTCACCCCAACCCGTTCCTGTAGCTTAACAACCTTTAAAGCGGTTGGTGATACCGCACTATGGTGACATAGGTGTAATGATGTTCAAATTATCTCGGGGTTCATGGAGCTTAAAGTTACACGACAGGCTCAAGAATAAGGGAAACCCCAGAAAAAACCTATTCTCGTAACTCAACCTAAGCGAGATTTGAACTCGCGACTTGTTGGATGTGAGGCAGACTGCACACTCTGTTCGCATATTGTTTTTTTTTTTTTTATACAGATTTCGAGCCAAAATACCAAATTTCGTATTTATAGTGTTTTTACTTTTCTCTAAACGTAGTATGCACATTGTGTATAGAGAAGCCTTTGTGTTCCACCCAAAATTGCAATACCGAAATTTCACTTTTTGTTTGTCTCTTTAATTCCACTACGTGTACTTATAAATAAGTGCAAACCAAAAAATCCTGACAGTATCAGAGGTTATCCCAAAGTTATAAAGTCTTTCACTGTAAGTATAGCACCGAAAAGTCACTTAAATGATTACACTAACCTATGTCTTGAAACACATATCCTTTTCCTTAATTTGCTTCTGCTATTCGGTAAACTACAACCAAACACCTCACACGTATTAACCATTATACTAGTTCAAGAGTTTCACTGTAAATTTACTGCTTAATTGAATATGTAACACCACAAAATTACTTAAATGATTACCCTTATCTGTGAATTGAATTACATTTCCTTTCCAAGTATTTGCTGCTGCTATTCCAGAAACTACAGACAAACATCACACACTTATTGACAATTATGTTGGTTTAAAAATTACGGTCCAAATTGACAGCTTAAATGAACATTTAATACGACATCTTATTTTTAGGCGGATATTTAACCCACATAAGGCGTACTCAATTCTAAAATGTAGTGCCTAAAATCGGCACTAAACTTGTAAACATTTGACTCCCATCATCAAGCCCATTTCTACACCCGCGATATATCGACACCTCCTACTTTAACTCCAAAAATTGTTGGTACCAATGTTTTATTCGTTGGAGATTGGTGCTTTTTGTTTACTTATAATAAGGATGTAAGTTAATACCGCGAAGATCTTAGAATTGTGGGAAAATGAATCCCGAAAGCGTGTGTAGAATATGTGCCAAAGAAGAGAACAAGTCACTATATATATACGGAGAAGAGGGACTAAAGAATGGGGTGTCTGTGAAAATCAACGCCTGCCTGCCAGTAATAGTAAGTAGAAGGTTAGGCATTGTTATTTTTGTGACAAAGTAAACACTTTGTAGTTATAGTGTTAAGATATCTGCTCACTGAACCCTACGTGCAACAATATGAACTAGCTTTAAAGTTTACGTAGTTACGCAGTTTTCCTTCTTCAGTAATTGAGCGACAAAAAGATCTGGGGTCCCTGCCCCAGGCAGCCATATATTGCCTCTCCTACGTTCACGTTAGTTACCCAAATGTTGGCAATGTTTACAAGCACTGTAGGCTTGGATAAGATTGACTTGCATTCCTTTATACAATTAATGTATTCCTTTCACGTGCAAACTGCTTCATTTAAAGAAATAAACATGTAAATTCCTATCATGTACAAAGTATCCATCCCTTTAAATGAATAATAAATTGAACCGTATTTCTTTCATTTGTAAAATATCCACTCCATTAAATGAGTGTATAAACAAAAGTATGTATGTATTTCGTGTATGTTATCCATTCCTTTAAATGAATAATAAATTGAATAGCGTTTATTTCATATGCAAGCTATACACTCATTTAAATGCACAATAAATTGAAGTGTATTGCTTTCCTGCACAACTTATCCATTCCTTTAAATGAATAAATGAACCAAAGTTATTCTTTTCTTGTCTAAAGTATTGTTTCTTTAAGTTAAAAAAAGAACAAAAATATGTAGCTTTTTCACCCCATTTTTAAAATTGACAGGTTAGAACATACCTGAAAACAGAGGGAAAACATGTGAAATAATTAAATGTCAATACATAAGCAATGAGGATAAAAACAGTGAACCGAAGAAAACTTAGATATACGGAGAGCAGATCTCTATTACCATACTTCGTAACAATTGGGTAATTTCTGACACTATCCACACCCTTAAGTGAAGTCCACTGTTGAGGGTCTTAAGCTGCAAAGCATAGCTGAGGGAAATTATTTAGAACGTGAGGAGTGTAGGCTGCAAATGTGGAATAACGAAAAAGCCTAGGTGAGGGATTGGTTTATCAAAGCCCAATCATCTATGCGACAAGTATAGAAGAAACTCACAGTTTCATGGTCTCAGATGTGACTTAGGGAAGGAGAAAAAAATTACTAACTATGGAATCAAAATGAGTAAATGCAAGCTAAAGAGATTTCCTCCATATAAACAGTAGTTTTGGGTTGGAGGAGTATTCTTGGTAATGTTTGTAAACATTGCACTTTTGAACATACTGAGTGTTAATACTAGTTCGGTATGTATAGGCATTTTGTCCACACATGCAACACTTAGCAGTTGGTATCTAGCAAACACGGTCAATTCATTTAGCCCTTGCTAGAGTCAATAGGGTTGTCGGACTGAATTACCCATTCTTTTTCAATTACATTTTTAAAGTTGAAGTCAAATTAAATTTTTGCATATTTAAGTGTTCAAATAAAAACCTACAGAATGTGCAGTATGCTGGGAACCGAGTGTCGCTAATGTCTATAACTAGTAGAGGGCTATATGCATTCAAAATGATGCTAATAGCTAACAGAAGCTATGGTAAGATGTTAAGTATACATTATTTTGATTTATATGTATTTATAATGCTCAACAAACATCAGAATAAATTAAAACTGTTCAAACTTCCAGGAATTAGACCCTATTGTTTTGAAATTCTCTCTATTGTGCTTTGTTTAGTATAAAACCTTAGTTTTGATTGTTTCTAACTTGATACCACTGTGCTATCTTCTCGATCTCTACTAAGATGGGTGTAGACTTTGTTAAGGTGTACATTGCATGTGATACAATGCAATATGTCTTTATCATTTTTATATTTGTTAGTCTTTACACTCATTTTGGTTTTGTTTTGTTGTAGAGTCGGTAATTGTGTCTGCTCACATTGGTACTCCATATTATATAAGCGGTAGTATAGTTCCTTTTAATATTACTTTCATGGTTAAAGCAATTTGAATGTTTTATCTAATGTAATGCCAAGATATTTAATGCTTTCTAGCAGAGTCTTGTTGTTAATTTATACTTTGATTCTATGCTTAACCCCTTTCTCCTAGATATGAGTAATTTTGACTTATGACCATTGAAGTTTATCTTGTTTTTCCATGCCCGTTTGTACCTTTTTGCAGTTCTGGATTTGCATAGTTTTAATTCCAAAAGCATCCTCCTTTTAATGATCATCAGGAAATTGTCACAAAGGCTATTACTTCCAAATGTTTAGTGTATTCTAGATTCAGTAGCGCAATTATATTTTATGTTCCAGAAACCTGGTCCCTCAGTGATCCTTGTGGGCATCCTCTGCTTGTGGATTTCTGTATTATAATGTTGTTGCTGTTAAGGTTATATTCCTGCTGTCAGATAATTTTTGGGCAGCAACTAGTTCTCTGTGCCTTCCTTTGCATGGTCAAGCAGCTGTGTTTAATCTTTCCTGATGCCATTTTATAGACTGCTGACCACAGATTTTATGATATTGGTTACTTTACACTACTGTTTCCAAGGGTGAAATTTAGTTTTCCCAATGGTTGCCTCATACAGCCTCTTTCCATCCAGCAGGCTGTGCCATGGCCTAGTGGTTCGACTATTTCTCTCTCACTTAAGACAACCTGGGTTCTATTCCAAGCAACTGCATGTGAGATTTGTGTTGGACAAAGTGGCTCAGGGGTGGGTTTTCTCCGGTTTCCTCTGCCATCGCATTCCACCAATGCTCCAGCTTTATTCCATGTATCACCAGTATGATTGCTTGGGGTGCCACAGGTAGTAAAAGCGAACATTAACCACTACCCAAACAATTTTTTCACTCCAGATCCTCTTGATTCCTATTTTCTCTCAAGTTTACATCATTTTTGGTTCTCTGGTATCTACATCTGAGAGCATTAGTTTTCTTCCTCATTATCTGTAATTGATGTGTCCACTAAGGGATGGATTTTTTTTTTTTTTATGTTTCTAAATGACGTTCTGCTTGTTCTGAATGACCCATTCTAGGTCATCCTCCTCTGTCAACCTGGCTACTAACTGGCTGTCTGTAATATAATTTTCCATTATATCACTTACCGGTCAAAAAGTATATTGTTATCTTTTGTTAAATTATCTTCAAATTGATTGTAGTTTTGGTTACTGCATGTGTTCCTAGTCCCTGGGAATGTGTACATGTTATTTGGGTTTGATTTATAGCCAATATTAAATTCTATTGTTCTGTGATCAGAAGTTTTCTTGGTCAAAGCATTGCTAGTCCAATATATATATATAGCAAAGTGCAGTTTGTAATTGTGACATGAATTTTGATAGATCCGTCAGTGTATTTAAATGTTTTAATTGTTTTGTTATCATTTACGATGTGCTGCTGTTTACTCAGCATAAATTCTTGCAATGATTTTCTGTGTTTATTAGTTCTAATGTGTGTGTAATAGAGAGAGTGAGAGTTTTTTTTTTCCCCCTTTCCTTTCTGTAACAGTTCTCTCTTAGTATTCAGCCGCTGCTCCCGCTGTTTTGTATAATATTATTTCTTAATTCAGCTTTTCTTTTTCTAGTTTTTTACACTCGTAAATCAAATGATCTTCTGTTTGGCTTCCATCCCAGCAGAGTTGGTTATTATAAAACGGTCGAAATAAGATCTTATCTACCATGAAACCTGTTAGAAAAGTTGTTATATTGCCTGTTAGTAGTATGTTGATTTTAAGCCAGTCTTTACTCATGGAAAATAGGATTGGTTTTTTCTCCTTTTGCCATTCACTTTCCTACTTCACTGCACTTTTTTCTTGAAGTTCTCTTAGAAGTTCACCTTCAGGTATTCTCTTGTAGCATATCTGCATTTTTCTGTTCATTACTGCTGCTTTGGTCAAGCTGCTGGCAAGTTCATTGCCGAAGTTTCCTTCATGAGCTTTGCCCCAAGAGAAATGGATGAGCCAGTTTTGGTTCTGCAGTTACCTGACCTGTTATCTAATTTCCTCTATGAGGTATTTATGTTTGCTGATGTTCTTCAGTGAATCTAGAGTCTTTATGCTGCCGGTGTAGAGTACAGCATTTTTTGCATGATATACTGATCTTCAAGTGATTCTATTTTGTCCAGTGCTTTCAAAATGGCTCCCTGATCTGCCTGGTTATTTGAACATCTATTATGAAGTTTGAATTCTATTTGTTGTTAGAGGTCATTTTCCATGAATATACCTATTCCAGATCCAACTTCCGAGTCTCTTTTACATCCTTCTGTATAGATTTCCAATGTGTATTAGTATTTTCTTATTTATATGTGGTGATGATGATATCTGCTGGAAGTGGTCATTTTGTATAATGAAGTGCTCTGTCTATTGCAGATTTTTGTTCCTTTCTGACTACAAACCATTTTGCTGTATCCTCAATCTCTATTAAAATGGGAGTAGTCTTTGTGATGACACACTGTGGTTCGTGAGATAGAGTGGAATGTCTTTTCTATTTTTATGTTGATTAATCTTTGTACTCTCTTGATTGCTGCTTTATTGTAAGGGCGTTTCAATGTTTCTATCCATATAGGTGCTCCGTATGATTTAAGAGATAGTATAGCTCCTTTATATATGACTTTTAGTACATTATGGTTCAGACCGAAGTTGATCTTGGTCGATCGAGCTAATGTATGAATGAATTAATTTGGGGCCCTTTTGTGTAACATCTTCTTTATGTTCATTGAAGTTGAATTTTTTTAATAGGATATTTCATGGTGTCTTCGTCCCAGGATCTTGTTGTTAATATAGACGTTAATTCCTTGTTCAACTTCTCACCCTTTTCTTGATAGTAGTAATTTTGATTTCTGGTTGTTTAATGTAATTTTTTCTTTAGCCCAGTTTGTAATCTTTTGCATTTCCAGGTTAGCATAGTTTTCTAATTCTGCTATTTTTGTTTTGTTTAATTATCATCAATCGCAACTGTTACTTCCATGTGCTTAGTATATTTTACTGAATGTTCCAAAACCCTGGTCCAATGGAGGATCCTTTTGGGCACGCTATACTTGTGTTTCTATTTATTGTGATATTATTTGTGATAAATTTGCACTTCTGCCACTAAGATAGCTTGGGGAGAGAATGTACAGGCAATTGAGAACTTTCAAAGAAGGTAGAATGCTGTGCCACCATGAGACATCAAATGCCTGCTTAACATCAAGACTGATTAAGACGACAGATTGTTTATCTTTCAGTGGTTGGTGTAATTGATTTTCTAACATCATGGTGCTTCTAATGTACTGGTCTGTGGAGTATCTGTGCTGTCTTTTGTTAAGCAGGTTGTTAGGGTACATATAGTTAATTATTCTGTGTATAAAGAGCTTTTCGAGGGCTTTAGCTGGAATATTGATCAGGCTTACAGCTCTAAATTTTTCAATATCATCACTCTCTTCTTTGCCGAGCTTTATAATTGGGACAATAGTTGCATTTTTCCATATTTGAGGAAAACAGTCTTTCCTTAGACATCCATTGTAGATTGCTGTTGTTAGACTGGGAAGAAGGTTGATTACTTGCAGGAAGATATTTACTGTAGTTCTATTTCCTGCGGGTGCTTTAGTTGTGTCCATGTACTGTAGAATGGATTTTATTTCATATGAGGTAATGGTTCATCATTCTTTATCTTCTCCAGAGTTTAGGTATATTTGATTCCAACTGTTGGCAGCACTTTTCATTGCTGGCAGCATTAACCTTCTCAATTTCCTCCTTACTTTTCGTCTCAATCAAAACTCTAGCATTCAAAGTGATTTTAGTGAGAAAATTCCTCCTGTGTCAGTGGGATTTATTTTAGATTTAATAAAATGTTTATCCCATAAGCTGGAAGGTTTGTTTTCCATTTGACCATCAATTTATATCACCTTTCCTTCTCATCATTCCTCGCAACTTCCGAGTAGAGCTTCTGATCACTCCCACCATATGCCACATCCCTCCCAGCCCAGCTAAAGCTACTGACTTCATGACCTTTTCCTACCAGATGATGCCACCTGGTTGAAGTTTATCTTCCTGCACTGTGCTAGTGCCTTCTTCGTCTTGCTAATGTTTTTCTCTACCACTTTATTCTGCTCTATTCTCTCATCTAAGTTAACTTTCAAGTTGATGAATAGATTTCTGATAGCACTTACTGTTTCAAGCATTTGCTTCTTGAGTTCTTTTTTCATGTTTCCACTTAATTTCAGTAACACTCACTATTTTATATCCTGTCTTATTCTATCCGCCATCTTTACTCGTCCTCAGGAGAGAGAGATAGATTTATTTATTTGTAATGTACTTTCTGAACTTAGAGTGTCAGCTAGAATCACAGTAATTCTATGCAGCATATACAAGTATAAAGCATTTGCAAAACTGTGATTGAAGATACACTACTCGTTCGAATTCATTTACTTTTGACACTTGTAGAAATATTTTGTTGTATTATTGTAATAGGACTGTGGACATATAAATCAGTGGACGATAAAAGAAAACCTTTAGTGTTTACATTAGAATATTTGCTAATATTTTAATCAGAATTAGGACCCTGAAATTATATGCTAGAATGGTGATTGTTATTTCAATCAAGTACCTATCAATGATGTCCTGCACAACACTGCATGTATACAGCAGAGAACATGAGCCATTACCTCCCACCTCTCAAAACCAAAAACCTGGCATATATATAACATTCCATGTGCGTGTAGCTTGAGAATGCAGGCAATAAAGTTAGATGTCTAGGGATCACAATCAGGATTATGTATGTAAATTAATTAAACATAATCTCATACACTTTAGGCTTATAGATCTGTGACAGTGACCATAGTATTTATACTTGAAGCATGCAATGGAAAGCAATTTCTAAGCTACCTGTGATGTCAGTATTACAACTCTCTACATTCATATGTGTAGGGGGAAGTTCAAATGAAAACCTTAAGAATGTAATAAAACTTGAATCACATGTAGATAGAATTTTATCTAACTGAAAGTTGAGGGTAGATTCAGCTTTAATAATTTAGTAAGAATGTCAGAAAAAGGTTTCTGTTTATACCAACTATAATTTCACCACCACTTTAAAAATGAGACTATTTTCAGAACTCCCTATCAGCTGAATTGAGGTTAGGCTTAGCCTTCTTTCTTATCCATGCGTTGATGTGTTCATTTAAAAAAAAAAATATTGGAAAGCCTGTGTGCATACTCGGTTTTCTTGATTTTATTTCTTTAGTCATTTAGGTATACATCCCTGCCGACGGGTCTTGCGTTTAATCTAATGAACAGCTGTCTGGTCGTTTGCTTCATCCTTCCATTTTCTCCCCCCCTTTTTTTTTGTGGTGTTTAACGCCCAGTTTTACTACTTGTGGCAGCACCGCAGGTGATGACATGGTGATATATAAAATGAAGATGGAGTACTGGTGGAATGCAATGGCAGGGGAAACTGTAGAACCCGGAGAAAACCCACCCCTGCGCTGCTTTGTCCACCACAAATCTCATATGCGGTCGCTTGGGATCAACCTGGGCCGTCTAGGTGAGAGGCTAGTGATCTAACCACTCGGCCACAGCCCGGCTAGTTTTTCTCTACTGTACAAGGAGTATTTTTTAATTTGTATTTATTTTGTACAAACCATACATAACCTGGACTGCCCTTGGAGCTTGAGAGCCAACTTTTCTGTTCATTGGACACATTACTGAATTCCATATTCTCTTGATTCTTTTGTATTTAATAACGCTTTAATCCATTCTGTGCTCTACTTTCTTATTACTCTTGTACTGCCTAATTGGATCCTTATTGAAACTTGACTTAATCTCTCTTTAACTACTTCCGCACTTAATCACATCACTTTCCATTTGTCCACATAAAATAAATTGAGTTTTATTTTTGAATGCTCTGTAATACGTGATGAAAAATTGACATTTTGACAAAACAAGTTGAACTTCTAGCAGCACATGTGGGGGACTAAAGTAAATGGCTGGCAAATGCCAGCTGAACAGAATTTTGATACAGACGACAGCATACCAACTATGGAAATATCAAGTAATGTGTCTAGTGATAGTGAAAAAGTGTAGCAGACTATGCAAACAGTGAGGGACATAAATGGTTGTGCTACTCTGTAATGAATTCATAATAAAAATGAACCAAAATGGACTGAAGTAGTGACAAGGTGTCCAGTGACTGGGAAAATGGGGAAAAGTCAGGGAATTTAAAATTTCTGAAAAAGTCGGGGAAAGGTCAGGGATTTAATAAAAATATTGAGAAAATTGTTAACGTTTTTGTTTTCCCAATACTTTAAATTCGAGATGGCTATTTGTGGCATGGGCACAAAATTGCTGAAACCGTTAAGAATTTCCCATGTGCATGTGCCATTGTCATGGCAATGAGCCTGCTGACGGTGAACTGCGAAAGTTCCAGGCTCGTATTAGCGCCACTGTGTGCTTACGAGTAATGGTATTGTTGGCTTGTAATAGTAGAAGAAAGACCCAAGTGGGACTCAATCCTCAAAAATCAATGTAAGAGAGAAAATTGTTGAAAGGTAAGTGGTTATTGATTATTACGTAAAATTATTTAGTATAGTGCATTGTCGTTTAAATTAAGTACATTCTCTTCTGCCAGCTGCCATTTTTCTGACAATGTGATCTAATAAGTTTTGCCCTTTGCCACTAGATAAATTGTAATGTTGCTTTGTTTCATTTTGGTTAATCTTTTTATGTGTATTTTAGTGCAAAACAACTACACTAACTCAAATATAACGCCAAACATAGCATTCCATGTGCCAACCACTATAGACAACATTTTTCTTGATGCAGAAAAATTTTCCAAATTATATAGTAACTCCTATTTTAAATGGTATGTCGGACCACGATCCTCAGATATTGGCATTACCTGCCACAGAAACTAAACAGACTGATAATAGGAAATGCATCATCATAACAAGAATCATTAATGAAAAGTACATAAAAAATTTTAAACTAATGTTGAAAAATGTACTAAAATCTATGCCATGACAAATTTGATGAATTTCTCAAAACTGTGTTGTTAGCATTTGAAGCTACTTTCCCCCCAAAAAATATAAACTCTTACTGGTTAAAAACCTTGGATTACTTCTGGTATAAGAAAATCTCGTGCAAACAAACAAAATTTGTCCTTACTATATCGCACAAATAAGAACCCAAACATTAAAGCATATTACAAAACATTCTGTAAGATACTCAAAAAATTAATTATCAATGAAGCAAAAAAAAGTCATTACTCACTAGTTATTGACGAATCAAATAATAAAATTAAAACAATGTGGGACATAATAAAATCTGAAACTGTGAGAGGAAACTTAAAGAATGATATAGCTCACATAACTATTGGAAACGAAGAATTCAGTAATCACTGTGCCATTGCTAATGCCTTCAACACTTACTTCCTTAATGTAACAAAAAACATATCAAATAGATCCAATCAAAACACGAGAGCATTAGAAATGCTAAAAAGAGCATACCCCAATATAAATTGTGGATTAAAATTGCACCACACAACTCACAAGAGAGATAGAAAATATTATTTCTTCGTTAAAAAGCATCATTGGGATGAAAAAAGTACAAAATTACTAAAATTTATATAATTGGCTTCTAAGATACATGGGGTTAAACAATATTCTTTCATCCATCCCAGTTTAGATGTAGGAAAAAAATGTCCACTGTAAATGCCACATATATGCTAACTTCTAAAGTAGTAACAGCCTTGGATAGAATAGAATTGCCATTAGGAGTATTCTGTGATTTAGCAAACGCCTTTGACAGCATTGATCATAAGCTATTATTGCTAAAGTTAAAATTTTATGGTCTTAGTGAGACCACAATAAATTGATTTAGATCTTACCTAACAAATAAAATCCAAAAAACCAGGGTAAATGACTGATTCTGAATCGATGTCATTACCAAAGGGGTCCCTCAAGGTTCTATACTTGAGCATTTGTTGTTTTTAATATTTATAAATGACATGCCAAGTAATCTTGACAAGGAGCCAATGACACTAATGTGCTTGTGTCTGAAAATTCACATCAACAGTTAAGAGATTCTGTCAATAAAGCTTTTGAACAGCTCAGTATTTGGTTTGAGGCAAATATGCTATCATTAAACTATGATAAAACAAGTTTTATTCAGTTTAAAACTAAGCATAAGCAAGTACAGGAATTATCAATCAGATACAACAATTATACTATAAGCAAAGTATCAGATACTAAATTTCAAGGTCTCCAAATGGATGAAGAGCTCAGTTGGAGAAATCAGATAAAAATAATGTTACCAAAACTTGGCAGTGCATGCTTTGCATTAAGAAATTTAAAGAATCTGCTTAACGTAAACACCTTAAGAGCAGCATATTTTGCCTACTTCCACTCGCTGATGAAATATGAATTATCTTCTGGGGCAATTCAGCACAGAGTAGGCAAGTGCTAATAATATGTATTATTTGTGGCATTGCTTCCAGTCATTCTTTATGTCATTATTTAGAACCCAAAAATTTCTTACTCTTGCAGGTGCATACATTTATTCTCTGCTGAACTATCTTGCAGACAATTATGATAACTTCACAACAAACCTTGCGGTGCATAAGAACAGTTTTAGGCAAGCAGGTGATTTACATAGACCAGTAAATAACTTGAAGTTTTTTTTAAAAAGGATGTTGCTACTCTGCAATAAAAATGTATAATGACTGCAATAAATGTATAGTGATATCAAGCTATTAGGCTACCACAGTCAACATAAAATCTTTAAGAAAAGTTTAAACATTTTCTTATATACTCACTCCCCATATACCGTTGAAGAATTCCTTAATATCCCTACAAGTAAATGTTAAATGTATGGCAGATAATACGTGATGCTATGTAGGTTTACTCTTGCAGTGGTGATGGCTTAAAGAAAAAAAAAAAAACTATTATTAATTTTCTCTTCACTTTTTTATTAGAAAGATAGAATGAAATAATAGTATTATTGGTGATGGGTGTTCTATTGGTAATGATGCATGTTCCGTTTGTATGACGTGTTCAACGTCCCGAGGCTCTTGCTTGCAGTGGGACCAAATGAACAAACAAGCAAACAATAGCAGTGTCGTGTTTACTGTCCTTAACCACTAGAGAAATTGGGATATTTCCTTGTTTCATTTTGTTGAAACTTTTCATGTGTCTTTGAGTGCTAAACAACTAAAATAATCAAGCTTGCCTGGGTGGTTACGTGTCTGCCTCACATTCAGCAGGTAGCGAGTTCGATTATCGCTAAGGGTGGGTTACCCAGATAAGATTTTTTTATCAAGATTTTCCCTTATCCTGAAAAGATAAATGTTGAGTAACTTTAATCTCTCTGGACTCCGAGCTCATTTGAGCATCATTTCACCAATTTCATTCATCGTCTGAAATGACCAAACCAGGTTAAAGGACTTTTAAGCTAAAAAAAAAAAAAAAAGCAACTATAATCTTCTCAAACATAGTGTTCCATGTACCTGTTAAAGCATGCATCATATTTACAAGCTATGGTACTCATAATCAGCATTTATTTTTAATTCCATATTACGTACATACTTCTGTATTTTAGTAATCTTTTTACATGCATTTTTCAAATTGAATTCTTTGTGCTTGTCCACATATACAGCTTGAGTTCATGGTAATTAGAATGTCCATTTCCCACGCAAGTGGTCCAGAGTTTGAATCTCGGTAGTGGCTTGCTTATGCCAGGATTATGATGAACTTTGTAAAGTGAACTTAACTTGAAACTCTAACACCTTGTATTAAATATAGCTATTTAGGATTAACTATGTGACTTAACTTAGCGCGATGTAGTTTCCTGATACGGTAAGTGAGGGTAGATACTGATCGGTGTGAAGCGTAAAACAAGAGTTGAAAACAACTACCATCAGGAGCATTTTCTGTTAATTTAAGTGCATCCTACTAGACCTTGAATTTAACAGCATTTAACTTCACGTTACATCCCATCATGTTAAGTAAAGTTCATCATAATCCCGGCATAATTTCCTTCCTATTACTGTAAAATGGGTTGAATAGCAACAACTTTGTATGTTTCGCTGTGCATACATGCCATAGAAGTTAACCTACAGTTACCAAGATTTTACTTACACACTAAACAATATGTGCCATCACTTAACATAGGTAATGGGAAGGAAAAATTTGACTCTACCAAAAACTTAGGTTGTCATGTTAGGTTAACCCTGAATGGCTGTGTTCAATACAATGTTTTAGACTTTAAAGTTATGTTGCGTTAAGTACATTATAATCCCGGCATAGGAGTTTGCCAGTGCCAAACTTTCATAAAATGTATAGGTATGTAAAATGATTTCATATCACTACTCAGTTCTGTTTGTTACTGTATTTTGATATTGTTTGAAAAGTTCCAGTTTGATTCTCACGTATGTTAATTTCATTGCATGGGGGTTGGCAGGATTGCACTGCAAATTGCAATTCTGGTATGATCCTGGGAAACATTATCGCAAATAAAAGCAACTAATACTTAAAACGTTATGCAAAATCGGAAAGCTCATATTTTGCAGACAATAAGTTTTTCTCAAGAGTAAGATTTTGTCTGTAATTTATGGCCTTTCATTTATACAGAGTTAGATAATTCCTTCAATCTACCATTAGCTCCATATCCCGTATTTTTATTATTATCACTGCCGAGTAATGCTTGATTTTATGCTTTTCAGTTTCTAATTTGGGGAAGGGGGAGGTTCCTGAAAGAGTTTTTTGAGTTTATTTGAATTTTAATGACACATTTTATCTTATAATAAATTCTTCTTTGGTTTAATATATGTGACACATTTGTATTGTAAGTACATCATCAACTACAAGGCAATATCCTAATTACTTTTCTATAGCTTAGGGGGAAGCTTGGCCCCTCTAAATGATGTTACTGATTTTTTTAAAAACTTATAGATTGTTTTCATTTATGGTTTTTAAAATTGTTTACTTTTGTTGTGAAATAAATATAAACTTTGGTATTCCTAGATACCTCTCTTCAAAATGCAGAAATCAGTATTTCTCTTTTTGCTAAAATGTTTTCAGACAGTGTTATAGCAAGAGAGATGAAGTTGCATTAAGGCAAAATATCTTACAGCATTGTATTTGGTTTAGTCAATTACTTTAAAGAGGAGCTACAAACATCTGTAAAAGGTAACTTGAATTCTGTCATTGGTTTTTATGAAAGTCTTAACAAAGTTGCTGAGAAAACACAAATGGACCTAAGCATTCACTATTGGGATGAAAATATAAATTCAGTAAAGGCTCATCATTTGGGTTCAGTTTCCTATAGCAGGCTAAGCCAATCGACCTCCTTGAAGCATTCAAGTTGCGTGTCCTGGGACTTGGCTTTTTCTAAGATGCTTCCGTTACCTGTGGACGGCCCTAATGTAAATTGGTTCTTTTACAAACTTTTAAAAAGTGATATTAATGCTATTCTTGGGCCTGATGGTCCAAAAGTGCTGGATTTGCGGTCATGTGGACTCCATATTGTCCATGGAGCTTTCAAAACTGGCATTAAGATTACTGGCTGGAACATAATTGAATTTTTAAGATCACTCTTTAATTTGCTTAAAATGGTTCCTACAAGAAGAGGACATTATTCACAGATTACAGAGTCTTCCTTATTTCCCGTACAATTTTGCAATGTGCGGTGGATTGTAAATGTAAGGGCGGCAAGACAAAGCCAAGAGATGTCACCATCACTGAAAAAGTATGTGGAGGCTGTAAAAGGGACTGAAAAGGAGCCTGCTTTTAACACTTTTTAGATGGTGGAATTATGTGTGAAGGACAAGCTCCCTCTTGCTAAGCTTGCTTTCTTTCATAGTTTTGCTGGAACCATTTTTAACAGAATTCCAAACTGACTATGGTACCTTTCTAATACAATAGCCTCCTAAACATCATCAAGGGAGTTATGACTAATTATGTCTTGGAGAAGGAAAACAAAGTTTTCAAAAACCTTGTAAACATAAAAGAAATAGATTTTGGATATTGCACAAGATCTGCACTGAGGCAATGCCATAGAGTCAATGACAAGCAACTTTTTGAGTTCTGGAAGGATGTTAGGAATTGTTTTCAGTCGTTTGTTGTCAAGAAAGGTCACCCCTAAAATGCCTTCTGACAGAGGCACTATCTTTCCTAGACCCATCATATATAGGAGCCAGGCCTGTCATAATATGTCAAAAGCATTTGACATTACGACTCAGTCAAATGTATTTTCATCAAGTCAGGCTGAAAAGGCAGACAATGAATTTAGAGAAATCATCTCAAAACCTTCTTTCAAGTTTGAATGCATTAATTGCATGAAGAAGGAAATAAAGCTAGACACATTTTGGATATCTGAACTTCAGGCATATGAACATATGAGAGTTGTAGTGAAAAAGGTTCTATTACTTTCGCATGGAAATGCAACTCTTGAAAGGGGCTTCTCTATCAATAAAGGAATCCTAGTGAAAATTTGAAAGATGAGTCCCTCATTGCACAAAGGATGATTTTTGACTCAGTCTGCAACATTGGTGGAATAGGAAGAAATCAGCTCAGAATCAATCCCTAGGAAAATTATCTGTGCAATGAGAAATGCCTACAGCAGATACAAAGAGGCTGAAGCTGACAGAAAAGAGGTAATGTAATTTTTTAAATATAAATTTTCTCATTATTCAGCAGTAGCATTACAAAGGTTAGTGTTTTTCAGTGTATAATTGGTTTTGGTTGTCCCATTGTTTTGAGTATATAAATCATAAATATATGTTGAGTTAAATGAAAAGGTGACATTATTAATATTTATTTACTGTAAATGAAGATAAATTCTTTAGCAAATGAAATATGACTAACAAATTCACCAGTTTGTCTTTTCACTAAAGTTGTACTTCAAAATATCTTTAACAATACATTAATTCATGTATTGTTCAGTAATTGAATATCCATAAGAAGCATCTTTTATATGTAGCGTTTGTATTAATGCATCTTCATTTTGATATTTTTCTACATAGATCAACTAATTATTCTTTAAAAGTTAAAATTTTACAAATACCTTATCTCATGAAATATATGCGCTGTTAATAAACTCTTAAAAACACATTATTGATGGTCACTAGTTTGTTTGGGGTGTTTTATTTGATTTAAATGATTTGTTCCAAAATTATTTTTACTGGTAAGATGGTTCCATCTTGTAAGTAGCAATTATTTCTTCCTTCAGGCTATGACAGAGAAAGATAAGAGGGCTGTGGAAAAAAGAAGAGCACTCACAGAAGTAAAATTGTTAGAGGCCAAAAAAAGTTAAGCTTCTAAAAGATGCTCTCCAAGAAGCAGAAGTTTTAACTAAATAAATTAAAAAGCTTAGTAGAGTGTTAGGCATGAAATTCTGACAGTGTAAATAATGTTAATAAATGTAAATATTATTTTACAGTGTTGTGTATAATTTATGATACCTATGATCTCCAATTATAAGTCAGTAGGCGAGTTACTAACTTATTAATTTTAACTATTAATTGTAATTAAGTGAATATTATAATGTAAGTATACTTTATTGGGCTTGTGGGTGTTCATCTTCCAGATGTTTCATCTGAAGCTTTGCTGAACATCTTTAGTGACATGGCTGAAGTACTCTTTGCTAATATTGGCAGTGGCTTAGTGCGATTAGCAAGAGAATACTTCAGCTACACCTCTGAAGATTTCTAATGCATTTTGAATGAAACATCTGGAAAAAGAATGTCCAGTAGACTATAGACAACAAGCCAGAGTGCTTTTATGTGTAATGACACTGACATGAAATCCTACTTTTGTTTTAATTGTGTTTATCTTAAATGTTACTTGTTTTTTCCGGTCAGCAAACATGTATCTCATGGCAAGGAAATCTGAGGGAATTCCTTGAGGATAGTTTGCTGGGTACCCTGAGTGAAGGAAATAAATAAATAAAGCACACTAAAAACCTGTATTATATGGTGCTAATCCTATAAATAAAGTTAGAGTGGTTCCAAAACAACCAAGGAAGAAGACTGTGTTTGTCAGTAGGTTAGTCCCTGATGTTACTGAAGCAGATTATCCGATTACGTAAAAAAGTCATAAGATAAAGTTGGCAAAGGTAACAAGTTTGAATTCTAAATACGATACCTATGCATCTTTTCACATTGAAATTGATGAAGATAATTTTAATGAGCAGTTTTGACCTGTAGGTGCATTTTTCAGCAAATTTTAGTTTTAAAACACCAGAAAATTTTTCCGAATGACTCAATTCACATAATAAAACATAGGTTTAAAAATTGAATATTTTTTTGCATAAACATTTCAATCATTGAGAAATAAACTTAATGAAGTTGACACATTTCTACTCACAGCTAGCTATAACGTACTTGTGATCAGTGAAGATTAGTTATATGAAAATGAAATTTAGCTCTATAGTCTTAATGAACACTTTGTTGCAAGAAAGTTTTATAGGGAACGTATCTTACATGGTGGCGTATGTGTGTTATTAACAAATAGTCGAATGGATGGAATATTTTAAAGGACTGAATGGGGGGGGGGGAGTATAAATTAGATAGGAAATTGGGAAATAGGTAATAAGTATGTAGATATACTGCATGATGTAATAAGAAGCGAAGAAATAATTCAGCAGGTGCAATTAATGAAGAGAAATAAAGCAACTGGAATAGATGGAATCTCGACAGAGTTCCTTAAGCAATACTGCACTTAAGTAAATGTAGTTATGGTTCTTAGAAGACTTATTTAGCACAATTAAAGTGAAGGGTTATATACCAGAAAAGTGGTGGAAATCAATCATACATCCAAAATACAACGGTAAGGGTAGTGTTGATAAACCAAACAACTATAGTGCATTGCATTACTATCGAATGTAGGAAATATTTTTACTGGTATTGTGGCAAGTAGGATACAAACATGGGTTGAAGATTACAATATTCTCTCGGAATTTCAGAAGGGCTTTAGAAAAGGGAGGAGAAAGCTGATAATTTATTTATTATAAGAACATTGGTTGGTAGATAAATACATGAAAGACAAGAGAGGAAAGTTATACATGGCTTTTATGTATTTAAAGAAAACATACAATCAAATAGAGCTACAATTGTTGTGGCATATGTTGTTGAGCAAAGGAGTGAGTAAACAAATAGTACACACCCTTAGAGCATTATATAAAGAGAATACCTTTTTTATAAGAGTGGAGGAAGGGGTTGCAACAAGAGAAATGTCTTAGGCAAGAGTGTAAGTTAAGTCTGATCCTATTTAATTTATATGTAGATGATGTATTAATGGAAATTGGGAAGAATAATAATTCTATGCCAATAATTAATAATATCCAGATTCCAGGAGTACTGTTTGCAGCTGGTCTAGCTGTAGATGCAATTACAGTGAATGGCTTAAAACAATCATTGCAAACATTAAATACTTACTGTAAAGAATGTAGTTTAAAAGTGAACCAGAATAAGACACAGATTGTAGTTTTCAAAAAAAGGGGGGGGGGAATTGAGCAAGTATGAAAAATGTAAGATTGAAAATAAAGAAGAGTACATGGTAGTGAGAGAATGTATTTATCTAGGAGTTAAAATAGATATTGGTGGCTATTGGGAAAAAGAAAAGAAATTTGCATTGGTAAAAGGAAAAGGAGCTTTATCAGCTATTAGAAGTTGCAAATACAAAGTACCTATGGTTAGAAAAAGTGTACAGTGTGGTGGTTGAGGCAAAAATGCTATATGGGATAAAAGCATGGGGATTAGGAAGAGGATGGGAAGTCAGATGAGATGCATAGGAAATTTTGCAAAGAAATGTTTGGGTTACAAAATTCAACTGTTAGGCAGGTAGCACAAATAGAGCTGGGTAGAGTGGTAAGCAAGGGAAAGATTATGGAAAGGGCATTGACATTTTCATATAGAATATTGAATTTGTATGAAAGGAATTTGTTAAAACAGTGTTTAGTATATCAAGAGAAAAATTTAAAGGGTAAGGGAAAACTGTCTTGGAAATGACATGGAAAGCAGTGGGTTAGGGGAAATGTGGAGAAGAAGAATAAAAAATAATGTGAAAAATTTCTCGAAGTAGGCAAGGAAAAGATTTGAGGATATAGAAATACAAAAGTATTTAGTGAGAGCTGAAAAGAGATCTTAAGTTTTTCATATACCAATGAAAGACTCGTGGGGAAGGGAAAAGTATATAGATGTGACAAATAAAGAGGATCGAGAAGGTATTGCATGGATTAGAGCAGGGGTATGGAGATTAAAAGGTTTAAGGAAAGGTATTCCTCAAAATCAATGTCCTATATGTGGTGGAAATGAAGATATGGAACATGTATCATATAAATGTAAAGGGACTGAAGTTTAGAGAAAAGAGTATATTAATAAGAAATGGTTTAAGATAGAAATGTATCGGTAGTTGAAATATTTCAGAGAGACAGTAAGAAGATTGGACAATTCTTAAATAAAGTGAAAAATAAATGGATATGGACAGTAAATAGAGACAAAAATGGTGTAATAAACTAGAATTAAGAAACTATTGAAAAGTATGAGTATGAGTGGTAAAGAGCCAGGGCTGAACACTGGTCATATTCACCTGTATACAGCTTAGCATAAATAAATAAATAAATAAACCAACAGTCTAGAGGGATACTCAGTGGGTAAGGTTAATGATCAATCCATGGATCTTCATGCAATATTCCCAGCAGTCAAACTTGAAAAAATAAACACTGCAATAGTTTCATGCTACCACTCACCCAATGGAGTTTTGTATGCTTTTATTGAAAGACTAGTTAAAGTATTGGAAATTCTTTTAGTTAATATGAAAATAAAGGTAATTTTTGGTGGAGATTCTAATATTGATGTAAGTGTATGTTGTTCCTTTGTTAATCAAAAAGTAATATTTTAACATAATATGGTCTCTTAATTGTAAACAATGCTCTTACCCATAACGATGCATATCTAGATAACATTTTTACAAATTTTCACACTTCAGAATTTACTTGTAATGTCTTTGATCCTGTAGTTTCTGATCATATGTGAATTAGGTTTGAAGTAAATATTTCAGAATTAATTAGTAAACCATAGTAAATATTCAAGAGAGGTTAGAGTAATAACTTGGAGTACTATAGGTAAATTCTTAAATTGTTTGAGTATCATAGAATGCGGTTTGTGTTTGTATCACAGTAACGTGTGCTTAAATGTTAATGTTTGTATGGATTTATTCTCTGCAATTGGGTGCTGCCTGGTGACAGAGTTAAATGTACAAAATCTATTTACAATAATAATCTTGCAGTTAATAATAGTAAATCATATTAATAATAGTAAATACAAATTAATGATAGTACAACTAACATACGATACATACATGGTTTTTGAAGTACCTAACTACTAATTATTCAGTATAACAATACTTATGTCAGTTACCGGCATGTTTATAAACAGTTATTATGAAGCCTCAACTTTAATGGTTACAGAATAGTTTTGAGATCCGTAATTACTTCACCATATTTACTTGAATTTTCTAACATTTACTCTCTTTAAATCATCCCTAAACTTCTTTAAGGTCAGAAGGCAGCCCTGAAAGGCTGCTACAGGCAATTCATTTCATTCTTCAATGGTTCTATTAACAAAAGAAAATGTTCCTACTTTGGTTCTGTACCTTCTACCCATATTTTTATACAAATGATTGTTTCGTCCATAGTATGCCGAGTTTTCTAACGTCCACCCATGTATTTAGACCAGCATAAGCTTTAAATGGAACAACTAACCTATGTCTTTTACACCTAACTTTTAGCGGCTCTCATTTATTCCTTTTGCCTTTCTTAAGTCCAAAATCTTTAACTCTCTTTATGAATTTTCCAGCCCTTCTTTGTATTTTTCCCAGTGAATCAGTTTGATTAACTCTGTATGGCATAATTGGCCACACTAAGGACTAGTAGGCAATTTTCATGAACTTTGCACTCCCCTTTTTCAGTATTCTCATTACAAAGTACAATGTCTTCCACGCTTTCATAGATGTAGAATTTATCTTATCATGCCATCTGGCATTACTTGAAAATCACACTCCCAAATATTGCAGATGTCCACCTGTGGAATTGTTCCCTACCCATATGATAGCTATGAAGAACTTTTCCTTTAGTTGTACTAAAAACAATGAACTTAATTTTTTCAGAATTAATTGCCATTTTGTATTCGGCGGCCCTTCTATTTATTTCATTTATGTTATCCTGAATAGCAGTGTCTTGCATGTATTCTGAAGCTTATTGTAAATAATACAATTGTCTGCAAACAGTCTTATTTGGCAGCTAATATTTATAGTTATATCATTAATAGAGATAAGAAAAAGTAACCGAGTCTTGGGGCATGCCTGAACTTATAAAACCCCTTTCAGACAGGTTTTTTACCTACTCTTACTCTTTGTGACCTCCCTTTCAAAAAACATTCTGTCTGTGATACTATGTGATTATTGATTCCTGTTTTTGCTAGCGTCTGGATGAGTAAATTATGTGACACTACGACAAAAGCTTTGGAAAAGTCCATCACCACTGCATCAGTCCTTCTCCCTGCATCCACCTCATCTGCCAAATTCTGAAATAATCAGGTTATTTGACTTCCACACAAATACCCAGATCTAAACCCATATTGCTCTTCTTGAACCATTTCTTGTTTTCTAACTCCTTCTGTATGTATTCTGTAATTAAATCCTCAATTACTGTACACACTACTGAAGTTAGGCCCAACAGGTCAATGATTATTCCTGTTTTATTACCTTCTTTATAAATTGGATCTGCAATAGCAGTTTTCCAATCTTCTGGTATAGCACTGTTGTTAATTGACATCTTAAACAATAGCATTTGATAGGGAATTATGGCTTCTCCCCTTATTTTAAAATGTCTGTAGGTGTGTTATCCGGTCCTCTTGGTTTTACATTCTGTAGCATCTTGATCCTTTTGCATAATTTGGAATCCATTATTTGAATAAGCGATTCTCCACCATCCCCAATTTTCTGTTCAGAACTATCATCCAATTTATGAAAACCAATACAAAATGTGAATTTAATATGTTGGCCTTCTCCTTATCATTTACTACAGCACTTCCATGAACTTTAAATTCTGGTATGCCATTTTTATTACCCCTGCGTAATCTCCTGTAATTGTAAAACGCTTTCCCACCATTATTTTCCCCATTAAGGATTTGTTCTAAGAACCGTTCCTGTGCTTGCAACTCTTCAAACACAGTTAGTTCTTTAAATTTATTAAAATGCCATTCTGATTTCCACCTTTTGTGATATGCGTGCCTAGTGTTCCATTTAAGTAACATAATGCGTTTTGCATGAAATTCTAGATTGGCTTTATTTTTCAAAACTTTAAAGGGTACATGTGTAATATTTGCTTCTGAGGTAAGTGTTTTGAAATTAGCCCATGCTTCATTTACATTAGTGGAAGATTGTACAAATGTCCATATTGTTCACGTAGAAATGCTTGGATAGCTGCCCCAAACGCTCTTTGGAATTTCCAGCTAATAGATGATTGCTCTATTTCAAACTAGCTGTTCGCCCCTTGCAGTTTATTTTTAATTGCACACAATAGTGGTCACTGATTCTTGGTAAAACCTTGCATGCAGAAAACAAAGGCTAAAGCCTGCATAAGAATACTTCCACTAAGGGTGAGTTCCCCGTACCTGCTATAACCCTGTTACAAAACCAGAAAATTCCTAGATTTTGAGCTTTGCCTATTAACTGACCATCCCAGTTTACATTTGGTAGTTTTATATCCCCGGCTTCAATAACATTTTTTCGCCTTGCTGTAGAGATTTTCTCTTAATTTATACAGTGTTTTATAATCAGGTTTGTCAGGTGATTGGTAGCAAGCTGTTATTGTTATATTATTATTCCCTTCATTTTCGTGATCAATAATTTCAATTGCCATAATCTCTACATCTTCTTCTACCCACAGTACTTTGCTGTTTAACTCTGTCTTAGTGTGAATAAAAATTCCCCTACCCTACCATACCTGTCCCTCCTGTATACTATGCAATCTCATCTGAAAACTTCTGCGTTGTTTATATCAACATTTAGCCATGACTGTACCTATAATGACATTCGAATTGCATATTTCCATTATATTTCAAAATTCTACAATTTTATTCCTGATAGTTCAGCAATTTACCTGTAACAGCCTTAAGGAATCAGCCCCTGCCTGTGAAGTTTCATTTCTCCGAAGTTGGTGTCACTGCTGCTCCTGCTGCCAACTTTGAGAAACTGCGCATCCAGTCGTTCGCCACCCATGAAAATGCTTTGTTTACTGGCATCATCTTTCTCCAGCTTACATCACGTCAGCTCAAAACTCCACTAATGGGATTTTTGCTGAGGGAAACAGCTGTTTTTGTCACATTAAGTAAGTCAGACATGTCTCCCGAACATAGTTATCACGTCATTACTCTCAACATGTATCACAATTGTCCAATAACTGCCTTCTGTCTCCTCTTGCTTTTTTTTTTTTTTTTTTTTCGATATACTCCGGCAGACCATCAACCCTTATGCCAGGATAGTAAGCTACCTCTGCATTTGGGTTCCCTACCTGCCTCACAATAGAGTCACTATCAGACAAGATTTTCACTATCTTTACTCAGCTCCATCAGTTATCTCTTTTCTTCTTCTTCTTCTTCTTCTTCTTCTTCTTCTTCTTCTTCTTCTTCTTCTTCTTCTTCTTCCAACCTCTGAATTGTATCTTCCATGCATTGGAGCTTCTTGCATAACTCCTGTGCTTCCTCTTTGCTCCAGTTCTGATTTTCGGTAACTCTCAGCTCCCTTGCAGTCCTTACACACCCAGTTTCTTTCAATGTTCTGAGATCCCTCTAGGTTTTTGGCAGCCAAAATGATACATTCTCACTCAGCTGTTGCACATAAGTCTGGTCCTCAGTGTTTTGTTGCAGCTCCCACATTGTACAGCAGCCACAGTCCCTGGGTAATACTATGTTTGATATTTTATTACATTTTTGTGATTTATGTTTTAAAATTGATAGGTTTGTCAGCAGTCAAATAGGTGTCAATTCCTAAGTCTTGTTTCACATATCCTCTTTAAGTTCATGATTGAGCATGTGTTGATGTTGCATAAAATAAATAAAATCTATACAACTGAAATCATTTGACAAATGTATTTAACTGCAAGGAAAGAATTCAAAACAAAACTTTCTGCATGAGTATAATGAGTTTGTAATTAATGCTGCCAATAAATGTAAAAAAAAAAAAAAAAAATGGGACATATTTAATAAGGTGTCAGGGAGGAATGTTTATAAATTTTGAAATTAACATAATAGCAGAAGAGTTTAATATCTACTGTGTTCAGTGTTTCTGAAATGATAAAAGAAATACAAATAAAAAGTACTGATATGTATCTTGACTTTTTAAGTGATGTGACATCTGTTTGCAAGTTTTATTTGAAAGCAAGTGATTGAAGAAGATGTTTACAGAAAATTATGAAATTCAGTAATTCAAGGAGTCAGAATTACTATGCTTTTAGTAATTATTTATGAAAGTTAAATGTCTCTTATTTATTGGGTCCTTTGGTACTTAATGTCAACCAACGTCTTAACCAAGTTAAGTTTCCTGAGCCTATGAAGATATCAAAAGACATTCCTCTTTACAAAAAGAAAAACAGATCATAAGTTTCTAAATTAGGTCAGTAGCCTTGGTTCCAGTTATTTATAAAGTAATTGAAACTGCGCTTTTAGATCACTTTGTTTTATATTTTGAAAGTAGCAAAATATTTAGTGAAGAACAATATGGTTTTAACTTAATTGGTCTACTGTTTTGGATATTGAATCCCTTGTAATTGAAGTACTTCATTCTTTTGAGAACAAGCAGATTTTAGCAGTGTATTTATGTGATCTTAGTAATACTTTTGACTCTTGACCCTGCTGCTAAAAAAAAAAAAAAAAAATTAGAATACTATGGAATAAAAATGAAAAACTGTCTGTAATTTGATCATACCTTAGCAACAGAAAGCATTTAGTCTTAATTAATGGCCAAATGTCTACAGTTCGAGATGTAACTATAGGAGTGCCTCAAGGATCTGTTCTGGGTCCTTTTCGTTTCATTGTAGCTGTAAATGACTTGCCCGCTGCTACTTCAGGTAAAGTGATCTCTTATGCAGATGACTCCACCGTGCTGAATATTCTTTCTGGAAGCACTTATGATTGGTCAAATACTTGTGATTAACTGTCTGATTGGTTCAGAGCAAATGCCTTGCATATGAATAAAGAAAAAACACAAACCATCTTATTTATTTTAAAAGATAAACAAAGTAGAGAACAAAAAGTTAAACTTCTCGGAATATTGTTGGACAACAAGCTTTCCTGGATATTCCATATAATGGAAATAATGCAAAAAGTTGTCAAATGTTTTAATTCTCTTAAGGAGACTTAGAATTTGTTTTTCTATAAGCACTTTATTGACTGTTTATTATAGTTTATTTCATTGTCATTTAAAGTATGGTATTTTGCTCTGGAATAGCAGTGGGGAAGCCAATCAAATATTTTTGCTCCAGAAGAAGGCTCTCAGAATAATATGGTGATTCTTGGCAACATTGTGGACCTGTTTTTAAAGAATTTTGACTTTTAAGTGTGGCATTTTTGTATGTATTTGCATGCTTGAATTTTGTTCATCTCCAAAAGAAAAATGAGGTACTTTTTTCTGACTTACATATCCACGATACAAGGGGCAGAAATAACTTGGTACTACCTAAATTTCACTTACTGAAATTTTTTGATTTTCATCTTCATCTTGGAGTGAAATTATGTATTAAACTACCTTTAAATGTAAGACAAAGTTTAAATGCAAATTCATTTAAAATTAGCGTTAAAACAGAATTAAGCGACTGAATTTTACAACATAGCAGAATAATTAAATACAGATGTATTCTGATGACTTTCTGAGGAAACCTATGTCAAATGGTGAAATAAATTATCATAACATTATCACTAATATGTTGTGGTTCTCAGCACCCCATTTTATACTGGGCATTAAAGGTCCCTAAATTTTGCTCAGAGACCTTCAGACTTGAGGTTCTTTTATGTGTTGTAAATCTATGACATATGACCAATAGCTTTACTTCCCTTCCAAAGGAAGCCATGCTAAGGATTTTTATGCCCGAAAATATTCATTGCACTCTGCCAGATATGAATACATGGCCTTGGGAACCAGAGACAGCATGTTATCACTAGAGCATGGCGGATGACCCACTTGTTCTCCCATTTTTATACACTTCATTCACACTGCACTTGCCATTGGTATGTGTACCTTTAACCTTTTTCTCCGTCTAATATCTGCTGTGATTTATATAATGATTTTAAATTTTTATCCCGTGCGACATCAATCAGGATTTAGTTTTAATTTTGTTTATCCTGATGGCTTCCACCATCATAGTTATAAGTTTTAAAGATTTTTACCTCAAGTGAATTTTACCCTGTGGACTTAATTTTACTTATTTTTTATCTCCTTTTTACTCCATTGTTGGCTATATTTTAGATGCATATGGGTTTTGCCATTAATGGTTTTATTATCTTGGGTTTATAACTGACATCAGTTGTTATTTTATCCTTGGTTTTTTTTTATATATCTCCTGTTTTACCTCTGGTTTTTCTTGCAATTGTATTTTACAAGCATACTAATGATCTTAGAAGTTGAGCACCCTTAAATACTAATCATCATTATCTGCCATGATGGTATCTGTTTCTCTTTGTTCTTGCCGAACTTGCTCAATATACTTCCCTTCTATGTGCCATTGGTCTGCCTCTTCATCTTTCTACACAGGTAATGTGTCTATCCATTCCCATTTCATTTTTTCCCTGTAATACACCCATACTTTGTGATTAATTAAATCCTTCCATTTCATACACTTCATAATTTATACTTCTCACTTTGCCTTTTGCTAATAGTTCTGATAAATTCCCCTAAACTTTGGGATTGCCCCCCTTTGCTCCTTTTATTCACTAACCTGCTGACCTGACTCCTTCCTGCTTTGACAATTTTCTTCCCCACTTCTTTCTTCCCCTCCTTTAAGACTCTACCTCCATTAGCTCTGACATTTGTTTTTCATTACCTCCCCTTTTGTCTCCTTTACTGGTCACAGTATTATGAGCTCTCTTTTGATGATGTCCATTCATTTCAGGTTTTGGTGCTCTCTTCTGAGCTTTTGCTAACACCATTACTTACTTTTTGCTTCCTGCTTCTTGTTCAGATATTCCTTCTGCTGTTTTGCCACTAATCCATAATTAGAAGTTTCTAATAGATGCAATTTTACCTTGCCTGTGGGCCATTATTCTTTGTTCAATTAATCCCCCTAATAATTCCCTTTACTGATGATACATGTCTTTATTAATGTAAATATTGGTTCCTTCTGTGTCCTTGCTTGACTTGTATCCCTCACCATTTTTGTACTTCATCATTATGTTTCTCTTTCCAATTCTAAAAGCATCATATATTTCATAATTGTTGACTTCTATTTCCTAGGCCTTTGCCAAATAATTCCCTGATTTTCCTTGTACACATCTCTTACCCCTTTTTCTTCTCTTATCAATTTATCAGGTGAAACCTTTAACATATCTTCCATTTTTTCAACTTTTCTAATGTTTCTTTCCCTTCTCTGGTTGCTTCCTCTTTTTTATTATCCTTTATTACTCCTATACTTTGCACCAACACTTGTTCCAAATCTTTCAAATCCCATATTATTTCTGCTGTCACTTATTCCCTTCTTTCTCTCATCTGCAGTGCTCTTCAACATATATCTCAGCCGCGTCATGGCCGAGTGGTTGGACCATCTGCCTCTCATCTAGACAGACCGGGTTTGATCCCATGCACCGCATGTGAGATTTGTGGTGGACATATTAGCGCAAGGGTGGGTTTTCTCTGGGTTCTCCATTTTCCCCCACCATTGCATTTCACCGGTGCTCCATCTTCATTCCATGTATCACCAGTGTCATCATCTGCAGTGCCACAAGTAGTAAAAGTGGGCATTAAATGCTACCAAAAAAAAACAAAAAACATTCTGCTTTATTTCATTGCTAGTTCCTCACTCATACAAGCAGTAAGCAAGGACCAGTTGTCTCTGTGCATGGCTGATATTAGTTAGGTCTGCGTAAAGTTAGCCAAATGCATATCATACTCAAATGTTTTCCACTACATTTTGTAAGACCTATTGATCAGGGGAGACACTCATTAACTGCCCTTGTTAAGCTCATGATTTTGGATCAACTTGTTTTATTGATTGTTGAGGTAGTGGAGACCTATGCCTAAAAGGCCTCTGTGCTGCTGCTAACCAACTTAAGGAGTCGTTGCCAACCATTACAACTACAAGATGTGTCTTGCTCTGGAAGATCACGTGAAATTCAGACTTCATTGCCCATGGGCTCTCAGACTCCCCAGAATATGCAGTGTGCAGAGATATAGCATAAGTTGCCACAGGGCATTTGTTTCTCTAGTTGCTATGGCAGTGTTGCATTACTCGGTTGATTTTCCTTCTTGCTGAAATTGAATATCAAAAATGTTTTTATTCTGTAGAAGTATGTGTTATTTGAACTAATATCCATATCAATATAAATGTAACTATGCATGTACTTCTTATGGAAAAATAAACTTTTAATCTGCTATGTTCTTTTGCAGGTACAAGAGTCTGATAGCTTACCAAAGCAGATCTGCTTGACCTGCCTGACAAAACTAGATGCTAGCTATGAGCTGTACAATGTAAGCTTAAATGCAGAAGTAATTATAAAAGAACTCATGAAGCTTAAAGCACAGACCATCTCGGGGAAAGTACTCTCTAAGGAGGAATTGGTAAGTAAATTGCTTGATCAAACAATAACGTTTACTTATCTAGGAATATTTACATTAACTTCAGATCTGGTTCACAATAACTGAGAACAACAAAATCAATAATGTCTCGAACTGGTAAACACATGAACTAGCCAGCAATATATGGAAATTTAAAGCACACCACCGCATATAGTAGGTCGCCTAAAAATAGGAATGGGACCTCAATACTCTATATATGTCTTCTACTTTCAGATAAACCTTTGATACTTTTAACTTATAAGTTTTTCCTGTACTGGAATTTGTTGTGTTTAACTTTATGCTCTTCAGGGTGGAAGGTGACATAATTTTTTTAAATTGTGAAGGCACACATTGTATTTTCTGTGTTTTCATAAAAAAATATTTTCCATAAAGATAATTACATTTTATTTTCCACAGTATTCTAATACAGAAAATTCTTATAGATTTGTGTATTCATTTAAATTGTTAAATAGCTTGCTACAAAGGAAAATCCCTCCAACTTGATATGGCTGATGCCATCAAGTCATTTATGGGTAGACTCAAGCTATGTTTGCATTAGCTGCTGAAACCAAAAATGGATCATTTTCCATGTCTGCAGACATCATTAAGCCAAAAGAGTCATGTTATTACAAAATACAAATATGTTCAGGAAATTCATTTGGTGTAGTTCAGAAATGGCTTTCAAGATCAAATGATATGAGTGTGAAAATGTTAATATTTGAAAATCCTTATACAGTCAAACAAGAAGAGGCTCCACTAAACCATCAACTTGAATCACTAAATAAAAGATGAATGCACAGCAACAGGAAACTAGTTACGGAATTATGGAAACTAGTGGATACAATCAAGATTAATTAGTGAATCAATTGCTTGACCTAAAAATCATAAAAGAAAAGCACCTAACATTTGCCATCTTCAGAAAACCTACGAACACCAACAGTTTAGACAAAATACTTAGAACCATGTTCCCACCAGCATGCAGTAAGTATTAAGCTGGCATTTACTAGACCCATCATTTGTACTATCTATCCGCTTCTGACTGCTGACCTCTTATGCACTGATGTAGAAGATTTAGTTTCTCAGCTACCAACAGCTTTTTTGTTGGTAGGTGAGGTGAATGCCCATCACCCACTTTGGGACTCACCTCAAGCTTGTGCAAGATGTACACTAATTGCCAATTTCTTGGACAGTAACATCCTATCTCTCTTGAACAGTTTTGACTTCTTCGATAGTTTTTCACACCTAGACGTAGCTGTTTGTTCTCCACAGTTAGGAGTTTCTTTACAATGGAATAATATCTGTGATTTAAATTGTAGAGACTGCTTTCCAATTATTAGTCTCTTATCACCAGATATACCTATGTTTCACACATTTACCTAGATGGTGCTTAGATCAAGACAACTGAAACCTTTACTGTCGTTAAGCTGTTTTTAACAACACTGAGCACAACTCTGTGAATTTGTTAGTAGACAGTATCACAGAAGTCATTCTTTCAGCTGCTCAGCATTCAGTTTTGCGTTCAACTGGCCAACCCCCTTCAATTTCTGGTACCTTGGTGGACCGGTGAATGCCAGAAAGTCATTCATGTTCACAGATATGTTGTAAGGTTTTACCAGCATCACCCTACATTGGATATCCTGCTATACTATAAGAAGATGTGTGTCAAATCTAGACAAATTTATAAGCATAAATATAAATAAAAATCTGAAAATACTTCATCCTGGTGCCTAATTTCTTAAATTGGGATATGATTTTCAAATTCTTATATTTATTATCCAAAATATTTTATTCCAAGTTTGTTTACATTTCTCAGATAAAACGTGACGCTTTAATTCACTATCACTGCTATTACTAGATGCCACAGGTGACTTACTCTTTATTTGGATATCACTGTTTATTAAATGACACAGGGGACTTACTCTTTGCTTTTACACCTTATCACCATCACTATTTTTTATTAAATGCTACAAGGGACTTATTCTTTGCTTTTACACTTTAAGTACCTATCACAAAAACACTTCACTCACATTTTTTTGTTGCATTCCGCTGAGGATCCGAAGTAGGCCACCATCCCCTAATCCCATGCTGCTTGCTCCTTGCTGCTGTACTCTCCCTCTGTTGTCTGCCAGAATTTGGAAGACTGCCATCCCTTGGAAAATTGCCGCTCTCCCATTGTCTCCATCTCAGTAGTCATGCCACATTCTTTGTGGTATATTGTGTGCATTAATTTTCTAGTGTTTTCTTTTAACTGCAATAAAATCTCTTCTTCTGGTTGTGTTATATTAAGTTTATTAATTTTCTTTTTTCCTTCTTTTGTTATCTATATTAATTTTATAAAATCCTTTTCTTCTTCTTCTTCTTATTCTTCTTCGGGTTGTGTGGTACTGAATTTATAGATCCTTTTCTTTCTTCTTTCAGGTCATCTACATTAGTTTTGCAAACTCTTCTTCTTCTTCAGGTTGTGTAAATTTAATTTGGTAAAACCTCATTTCTGCTTTGGGTCGTTTACGTTAATGTTGTTAACTCCTCTTCCTTCTTCTTTAGGTTGTTAGCATGAAATTTGTAAATCCTCTTCTTTCTTCTTTAGGTTGTATAATATTAATTTGGTAAATCAGCGTCTTTCTTCTTCAGGTCGTTTATATTAATGTTAACTCCTCTTCCTTCTTCTTTTGGGTCAGCTATATTAATTTTGTAAACTCCTCCTCTTCTTCTTTGGGTTGTGTAGCATTAAATTACTAAATTCTCTTCTCTCTTCTTTCAAGACATCTACATTAACTGTATGAACTCTTATTCTTCTTGTTCAGTTGTGAAATATGATTAAATTTGGAGATTCTCTTTTTTCTTCTTTGGGGTCGTCTATGTTAGTTTTACAATTCTCCTCCTGTATTCTTCTTTGTCTTCTTCAGGTTGTGTATTTCAATTATTAATTAAGCTACATTATCCTGTTCCTCTTCTCTGCCACTAATCTCCCATTTTCTTCTTCCACTCTTTGTATATAATCTTTATGCAGTTCATTGGGTCCTCTCTTTGGTCATACTTGGCATCCTGTTGTATAATTTTTTCTCCTTTTAAAATTGTTCATTATTAATTTCATCATGAGCATCTTCCTTGGGCTCATTTATGTTAAGTCAGTGTCAAGTTTTGTATTATTAATATTATTATTTTCATTACTTTGTATTACCACATTTCTTGTTCTAATTGGACTTCTAACTACTTCCGCAATTTCACCATTTCTTACTGCTTCACCTATCCTTTGTTTCCTGGCTATTTCACTGGTTTTCAAGGCTATGTTAATTACAAGCGTCAATCAAATATAAAGAAAGAGGACTTACTTTCCTAAACTCTTTTATTTGCTGTCAAACATTTACAAAGTACACATCACTTCTCTACAAAGTATCCTGCTTTGGATATGTCCAGCGTAATGGCAGTTTCTTGATGCTGTCACCATAAAAAGAATGGGCCAGTTGCACACAAAGCCTTCCAGACCAGCGTCATTCTCCCAATGCCTCATTAAGTTGCCGAAAGAGATGAAAATCACAGGGCAATAAGTCTGGACTATATGGAGGTTGGTCAAGTGGTGTCCAACTCCACTGAATCCTCTCACAGACCTGCACACGTGCTAACTTCTGTTCTTCAGTCAGGAGGCGAGGGACCCAACTGGTGCACACCTTATGAAAACCTAAGCTGTTTTTATAGCATGATAGCTTCCAAAGCTTAAGCCAACCAAATGAGAAATTTCCGAAACTGTCAAACGAAGATCTCCGTCAATAAGGTTCGAATGTCCTCCTCCTTAACGCTTGTCCTTGGGCGATGATCATGACACACGAGTTGTTGAAAGTGTTTCGTCAAAAAATCCCAGAGCCATCACAATCCACACCAGAAAGTGCTAAAATCATTAAACAAAAAGGTGTTCTACACAAGAGCTGATAAAGAAAATAAAATAGTTGTGATGGACAAATCAGATTATGTAAACAGTATGGAAAAACCTTTGCAGTCAGAAGAATATGTGGAAATTCCAAGAGATCCCACCCCAAAATATACAAAATCATTACGTGAAACTTTAAACAGTGTAAACTTAATCAGTGATGTAAACAAAAAGAAACTAACTCCAAGTAACCCCATCACACCAAGAATATATGGACTACCAAAAATACATAAACCAGGAAATAAAATGCAACCTATTGTAAACACCATCTACTCCCCTACATATCAACTAGCAAATTGGCCCACAAAACAGATTCAAACTCTACCGCAGTACAACAGTTTAAGTATAAAAAAATCCTTTCAATTAATAGAACAAATAAAACAAAAAAACCTAAGTGATGATGGCATGTTGGTTTCGTTTGATGTATTATTTTTCTCCAGCATTCCAAGAAAAAAAACTACTTTCGGTACTTATAAAATGGCTAACTACCACAAACATTTCTGGTGAAATAGCAGAAGGCTTACTAAAGCTCACACAATTATGTATTGAACAAACCTACTTTAGTTGGATAGATAGAGTCAGACTGAAAAATTCAACGCCATAGCCAAAATTTGAACCATGGATCTCCCAGTCTCTAGCTGGTTGCTCTACCACTGAGCTACCATAGCAACATGCTGGCATGACATTGAATTTTTCAACTGACTCGCCGTTTCCCGGTGCTCTCAAATTATTTTGAGATGACAACCACAATGGTGACTTACAATGTTGTAAGTTCTTAAATCCCAGGATTCATAGTATAGTCAACTAATGTTTTTCACACAAGCCCTGTGTAGGATAGGAGTTGAATAGGTAGATTCAGATTGAAAAATTCAACGCCATAGCCGGGATTTGAACCATGGAACTCCTGGTCTCTAGCCGGTTGTTCTGCCACTGAGCTACCATGGCAACATGCTGGCAGAGCATTGAATTTCTCCACTGAATCGCAGTTTCCCGGTAAACCACAAAATGTTCTCAAATTATTTAGAGGTGACAACCCCATCCAGTCCACATTCCTTCTTCTTCTTTTTCTTAGTTTTTTAATCGCTAACTTAACCTCCGATTTGTCAACTGATGTAATACATTATTGTTGTAACTAGTGCTCAATTCAAAGTGTGTAATTACATTCTGAAGGTTGTCAGTTCCACGGTCGTCATTCGTTAGTAATTTACTTAGTAATAGTTCAAAACTTTTCAGGCTTATTGTTTTTATCCAGTCTACATTTGTAAGTGTATTGTTTACCTCATGTCTTCAATTGTTCCATAACAATTTTGTATGGAATTCCCCATATATTATTTTCCAAATTTTTACTTTCTCCATATGCACTATATACATAGTGTATAGAGAAAGTATTGCACTCCACCAAAAATTCGATACCAAGATTTCACCGGAAATATATGTTTTAGGGTCCCCAATATCCAAAAAAAGCATTTCCACAAAAAGGTCTGTGTGTGTGTGTGTGTGTGTGTGTGTGTCCGTGTGTCTGTGAACACGATAACTCAAAAACGAAAAGTCGATAAAATACCAAACTTGGTATTTAAGTTTAGTATCTTCCAGGGATGCGACACGAAGCTTTTGAGAAAAATCCTCCCACTCCCAACTACCCTTTACATGGAACTTTTTTCGAAAACTTTGATTTTCTCAAAAATGGCTCTAACGATTTTGATTAAAATTTCGGATATTAAACATATTTACCTGACAAATGAAATGTATATCTTGAATTTTCTGGGAATAGCCTCTGAAGAGTGGTTTATTCTGGATGAATTTTACTAAATTTTGAATGACTGCTAAACCGTAAGAGATGGACAAAAACTTACTACACAATAAATGTAGAGCACTTTAAAACACAATTTATGTTATATACATTCTTTTCGTGGAGTTCGTCGTTTTTGTGACATTCCTTATTTTTGGTTTCTGCTATGAAAAACGTATAATTTTCTCATACAGGAACTTGTCAACTCCTATCCATACAAACAAAGGAACTTCATTGACATAGCAACCAGCTTTTGACTATCACTTTGACCTACGGTTGTCCCTTATTTCGCTTCTACTTACAAGGAAGCGAGTAATAAGACTATTTCTGCTAATTTTTTTTGATTAGCATAAAGTAAATAGAAGTATAAGCTTTTTAAGAATTATTTGTTGCAGGGATATGGAGAAAGTCATGTGAATGGTACACATCAGATTTTTTCTACAAAAAATGTTGCCATGATTTGTGTCTGGTTTCATTTAATAGTTGTTTAAATTTCTGCTTTGCTTGCCTATATCTGTTTAGATTGTTCTGTTTTTCTTGTTCTACCTTTGACAGTTGGTATATTTTTCTTACTTTCCTCATTTTTCTCCTTGCGGTTTCTAATGCATCAGTCCAAATTTGGTCTGTATATTTTTTTTTAATTCTGGATCTTGGAACTGACAATTTATAGCATTTGTAATTGTTTTGGTTAAATTTTCAGCATCTATATCAACTGAAGCACCTGTGTATTTTATTGCATTATAAAAGTTGTGTTGTAATTTTACCCAATTTGCCTGTGAAAAATCCCTCTTCTCATTTGATACTTTTGTTTCAAATGTTTCAAATAAGACAAAGTTATAATAGAAGTAAATTAATCGGTGGTCACTTAATGTAAAATCCTGAACAACTTTCCAATTACAAATTTGTTGTATTATCACATTATTGCCAAATGTTAAATCAATATTTTTTTGTGCTCCATGCCTATTTTCAAAAGTTGTTGGATTTGGAGGTTCATTTATGACATTCAAATTTAATTCCAAAACAATCTCATTTTTTTTTTTTTTTCCCCCCCCAGGTCATCTTTATTTATTTATGTATTTTTTTTTTTTTTTCACTAGACCAACAAGAGCAGTTTGCATTTGCTTCCAAAGTATGCAAAATCTCATAATTTATATGCAATTTGTGAATATTTCAAATTTTCTCTGTATACGAATCTATCAGATGGCTATATAGAAAATAATAATTTCCTCAGATGGCTATATAGAAAATAATAATTTCCTAAAATAGTTTTTCCTGATTCATTTGTAATTTCTAGGGAGATGCAGTGTGTGTCAGTTAGTTGTTTTATATTTCCAACTTTTAAATTTGGATTCATCATTACTATGGCCATCACAGCTAATGACCCTTGCCATTACTGGAATGTGAGTTATAGTTCCATCAATGGAATACGGTTCTTTAATACACAATATATCTAGACTTAGTTCGCATATTTCTCTTTTTAGTTCCGACATTACCAATTCACTTCTTTGGGCAATATTTGTGCTTTTTTAAAGTTTTGAAATTTAATTCTCTGCAGTCTTCCATTTCGTTTCCTAAGTAAAACGTATCCTGCATTTGCAAAAGTGTTTTTTAATGCTGTCAGAAAGTGTTTGTCCCATTACTTCCCTGGTAAGTTTGTGAACTCTAAGTATTCTAATACTGTGGCGAGTAAGTGGATGTACAGGATTGTCCATTTTTTGTTTAACCAAGGGTTTATTTGTTTCTTTTCTTTTGGAGGTTGTAATTAATGTTTTTATTACAGAGCCAATAGTATTTTCTCTTTTTTTACAAGAAAAAGTTGGGTAGGAATTTGCTTTTAAGGAATTTTATTTTCGAAAGGTGCTCGTTTATTTTGTTTAGGAATATTCGGTTTGGTGGAATTTTGGACAAGAATTTTAGGGTAATTGTTTCCATCAAGGCATGTTAATACATAACAGTTGGGCCATTGTTGGCTATAATCAAACACAATTCTACCATAGCATATAACAAAATGTGTAGAAATTTCCTCCATGTTCAAATTATCACTTCTTTTCTTAAAAACTTGTTCTAATACTTTAGAAATTCTGTCCGATTAGTTGTTATATTGTGTATTCTTAAATCCATTCTATCAATGGCATTGGTTACAGGGAATATAGTGGGTTCTCCATTTTGATGTAATTTCCTAACACAATTAGGCTGCTAGTAATATTTGTCTTTCTTATAAACGACTCATTTGCATGTTAATTTCTAGGTGTGTGTAGATTTTGCTGTCATCAGGATCGGGCGATGCCCTGGGTCCAGGTGAGTGCTTCCGGCTGTCGTTGCATGCCATGTGCTCTAATTGCAAAATGGTTGTTGTCCTCTGTGTTATTTCCATTAACTGTAGTTTCTTAACTATCTCCATTTATTAAATGTACTTTTTTGTTTTTATTGTTTGTATCATAATGCGTTTTATTCTCTTCATTTGCTGCTAATAACCTTTTCTTTTTCCGGATTGATTTAAGAAAAATTCCCCATTGATTTTGATGTGTATTTAAAATTTTGTCTGAGTGTTTACTTCCTTGTCATCTGTGGAATTATCTTGCAGTATAGCTTCATAATCAACAGTTATCTTTTTTCTTTTGTTATTTGTGCTAATTTTTTCCTCATGTTTCATTTTATTTATTCTAATCTTTGGTAGTAATTTAGTATGATCTTTTTCAAAATGAATATCTTTTTTATTAACTTTGAAAACCGTTAAGGATGTTTGTCTTAATCCCTCAATCTTTTGAACTACAGTAAGTGAATCTTCAGTTTCAACTACCACATCTTAATTTCCTTTGCATTCCTGTGAGCATTTTGTAATTTCAATGTGTGTTCAATAACTCTTCTCAAATTTCCTCTTATTTTGCTGCATGTTTTCCTTTTTGATTGTTTCTAAAGTTTTCCACAGTATGTATGAATTAATCATAATTTGTCTTAGATATTACACATTCCCAAAATAATTTTTATGTTGTACAGGCCTGTTTGGCTTTGCCTTTTAAAACCTTATTCAAATTCCTTCCTATCCATTTGTTCTTCAAAATTTTGTTTATATAAATTCTCTTAAGTCCTCTCCTTTGTTGCCTGCTAGGACATTGCATACAATCATAAGAAGGTTTCGCTTTTTTGGTTTTTCAATTTTGATGTCTTGGTCTGAGGTTATCATTTGCCAGTATTTTATTTTCATATTCTTCAGTGTCTGTCTCTATAATAACTGCATTTTTCCTGGATTTCTCATATATTTTATTCTAATTTTTTCTTCTGTCAGTTTAGCTGTAATTTGTAACTATCTTTTGTACTTCCTTCACATCCTGGCTTTTTGTTGAAGAAATAAACACTGCTTGTTTTTTCTCATTGTCTTCTGTCAATTGGCTGATTTGGTATTTATGGCTGGCAAAGCTATACTTGTGCAAAGACATCATGGGTACTTCTACTTTACTCTTTTCATAATGCTCTGTTACTGCTTTAGTTCTTTCTTTATGCATCCTTAATTTATTAATGTATGTTGATAGAGCTAACATACATCTGTGTACTTCTACTTTACTCTTTTCATAATGCTCTGTTACTGCTTTAAGTCTTTCTTTATGCATCCTTAATGTATTTCTACTTTATTCTTTTCATAATGCTCTGTTACTGCTTTAAGTCTTTCTTTATGCATCCTTAATTTATTAATGTATATTGATAGAGCTAACATACATCTGTACATTTTTTTCTTCTCTATTGAAATCCTACCTTCTTTGCCCAATAACAAAGTTTCCATCTCACCTATTTTGATATCTACATCCATTTCTGAGCTAATCATTTTGTTCATTTTTCCTTTGTACCTTTCTTTTGCTGCCATTGGGAACAAAACAAAAGAATTTTTTGGTTTACTCACAGACGCCTCTCCTTTACTTTCCATAAAAAGCCATTACAAGGGGAAAAACTCCCAACAGCTTTTATGAAGCAATGTTAATAAAATAATATAATTTAAACACAAAGCATTAACAGGAATTCAATATTAGATGCTGACGGGCGCATGCAAGCACAATGCCGCAGCAATATCACAGAGGTGATGGTTGTGCAAGGAAATTAGAGAGGCTGCTACACGCTTCGTGTTTGTTTCACTTTGCACTTATAATAAAGAATGTTACTGATTTTATATCACTATTAACTATAACACTGCTTAAAGCTTGCTTAAATACTTAATGTATACAAGTCTTATTTCTTCAGCTCTAACAAACTTAAACTCACTATTACATATGTACAATAGCTTAGTAATCAGAGCGCTGCTCGGTAGCACCTGCGAGAGTGCAAATTATTAAGGATAGCAAAAAGATGCCATGGAGCAAGTTTGTAACTTCCTTTAATTGACAAGCTCCTTCCTCTGTCATAGGTGATAAGTTAGGCATGCGGCCAGAAAATTGACTCCTGTTTCAGTCGTTGATCTAAAAGCAGCTGCAGGTTCTATTGTTATGTTTTACAAGCTAACATTTTAGGTAGTGTTTTTGTTCAGGTGTCTAGCTCAGACAATTATTCACCAGAGTTTCTTCTAGTTAAGGCACAGGTGGCACCTGAAGGATTCTCCTTTCATTCTGGAAACTTTGAAGATTCCAGTCGCTTTTTCACCATTGTGGAAACGCACTTTCATCTTCGCAAAAAATGTGTATCTGGACCAGATGGCATCCATGTCCAAATGTTGAAATATTTCTCTCCTTCTACAGCAAATTTTAGACAATATTTCTGCTTGGAATTCTAAAAATGACTGTTGTTTCTTAACTAAGAAGTCATTGTGCATTCATTCTGGTGCCATAGAAAGCGTTTGCCGCCTTTTCTTTTACTTGGTTCAGCTTTACTTCCATTTGTAGAGAAGGCGAGATTCCTCGGCTTGGTATTCGATCAGAAACTTTGCTAGTCGCCACATATTACTCAGTGGAAAGCATGATGTGACTATTCTCAAACATTTTACAGATAATAAGTGGCAACTCTTGGGGAGCAGATAGGAGCTGGTTCTTTACCGTGCACTGATCCGATCCACGTTAGATTATGGATGCATTGTTTATTTTTCAGTGTGACTATCTATGCTGAGAAGGTTAGACACTGTCCATAATCAGAGCTTTCGTGGGGTTATTTGAGTTTTTCCGACCAGTCGAGTTACCAGCCTCTATGCTGAATTGGTAGAACCACTTCAACGATGTCCTGTTAGTGTTATGTGTGCAGGCTTAAGTGCATGCATATGCATCCAATGCTCATCCTTTTTTTTCTGTACCAAGCTGGATGAACTTTATCACAATCTATTACTTAGTATGCAAGTTTTCGCTTCCAAGAACTTCTTGGGAGGTTTAATATTGAAAAGCCTAGCATGTTCTCCAAGGGGAAGAGAATGCGCTCACCCTGGTCACGTGGTAAATCCCATGAAGATCTTGGTATGACAGCATTTGGGGAATCTGCTAAACCTATTTGTAGTATCCATTTATGTTTGTTTAGAATTTCAATCAAATTAAAGTGGCCACATTTGTATGAACATTAATAGAAGTAAGTGTATCGATGGTGTTGTATGTGCCTTTGTTGTTGGTACTGAACCCTAATTTTGGTTTGCCTAGTAGCACATGCATTTACTCTGCAGAGCCATTCTCTATGTTTGTCATCGAAATTTGGGTGTCTGCTTTATAATGAAAGAATCCCTTAGTGCACTTCAGGTAATTCGTGAGCTGTGAAACTACCATCCTTTCATGCAGCACATTCAGAATACTTTATACATCGTCTGCAGACTTTGGACTTGTTGTGCCGAGAGTGGTGGTGCTTTTGCGCTGGCATGCAGAGTGGTCAGCTCTCTGCTGCAACAAGCTTAGAAAAGCAAACTGGGTAACCTCCTCTTGTTTATTACCGTTTTGGATGTCTTGGCGAGTGATACTGGAACGGTATCTCAGGCTTTAAAATTTTTATTCCAACTTCTGTGTTCAGAAAGGATATGATTCTATTTTGATAACTTTTATATGCAGGTGACCTATATATATATATTTTTTTTATTCTTTCTTTCAATTGCTTCATTTGTATAGCCCCCTTTAACATCAATGGTCATATCGGGGCTTTCACTTGTGAAACTGTAGGTTCAGAACATTAGGTTAAACTTTATATTACTAAACACACGCACATTCACTTTCACATTCATACTTCCAGACTCTATGGGGCATAGGGAATAATTCCGTATAAAGAAAAATTCCCCAACCCAGCCGGGAGTCGAACCCCTGACCTCTGGGTAAAAAGTCAGCTTGCTGACCACTCGACCACGGAGGCAGGTACACTATCTATGTTCCATAGCTTCCACTAGTTTTAGACTGATGTCTATGAGTTTGCTAGCACTGTGTTTAGTTTTCTTTTTACACTGGATTTTTATCCCTTGTTTTAAGTATTTTAATTATTATTATTTTTACACCTGACCATTTTATTTTTAACGGTGCCAATCACCTATCAGTTTATGCCCTTAAACCCCATTCAATAGCAACATCTTCAGACAGAAACAAATAAACAGTTACCAAAAATAGAAAGAGAGTAAAAGAGGTCAGCGCACTCATTCCAAAAGAAAAAGAAAATGAGCATTTTAGTTAACATACTACCCAACAGCCTTCTACAAATTCTAGAGAATTTCTAAATGGTACATCACTTTGGCCTGGAATAACAATTACTCCATTCAAATTAAAAATATGACAACTTGTAGGAAAACAAGCCAATTGAGCTGCAATGACTAAAAAAAATACTTTGGGAAAACTAAAAAAACATAGCAATAAGAGCAAAGCAACACCTCAGAAACTTAAAACCAAGCAAAAGCAATAAAACAAATCAGCAGTAGCTTGGCATTTTTGGAAAGATCAACCCACAATGAATACAAGTGAGGAGGTGACACGCAAATGCGAACATGTCCATTAAATACAGTTTTTCACAATCGATAAAAAACGTATCTCAACTATACATATGAATTAAAGCAACATATTGATAGTCAAACGCCTTTATTGTGTATCCAAAAAACAATTTACGTGTGTGAAATAAATCTAAACTGAAAATTTTCCTTTAAAAAGTACATTTAAATATGGACATGTTCTCGTTTGCATGATCCATTTTGACATGTTCGCCTTTGAATGAATTTCGAAAGGCTAATGACTTGCACGTTATTGAGTAATACTTCTTATAGTATATCAGATTACCTATCTATAACATTTTAATATATCATATCATTAAAAAAAACTATAAACTCACTTTGGTAGCTTTGGCTTTGTTTGGAAATTTTAACAAAGTTGTGATATTTTGCTTTTTTTTAGAATCGTTTAATTACATAAATTAAAGCATCATGACCAAAATGGAATGATATCAACAATGACATGGCTTGTTATTAGAAAGGTTCTTGAACCAACACACTTAAACAAACAAATCACAACCATCTTCTAAACTGTCAAAAGAAATTTCATCTGTCCCTGTGTTGCACGATGTGGGAATAGAGTCAATGATGGATGCATACCATCTTGCATCTTGGTGATTTCTCCGGTCTTCTCCAAAAATAGTTTTCAATAAACCATCAACATCTTTCTTCTTAGCATCTGGGATTGGATGACTGAGGGGTATTTCAGGTATTGGTTGGCAGAAGAGTTTCTTCATGGTCCATCCGCGTTTCAGAAGAGATTGCCACTCTAGTAGCTCTTGCTGGGATTTGTAGAATGCAGTTGCATCCGCATCAATATGAATGTTTTCCATAGCTTGACACTTTTTAATGAAAATTTGTTTCATTTCACTGATGTGATCTAAATTTCGTATGCCTTTAGATAGTGATTTCATGTCCATCACTGTCCAATTTTCACCATGATATCTTACTTCACCCACTGACTGATGTCAGCAGGTAAAAAACTGTGTCCCCGAACTGGAAAAATGAGGTGTATTTCTTCAACAGGACCATCACGTATTCCAAGAAAATACATGAGTGTGTGAAGCACGACATTGTTCTTGTTTTGAGCTCAACCGTCACAGAAAAGTTTCAGTACAGTTTTTCTTTAAAATCGACAGATTTTAAAAAATGCAATAAGACTGAAGCCATATCCGCTGCACCACGGCCTGCCAAATCTTCTGTCCACGTGTAAAATACAGGGTTCTCTGATTTCACACTGACAATGCACAAACTGTAAAAACTTATCTGCATGGAGTAAAATGCTTCTTTGTCGGTGGCTGGACCTGTTGCAAATCAAAACAGAAAGCCATGTCTATTCATTGTGTTCTCATAAGAGTTCATAGAAGGCATTTTCCCTTTTTTTGTGGACCTTTTTCTGTGTGATAAGTTGTATCTTTTCATTTTTTGAAGCCACCTTCATTTGCTCATCAATTCTTGCGCAGAAACTGCAAATATCTGAAACAGGACTTCTAAATCCAATGTTATATTCATTCACGAATATTCTACGGAATATAGATGTAGACACTTTGTTGTCATTAGCCACAGATCTGTTGTACAGCGCACTTATTTTCTTTATACTTAATTCACTTTGCAGATACAGCCGTTGTGATTTTTGTCGGTTGTAATGACTTTCAATACAATGCAGATAGCCTGTAAATTGTATAACACTTTTCTTTTTGTCTGCAAATTTATGACTGATACGATTTCCACCTCTATATTTATTTATTGCTTTTCCTTCTTTTGTTTATTTTGTTTGCTATACTATTCAGCCGAGTAGATTTCATTAGAGTAATATGCATGAAAAATTTCTTGCACACTGGATATACTATGTTTCCATTTTGTGCAAATAGAGTGTAGTTAACATTAAATTTGCGAGGTTTACTTTCACCTTCATTGTTTCGAGGTCGCTTTCTGTGAATATTTTTCAGCGACATCATCCGTGCAAGCATCCTTTCTTGAGCTGCTTTATCTTGAACTTTATAAATTAATTGCCTCAGGTGCACTGCATCTCGTGGGTGTATTTCCCGACAAGAGAACTGTTTATTTTGGTGTGTACATGCATGTAAAGAATGAAAGCCTCTTGGTGCAACACACTGTTTCCCTTTATCCTTTTCACGTTGCGATTCATTCCTCTTCCTCTTTCTGCTATCCTTGCTTGCAGTCTTCACAAATACACGTTCTTCATATTTCACTCGCTAACTAAAGGCTGACCTAATAATTGCTGCTACTAGATATTAGAATACAATATTACATGAGAACACAGAAGCGCGACAATAATCATACCAGCTGCTCTGCGCGGGAATGCCTGGCCTCGAATGGAATGGAAATCACGTGACTTAAACCACAGCCTCCTATTGGTTGTATGGACTAGTTCTTCTTTGCAGGAAATTTATACGTGGACATGTTCGCATTTGCTTTGAACCACGCATTTTCACAGGCTTATATCACAGAATATATTCGGGTTTGCTTCAATAGCAAGATGTATATACATTCCGCTTATCCTCTAATTGCCATTCCACAACGTAACTCAATTTTTTTAAATTTTGGACATGTTCGTGTTTGCGTGTCACCTCCTCAAGTCAGAAAATAATAAAAATAATAGCAAGGGAAAGAGAGCTAACAGTTTGTGTGAATACAGCATGCTCCCGATTATTTGTGTGCAGATTATCCGTGCATGCCCCCCATCCCAAAAAAAAAAAAAAAAATATTATAGATTGTTTTTCTTTAGCAAACAGCAATAAAGGATCTGCTACTTGACAAGCGCTACTTCCATTGTATAAACGATCAGCACATGACAACAGTGTACCGTTTCCATTGTTGTCAGTGTCCCTGTTCCGTGTAAATTAAAAACAAGACCAGTTTTTCTGATGTTAAGTGTCTTGATTTCAAAGAAGCAAGTTAAAAGAAATTTGAAAAAGAGATGGCAAAGAAATGAGACAAAAATGTGTGTTGACATTAAAACAAAAATTAGAATTGAAAGAGTTGAGAAGGAGGAAACTGTTACAAAACTGAGTGCTGATTATAAGATTGGAATCCAGACTGTTCAGGACATTAAAAACAAGCAGAAAATACAGGATTCTATCAGGAACTACAATTCTAATTCTGAACCACCTGCCTGATAAAGCATGAAGAGATCTACATTTGATGACTTAGGTGCTGCTCTTTTACGGTGATTCAGCCAAAAACGAACAGGTGGGTGTCAGTGTCAGGCACAGTGTATGCCAAAAAGGCTAAATTTTTTCATGAAGCTCTAGGTTTAGAGGGAGAATTTAATGCCTCTTTGGTTGGCTAACCATATTCTAATAATGTGAACCTACTGCAAAAAAAGTTTGAAGAACTGTGCGAAAAAATGTCTACTCCTCTCAGAAGCAGACCAATAAGAAATAAACATGCCTAAGATACATACGCACAGAAGTAGAATACACTTTTGAACAAAGAATACATTTTGAAAAAAGCTTTTAAACATAATTTCCTATCTACATGTGTATGTTGCACCTTAAAAGCTTTAAATTACAGGTTTCTCGATTATTCGTGTTTTTCAAGCGTTCATTCTTCTTCTCCCCCACATTACCCTGGATAATCGAGAGTGCACTGTACTTATTTTATGTCTGAAAGAATAGGTCCCACATTTTCATTTTTAAAATCCTGTCAGGTAACCTACTGATGCAGAGGTTCATCCAAGCATCACCAAGGTCAAGGCCAACCACCACAAAGGATGATAATTGCAGTCAAATGGGAACTGATGATAGAAGCCCATAGCTTCAGAAACATGTCTTCCAGTTAAATTGTAAATGTAGCGTTACAAAAATTGGCTCTCTAATTAATCTCAATGATTAGAACACATCTTAAAGTCTGCCATACTGAATTATAAATTTAGTTTAATTTTAGTGGATGCTTGTTTGTGTCCAAATCTGGAGAACCTCTTCTCCTGTATATCAGCAATATTTGGAGGAACTTATATCTGTGAGTATTTCCTCCCAGTTAGGAAAAATATTAAGAATAAAATTAGATAGAGTATAACTGATTCTGTCACATTGCATTTAAATGTTGCTAAATTACAGTCCAGCATTGACAAGCACATAGCAACAAAGAGCTCCAATTAATGACCAGCAATGCAAATGATTGATGTGCTGCAGTATTCATATTTAGCCTTTTTTCACTATTTTTTTTTTCAAATTTCACAAATTGAGTATCAATTTTGATGTTTTTTTGCACTGTATTCCTTGTATTGTCACTTTAATTTCACTACATTTAATTACTAGTAGCTATTTATTTTAAAATTATTAAATACGAGGTACGTCCAGAAAGTAAGTTCCGTTTCAATTTATCTCCGCTGCAGCGCTGCGATCGCAGTTCCGCACATGCGCAGTAGGCGCTCTGTATAAAGGAGAAGAAACTTGCGCCATTGAGATGGCTGTCAGCCACATATGCTTTGTTGTGCTTGTTTACAATGTCAGTGTTGATTGAAAATCCTGCTGCTTGTGAAATCAGATCTGTTATTCATTTTCTGAATGCTAGGAAAGTGAAACCAATTGAAATTTATCGGCAAATTTGCGAAGTTTACGGACAAAATGCGATGAGTGATTCAATGTTGAAAAGATGGGTGTGACAGTTCAATGAATGACGTAGTGAAGTGCACGATGAAGAACGAAGTGGGCGTCCATCTTTGGTTACAGAAGAACTGGTTCCCTCGATTGATGACAAGATCCAGGAAAACCGCAAGTTTACAATTAGTGCTCTCGCTATGGAATTTCCCCAAAGCTCAGGATCACTAATTCATGAAATTGTTACCGAAAAACTGAAATTTCGTAAACTTTGCTCACGTTGGGTACCAAAGATTCTTACTGAGGAACACAAAACAAAGCGGATTGGAAGTGCACTGAAATTTTATTTACTTACTAGCCGAAATACCTGATGTTACCTGTGGTTTGACGTTTTATTGATACTATATTTTGTTTAGGTTACACTTGCCAAATAGCCTTGCATTTCTTTACAAGACATTTAAAAAGAGCCTGGAATTGTATGCAAACCAAAATAGTAAAATATACATGAAATATTTTAAAAATTTGCACCATAATATGCAAAAAAAATTAGCAAATGTAAAATAAGCCATATTGTAGGTGTTAATGTTACCCTATTCAGTGAATAAGGAAAGTTTCCCCGAGGTTTTCTTGTGTGAGGCTACATCTGTCAGTGAAGAAGGTTTGATACAGTGAGAATGTCCTTTCTACATTGTATGTTAAAGGTGCATGTGAAAAGCACCACAGATTGATTTATTTTACACCTGACTAAGCTTATTGAATGTAATTTTAGCAACACCTTGAATCTTTGCAGGCAATATATTTTAAATTTGATGTATAAGAGAAAATGAATACTCTAATAGAATTACTTCGGTGCTCTAACTGTGTTATAATTCCAGGTAATTTCTTGAACTGGCTGTGAATGTATTGGTTCTATTTCTCAATGCCATCTTCAGCAAAACATTCCTGAGCTATTGCAATGCCTACTGCATCTGCCTCATATAAGGAATCTTTTATCATTTTCACTTCACTGACACATTCCACATAGTAGGACAAAGTCTATAACCATATGCTCCAGCGAGTTAAAACTGGTTTAGGGGGTTGACAAATTTGGAAATAGTTCACAAAAATTTTGAACTCTTAGTGGTACCTTCACAAACACTTTTTTAACTCTGGAGACAAGTAAGTCCACTTCTTTATATTTTACTCAAATAGTTTTAGCGGCATAATGTAAACTGTGAACCAGGCATGTCAGATGAATTAATTTCTAGAGAAGGAATTTTCAATCCAGCTTCTGGTTTTGCCATATATGGAGCACCATAAGTGAGAAATAAATACACAGTGTGGTACTGTATTTAAGTGTGCAAAAGAAAGAGCTGGACTTTGAAAACTTTTGCAACCGTCCTGTGATGTACCCTGTCAAGTACATGAGTGTTCGAGAGGAATGGTTTGCTACCCATTTTCTTTACACCAACTATAACACTAGCAACACACGGTCCTGCAGCATCTGGGGTCTTATCTATTGAAATCCAGATTTTTTTGCGTCTCAATGTATTTTAGAAATTACATCCTGAAAGCACCCTGGTATTCCATAGTTTTTGTGTGCACTTTTCTAAGGAACTCTGAAACATAATGGAATATTGGTACTTATTAAAACGAAGCACACATATTTAGAAAAATTGCCACTTGAACATGCTTGTAATCATTTGTTTATTTAAAGTGGACTTATTCTTAACCCGATTCCTATGACGTGCTGAATTTATGTTGCACGATGTGAAACTTTTTATCCACAAAAACACCAAGCAACACATTATCTACATATTACATATCTACACTTCTTTCTCTTGATGTCGACAGAGCAATGAAGAATAGCACATGCTCTCAAAATCCCTGTGGGGGTTGGGAATACGTAACTAATGGGGTTTGGCACCTTTTATAATATAAGAAAAACTTCCACAGGTGATCCATATTTGAAATTCATTAGACTGCAAGATTTTCACTTCTCCTGGCGATCATTAATGTTTCAGCTTCACCGAACCCTTGGCTATGCCCTGTTGTAATTTTGCAGGCTGTGACTGCTCCTCTCGGTGATGTTGCTTAATGAGAATCTGTTTGCTGCGTAACATTTAGGCAGGCAATCTTTGCACCAGAAAAGTACTGAAGTACACAATGATCAGCATTGTGGAGTGAATAGGTTGATATTGGAAAAAAGAAGGGAAGGCAGCACACCCATAGGGTAGTGGGGAAACACTGAAGTATGCAAAGAACAGTGTGGGATAGCAAGGATGCTGTTTTTATTGGTGGTAGCTTTGTGTATTAAATTTCTCCATTTAACCCAAAATATCAGCTGATCAAATATATTAAAAATGCTGCAATTACGGTGTAATGGTGATGGGGTATCTTCATGTTCTGATGAAATCACCTCTAGCTAGCTCATGTACCACATAACCTCAAATAACCAGCATCTGCAATAGGTTGGTTTAAACTAAAATGGTATTCTATCTGGGTCCTGCCACTTCTCTGCCATTTTCAGCTTCCAAAAGGGATTATTAGTTAATGTGCTTGTTAATTTTAAGGAATTGGGACAAGAACAATATGCTTGCAGATGAGATAAGTGCCTTTTTATTTTCTTTATTTTAAACAATAAGAGCAAGGTAACAATAATTAATACATAAAAATGTGTTTGAATTTTACTGTTATCTTGGGTCATTGACTCCATAACCTGGTGCATTTCCTTAACATTGAATGGTAAAGAAAATTAGAGCACTACTTTGGCTATCTAGTGGCAAATACATATGTACATTTTTATATATTTATTTTAAATGATAGGAGCCAGAAAACAGTAGTTAATACATAAAAATATATTTGAATTCTTATCTTGTGTCATTAGCTCCTTAATCTGGTGCGTTCCCTTAGCATTGAATGGGGAAGAAAAATAGAGCACTACTAGTGACAAATATCCTTGCTGATGCCATCTGGCGGATATTATATGGTTTCGTTCCCTTGACTCTGTGTGTTTATTTCTCCACTGTTTTTTCAGTTTCTAAAGTTGATGGATTAGCAACATTGTGTAGCAAACACACCTGCATTCAGCAAAATTACCCTCCCATGCTCTACTTATAAAAAGCAAAACACATCCATGAGCTATTCTTTGCAACATCAGGTCCTCCATCTTGGGTCACAGTTTGTGCCTTAGGACCGTAAAGTTTATGGTGGCTGTTACATATGAACAACAGACTTAGCAAAGAACTGCAAAGTGACTCTAATGGCAGAATATGCTTTACATTAGGGATAACTTTACCACAAACTTACCAAAGTATGCCTATAACCAAGACAAAAACTGACGTAGTTCCACTTTGGTCTGTATATTTAAATGAAGGAGTAAACAAGCTTAAAATGTGACACTATGCTACCTATACATTTCATTCCTAAATTCAACCCAAGTTATCAGTTAACCAAATTTAAGGCTGAGCACCAGAGTTGCAGAGTAATCAAGATATAACCACAAGGGGTAATATCCCATACCCATCACCGCTTTGGACATGCACTTTGATGGAGTAAATGTTGCTTCACTTTAATCTCAAGTAAAATAGTTACAAAATAATAACCAAGGTGGGTGCATCACGAGTTTAATATGAAAAGCTTTGGTTATAAATGCATTAAAGCATGCAATATATAAGTGAATGCATGTCACAGTCTGAATTTCTTCCATTTTAATAATAAAACACTACTGCTGATGCATATATGTTATGGATATAGCAATTTTGAGTGGTTCACTGCATCAGGAGATTATCCTAATGTATACCAAAATATATTCTCAAATAACTGTGAAACCATAACAGTACACAGTTCTGCACATGTGTATAACCTAAAACTATTGATTATTTCTTTATATGACTGATTTTTTTTTAAGCGGGCTTAAATCCTCATTTGACCTGTTTTTTCTACACTACAACTCATTCAATACACCCAATAATTTACTTCTAATTCCTGTAGATATGATATAATACCAGGGTTATGGTTGAATAAGCAAAGGAATAGTACAACTTCTAAAGATGTCAGGTTTGTGTGTTTGTGTTTAACTAGATACAATATTACCCAAAAGCGAATGTTTGTACATAAACAATAGTTACCTGTTTGATGACTGAAGCCCCATTTGTTGCACCTCTTTTTTCCCTGATGTCCACAGTGAACTTCAAGCATTGCATACATAGTATTTGGTTCCTGCATTTCAATTCCTGAGTGACAGTTGAAGTGTGCACATCATTAGTATGTCTCCAAGAGTGGAGATATCTATAGAAAATCTTGCTGCAGTTGTAGCACTTAGACAAGCAGATTTATCAATTTGCCAAATAGCAAAACAGTGTAGGTGTTTATAGGGGGAGCGCAATACACCCTTTACTCCAAATGACAACCGTAGCAATAAGGATATACCACTACCAGGGCAATCTCGTAAAACAACTAAAAATTATGTTAAATTTATCAGAATTACTAGTAAGAGAAATAGATTGAAAGCATTGCCAAAAATTTGAGCAGAAATGAATAGGACAAAAATATCTGTTGCAACAGTAAAAGGGACGTATTGAAGCCAGCTTGAAAGGATGTGTGACTGCAGAGAAACCCCTTCTGAGGCCCATAAAGAAAAAGAGGAGACTGGAATGGGCTAGAAAACAATAATTGGACATCTGAAGAATGGAAGAAGTTATTATTCACCGAAGAATCAAAATTTGAGATTTTTTGAACCAGGAGGACATTCGTTCACTGATTTGAAGGAGAAATGGTAGCCCAGCAGTGTGTTCTACCTACAGTTAAATACAGTGGTGGCTCTATTATGGATTGGAAGCACTACCACCACATCAGTATCATACAATACTAAGTGGATTGCGCTTAATAGGAAAAGGGTTCACTTTACCACAGGATAGTGACCCAAAACATTGATCAGAATCCTTTAAGATATACATTGCATCAAAGGAATAACAGAAATTGTGAAAGATATGGCCTGGCCATCACAAAGCCCTGACTGTAATCCCATTGAAATGGTCTGGGATGAAGTGGACAGACATATCAGGGAAGTTCATATATCCAGCAAGGAACACCTCTAGAACATTAGGAGGATTCTTTGATAAAAGGGAATTTAATTATTCTGTTTGCATTATATATGTGTAAGTTTATATAATTATATTTTTGGAAAAATAAAGTTTGATTTTTGTTCATAACTGAAATGCCAGATAAGAGTCATGGTGTATTGAAATTAATGAGCAGTAGTGTAATTTTGGAAATTATTTAGAGAGGCCAACCTATTGATTTTATTCTTTTCTTTTTTTGTAATGGTGTGTCTCACTGATTTCTGCTTCGTTAAGTAATTTAACAAAATACAACAATTTTTCTTGTGAGGGCACAGTGTTTTACCATGTGACTGAGATTTTGGTATTATTGCCAACCTCTCAAAAAAAGTGATAGAATCAATTCAGTCAAGGAGGTTACCCTCATATTATAGAATGTTCTGTACCAAGAAAATTTATGGTGAAGGAAGTGGCAAATAGAGATAATCTGGATTTCTAAAGCTGGTGGAAATTGCATTAAAGAACAGTATGTTCTCTCTTAGGTTTATCAATCAGTATTCTTTATATTTAGTCTATTTCCATGAAAAATAAAAGATTCACTAAGGTGTATTTGACAATAAACAGTCTGGTCTGTCATATCTTCTTCATGGTTCTTAGTTCAAAGATATCCATACCACCTTAGTAACCTTCTAGAAAAATGTCCATTAAAACAACAAAAATAGAAGTCCTGAGGAAAATCACAACCTATATTTCTAAAGAACACAAAGATTTTTACACAAAAATCAATTCTTGTTTAACTGAACACAAAACTGATACAAAATAAGAACAATGAAAGCATTTAACACAGATAATAACAGCATTTGTGTTATTTATTAATTATTGTGGTTCGAAACAAACTATAGCTCTTAATATTTTGATTGCCTTTGAAAAATCATTATATGAAACTCAAAAGCAAAGGAAATGTCAGTTTTTTCTAATCTTATTTGTTTAATGTTAGGTTCCTTTTCTTTTAGAGCTAAGTCAGTAGCGTCTATGGTTCATTAAAATATACCATAATTGCCTAAGTTGAAGGTCTTTCTGATGTAACAGAATTACCCTTTATTTACCTGAAAAATAGATTACAAATAGTTGTCTTTGTTTAATTGCTTTCACAACAATTTTGCAGTACAATTTTCTCTTGTCACTTTGACATATCGTAATTCTCGTCACTTCAATGCCACTGCTGTATGCTGTGTGTTCCCAGTTCAAACTGACTTGCTGGTGCTCATTCTCTACTTGTTATACCTGTCACACATGTGTGTTAATTATGGATTGGCCGGCACAATGACACTGCTCCTTCCACAGTGATGATTGTCCTGACTAGAACCGCTGTAGTAGGCTAGACGATCCAAGTGTACTACCAGCCTCTCTGTTGTGGTACGCAACATTGTTATATCTCTTCAACATGAGGTATGGCCCTTGTCGTTATTGTTGAAGTTCTGGGTAGGGGATATAGCAGTACAATATTATACTGCTGGCATCATGGACTGTTGCCCTGTGGATTGTAATGAGCATTCATCCAGTTGCCTGCTACCCAGGCCATTTTATGCATGTCATGGAGTTGGTCAATGAGATGCTCCATGTAATCAACTGCTAGCTCTGCTGTTCCAGGAGGAATCCCAAACATCAGGTTGCACAATAGGCCCAGGTGTCTGCCAAATATCAAAATGGCTGGTATTAACCCCCGTGGTGTCATGCGCTGAAGAGTGGTATGCTAGCAAGAAAAGTTGCATGCTGACATCCCAATCTTTCTGGTGATTTGCCACAACCTTCCTCAAATGTTCTTCTATAGTCATGATGTACTGCTCAACCATACCATCTGACTGTGGGTGGAGAGGTGTCGTGTGTACTCCAATTTGCTCCAATGTTTCCATCACCAGTTAGACACAAAGTTAATGTCCTATTCTCTGTGTAATTCCAGTGGTACCCCATAGCAAATAAAACAGTTCTACTATGAGACAGGTCTTGGCATCCAGGTTAGGGTTGGTATACACCAGCAGTTACTTGGTGAAATAACCCCTGGCAACAAACAGGTATCTGTTGCTCCTGTCACACAGTGAATGCCCAAGTTACATCAATGGCTATGTTTTCAAAAAAGTACTCCCTTATTATACTGCTGCATGCAATTCTGGCTCGTTGCCTGTAGTCTGCAAATTGCCACATATGACATTGGTGGCACCACTTCTCAGCGTGTTCCTGTAGTCTCAGCCAGAAGTACTGTTGTCAGAGCTTGTGAATGGTAAGGTTGGTTCCCAAATATCCTCCCGAAGTCCCTGCCTGTGCTTCCTCCAGGATGATCTTGCTCCAAGGGAAGGTCAGCTGCTCACTGTGGATCTTCCACCAGGTGAATCCCATACTCTGAACAGTATTCCTGCCTTGGTATTCAAAGAGTCCCACTGGGCCCAGCAGGGTTTATACACATTACTCCTGTATGCATTGTCCTTCCAGCTCTGTCTAGTTCTTGCGTGCATTTCTCTCAGGAGTTGCCACAAGTCAGCATCTGCCAGCTGCTTCCTCCTCAGGCCTACGCAATCCTGTTTAGCTGCTGGACACTGCTGAAATGATACAAATAGCTGTGGAACGCTCTTTCTCCTCAAGCTTGGTGCAGTAGAGGCACTCTTTTGGACAGGGTCATCATGACATGACATCTGCATGTTTACTACTGGCAGAAGCTCACACTGCGTAATGCAGTTCTTTTTGTGTCTTGGAGAGCATCTTGTTGTAATAGTCAAATACCCATTTGTGGCCATCTTGAACTTGGAATAGCATGTTGCAAATGCTGGTGATGCTGGCATCAGTGTCTACTATGAAGTTTCCACCAGGTTGTGAAAATCCCAATATAGGTGCAATGTAGAGTGCTGGCATAAGTGCCTGGAATGGATTCTGTTCAATTTCTGACCACACGTCCTACCATCAGAGAAGTCAGGGGATTTTACAATGTTGGTAGGAGCTACATGGCCTGAAAGCTTTGCAGCACTTTTTTTTTTTTTTTTTTTTTTTTTTTTTTTTTTTTTTTTTTTTTCCGGGCGAAGCCAATCTCTCACTGCCTGAGCTGTCTCTGGTTCAGTGGCTAACCTAGATGGTGAGACTATGTAGCCCAAGTAGTTCACCTGGCTTGCACCTCCCTAGCTCTGTACAGCCTGGATGTCCTAATTGGTGTCTGTTGCCTCATGGCTGTTCTCGACAAGCCTACGATGCCCAGGCAATGCATAATCCATTCGGTAATGTCTTCCGGTCCAATACCAGGATCATTGATCATTGACCCTCCAGGTGCACCTTCACCACCACCTTTTGAGTACAATTATACTGTCCTTCAGGATCATCCTGTTCATGGGGGCTCTGGAGCAAACCTCGTCTAGGCAAGTTGCAAAACCTTCCTGCCAACATCAAGCCTTTGCTCAGAGCTTCTGAGGGCATCCAGTCTCACTGTCACACCCTAAGATGAAAAACCATAATCACAGTGCTCTGTCTCATGTGAACTCCAGTAGGGCTTCCTCCATAGGTAAGATATCACCTGATAACATCATTGGATCCTAAGGCCAACTGGGTGTTTGTGTCAGCAAGTCCTTTGCCATGTCAGGTCTGATGACAGTAATAGCTGCACCAGTGTTTATTAATATGCTGCACACCAGCCATTTGTGATGTGACTGCCATCTATCTTCTGCCCTAAGCAAGTAGCATCACTTGAGCAGTTGGTGAACATGACCCCAATGTGCCTCTCACTATGCCAGTCCTTACTCCTTTTCTGCCTCCTTGATGCCACTAATTATTATTGAATGACTCGTGTATAATTCATTAAATTCTTCTCTAAAATGAACTCTTTATAAGTAATAATGTATGATTTATTGCTCATTGTTTTAGTTTTATGACACTATCTTAAACTATTTTTGGGCCATAAATGCACAATTTATTTTGCATATTATCCAATATCTTTTGTTGATTAATTGCCTTGATGCAATGGCTATTATTCACATATCAAATAACATTCTATGTTACAGACAAACAAGATGAAGAAATTGGGAAGCAAGCTGTGTGGTGGACAGGTATCATTAACGGCAGGCAATACTACCTATACAGTTGGTGATGCTGGGAGTCAGAATGATACTGTAATAAGTATCAATGAACAAAGGGCAAAAAGAATAAAACTAGAAGAAGCTGCAGTGGCGGGTTGCAGCTGTATGACGTATGAAGTTGGACCAAATGGACAGCAGTGTGTGTGGATGCCTTCTGCACAAGGAGTAATAGAACCAACAGCACTTACTCATGGTGAATCTAACATTGTGCCTATACCAGTTCTCCCAACGTTCCCAGTCCCACCAATGCAAGCAACTCCACAAGCAGTCATTACATTACCAGAAGTTCAAGAAAAAGATGTAGACATCCAGATTCTGTCATCAATTCAAGTACCACAGGCAGAAAAAGTGACCAAACCATCAACTGAGGAGGCAAAGAAACCAATGCTAGAACAAGCTGCAGTGGCGGGTGGCAGCTTTATGACAGATGAAGTTGGACCAAATGTACAGCAGTATGTGTGGATGCCTTCTGCACAAGGAGTAATGAAACCAACAGCTCTTACTTATGGTGAATTTAACATTGTGCCTATACAAGTTCTCCCGCCTTCTGCACAAGGAGTAATGAAACCAACAGCACTTACTCATGGTGAATTTAACACTGTGCCTATACAAGTTCTCCCGCCTTCTGCACAAGGAGTAATGAAACCAACAGCACTTACTCATGGTGAATTTAACATTGTGCCTATACCAGTTCTCCCGCCTTCTGCACAAGGAGTAATGAAACCAACAGCACTTACTCATGGTGAATTTAACACTGTGCCTATACAAGTTCTCCCGCCTTCTGCACAAGGAGTAATGAAACCAACAGCACTTACTCATGGTGAATTTAACACTGTGCCTATACAAGTTCTCCCGCCTTCTGCACAAGGAGTAATGAAACCAACTGCACTTACTCATGGTGAATTTAACATTGTGCCTATACCAGTTCTCCCGCCTTCTGCACAAGGAGTAATGAAACCAACAGCACTTACTCATGGTGAATTTAACACTGTGCCTATACAAATTCTCCCGCCTTCTGCACAAGGAGTAATGAAACCAACAGCACTTACTCATGGTGAATTTAACACTGTGCCTATACAAGTTCTCCCGCCTTCTGCACAAGGAGTAATGAAACCAACAGCACTTACTCATGGTGAATTTAACACTGTGCCTATACAAGTTCTCCCGCCTTCTGCACAAGGAGTAATGAAACCAACAGCACTTACTCATGCTGAATTTAACACTGTGCCTATACAAGTTCTCCCGCCTTCTGCACAAGGAGTAATGAAACCAACAGCTCTTACTCATGCTGAATTTAACACTGTGCCTATACAAGTTCTCCCGCCTTCTGCACAAGGAGTAATGAAACCAACAGCACTTATTCATGGTGAATTTAACATTGTGCCTATACCAGTTCTCCCGCCTTCTGCACAAGGAGTAATGAAACCAACAGCACCTACTCATGGTGAATTTAACGTTGTGCCTATACAAGTTCTCCCGCCTTCTGCACAAGGAGTAATGAAACCAACAGCACTTACTCATGGTGAATTTAACATTATGCCTATACAAGTTCTCCCAACATTCCCAGTCCCACCAATGCAAGCAACTCCACAAGCAGGCATTACCATAGCACCAGAAAAAGATTCAGTCATCCAGATTCTGTCACCAATTGGAAGCCCATTACGACAATTCGCTACAGTGAAACCAATAGAACTACTGCAGATAACTAAAAACCTGCCATTATCTCAGACAGCAAAAGGACGTCAAGCTGCAAATGACCAGGAAATACCACCATCAAAATTTCTGCCAACTGTAAGCATTGATAATCCTACAATAAGGACAGGTAATGCAAAAGTTGTTAAGTATTCTAGGATCCAACAAAGCATTACAAAGTTAGTAATCATGAACGGCTAATATCAGTATATAGATATATATTAGTATATGTATAATAATATATATATATTGTTGCTGCTGCTCATACTGTTACTGTTAAGACAACTGTAAATAAACATAAATGTAACTAACGTTGCATATAACAATGTTTAAATGAAAGTCCTAAATCTTGTAATTTTCAAAGACAGCAAAGAAAATATATAAAACTGTTATAATTTTAAAACTATAATGGATAGTACCATTCTTTGTTTGACATAGTCAAAACACCAAACACTTTTTGAGTCCATTTTTAATACCAGATTTTTTAATAACTTACATTCTTAAATTTCTAGAAAAACATGTTCTATTCAAATATACTATAGCTCATATAAAATGAATATAAACATCTTAGTAATATGAATGGATATTATATTGCTTAGGTATCTTGAGGGCGGTTTAATAAATACCCGCATTAAAATATATGGAGTTGCTAAGGTAAATGACATTACCATGGTATACTGTAATTTTGTACATGTCATCAAAACAAATTTGGTTACTGATTGAAGGTTAGTTCAGATATGGCAGGCATTTCAGTAGTTCAATATATTTTCATTAAGATGGAAAAAGTGAAGTATCCTTCAATGATTCAATCTTTATTTTTGAGTGGGAAAACTAGCAAGGAGATAAATGAAATTGGATGCTGTTTATCAAGATCTTTAACCATATACGACAACAATTAGATATTGGTTTAATGTCTTTAAATGTGGTGAAACATCTGTTTTTGATGCGAAGTGCTCAGGATCCCCAGCAGTTGTGGTTACTGAGTAAATCGTTGAAAAATTCCAGGATATGATTCTTGCCAGTAGCGAATTCTCCCATACACCGCCGGTGTACTAAACTTGAGATGGTTCAAAATGACTCAATAAACAAGCAAAATAATCAGAATTTTTGTATGTCATCATGCTAAATACGAAATAATTGCAAGATTGTGAGGTTAAATTGTGTGTGCACACCATCTCACCACTAGTTAAAATGATAACCATGCTTCCAATATTCTTGCTAGCTAGGTAATGCCAGCAATGGTATGCACGTGCATCTACTCCATTGCAAGTTGAAGCAACAGACGCGCATTCCCAATTCTCCGTTAGAAAGGCGGGGGGAAACTGAGTTGCCAGCTGTTAGCTGTTGAAATGCACTGCTAAATTTTGCGATTGACAATTGCTTTTTTTGGCTGTATTAGTGTTGTTTTGTTTGTAAGTTTTTGTGAAAATGACAGATATAAGTGTTACTGAAGCTAGTGGTTCTTGTGACTGTGCAGTGGAACGTATGTTAAAGATTGGATTTCGGAATTTTGAATATTCTGAAAAACTTAAAATAAAAAACAATGGCAGGCCCACTTCCGAACTACCAGGCCTGATTGTAAAATGTCAAGACAGAAAACGAGAGTATAACAGACATTTCTGCATTAGCAATTATTCTAGGTACAAATGGTTAACTGGTTGCCCCAAATTAAACAAATTCTATTGTTGGCTGCGTCTTCTTTTTAGTAATGACAAAAGCAGTACTACATGGTCTCATGAAGGATTCGACAATATAGTTTCTTTAACTGGTTCATTAAGTAAGCAAGGAAAACCAAAAAATAGCAATTTTGTGCATTCACTCTTTGTAATTTTGGCAATATGCGAATAGACCTGCAGCTAAATGCTCAGAAATCATTACAAATTTCAAAGAATAATGAAAATGGTAAAAAAGAACAGAGAAGTATTGAATAGACCCATTGATGTTGTTGGTCACTTAGGAAAGCAGGAATTAGCTTTAAGAGGACCAACGAGTCAGGAAGTTCGTTTTAACTCCATGGCAAAGCTCACCAAGAGCCTTGACCTACCGCCCGGCCGCTGCGTCCCCCCTCATTACAGATGTCATGGATGGGGTGAAGTACTGGGTGGTGAGACATGGTCAGCCGCTACTTCTCCATCAAGTAGCTCCTCAATTGGCCCCCCCCCCCCCAGGGACCTCACGAGGCTGAGTGCACCTTGGTCCAGGTCTCCCGCTTGGCAAGCAGCAATGCTACCACTGGGCTAAGGAGATGACCAGAAAGTTCTTTTAATAGAGGTAATTACATAGAAACACTGGATTTACTCAGTACGTATGTTCAACTTTTAGATGATCATTTAAGAAATGCTATAGTTTTTCAGGGCACTTCGTCATCCATTCAGAATAAATTAATCGAAGCTGTTAGGGGTGTTTTGGTTAATTATATAACAAAAGAACTTGCATCCGCTAATTTTGTGGCTATTCTTCTAGACGAGTGCTCCTACATAATGAACAAATCCCAACTTTCTACTATTTTATGCTATGTGAACAAATTGGGGGGAAGTTAAAGAAAGGTTCATGTGCTTTGCAGACGTCAGTGCAGATAGATCTGCTGACCCACTTTACAACCATGTACTTACAGCAGTTATAGAATTTAATAATTGTAAGAAATTTGCGCTCAGACATGATGATGCAGCTGTAATGTCTGGTCAATTATATGGTCTGCAATCTAAAGTACAAGTGGCATTTCCACAGGAATTATTTGTTCAATGCTACTGACATATTCTGAATTTGGTTCTGCAATAGTCACCGATGTGTATTAATAAGTGTAGAATTTTTTTTCAAACTCTATCAGGGCTCTCTAATTTCTTTACTCATTCCACTAAAAGAACAGAAACTTTGCGCACTTTTATGAATAAAAAGTTACCAAAGGCAGCTCCAACACGCTGGAAGTTCAATTCACGCCTTGTCAACACTGTACAAGAGCAATGAGATAACCTGATTTTATTCTTTGAATTCCTGACAGAACCAGAAAATAATGTTAATTGGGAACCTGATTCATTGGTTAAAGCACAAACTTTTCTTTATTTTTTGACCCGGTTAGATACTGTGTTCCTCCTCAAAATATTTTTGGCAATATTTGTTCATACTGCCATTCAAAATTAATCCAGACTAAAAATACTTTAAAACAGCTAAGAAGAGAAGGGTTCGAAAATATTTGGCAAAACATTTGTACTGAATTGATAAATGAACATGCACAAAAGAAAAGGAAGAACAATGAACCAAGTGAAGTTACTGAAGCTATATTCAGAAGGATATTCTATGAAATTTTGGATAATGTGCTCTATCAAATATAAAATAGGTTTTCCGACTACAAAAGTTTTCGTTTCTTTGCTCTCCTTAATTCCTCAAAATTCAAGACTTACAGAATGTCTTTTCCTAATCTACATTGCTCAAAGTTGTTGGACACCTATGGCTCAAATTTTGATTCAGTACATCTGAAAAATGAACTTAGTGCTGTGTACTCTTCTGGAGATAAAATTTTTGAAGGAAAGTCAGTTGGTGAAATAGTGAAAATTATGAACGAAAGAGATGTGGAGTGGGTTATGGCTGAAGGTTACAAATTAGCTTGTCTAATTCTAGCTGTACCAGCAATTACAGTTTCTCTTGACGGTCATTTTTCACTTTAAATTGAGTAAACTCTCACAGTAGGTCTACAATGGGCCAAGAAAGATTATCCTCTTTGTCAATGATGTCCATGGAAAAATAGTTACTTTGTACGCTTCGGAAGGATGTTCATGAGAATTTCACGCAAGCCGAAATGGAACTGTTTCTGAAGAAATCTTGTTGATTGGAGCTAACATTCCAGTAAACTGGTAAGTACTACTACTAAAATTAACAATAATTTAAGAATACAGGTGTCCCTCACATTACGCGAGGTCCTCATGAATTATCATGCAACAAAAAGGAAGCGCATAGCCCGCCTGGGTAATGTGGTGGTAGCATGTCTGCCTTACATTCAAAAGGTTGCGAGTTCGAATCTCGGATAGGTTTTTTTTAGGGTTTTTGCTTATCCTGAGAAGGCGATGTTGAATAACTTTAAGCTCCATGGACCCCAAGATCACTTGAGCATCATTTCACCAGTTTCATTCATTCATCGTCCGCTATGACCAACCAAGTTAAAGGACGTTAAACTTAAAACGTGTAAAGTAATTGTGATAGTGATATGGGCTATTTCAAGGTAAAGATGAAAAAAGTAAGTTTTAAACAGATGCATCTATTTATGTCATTTGTACAGTGTTAAAATCAACATTTTCTAAAAATGCATAAAATTAGATCGCACATAACGAGAGAGGACTATATTTTATAGAGTAAGAAAAATGATGACAAAGGGAGCGGTGTACGTAAATTACTGACCACGAATAGCCACTGATTCATGCTAATCATGGAACTAAGATAGTTTGCATTGTGGCAGAGCCCATAGATGTGCCGACAGGAATGGCAGTTGAGATTTTGCACCAAAGTTGAAGGTGAAAAACTTGTTGGGCCAATGAGTATGGCAATTGCTTACAGTCAACATAAGCTAGTGCTGCTTTCAACTTGAAGCTCTATTTGGTGCTATTTAAATGAAATCTGAAGGACTTTATGCATTGAGTTGTCACTGACAATGAGAATTGTATTCATCATTATATTCACGGAAACCAAGCTACAATCAGAACACTGAATAAATGCTTTGTGGAAACAAAATGAGGACCAAATGAGGAGGCCAAGGTTGAGACAGATACGTAATTTGCAGAGCATGGCAATTCCTATTTTTGGAGTGGTTATAAAATTGGCAGTAATGTTGGGAGAAAGGGATCCCTGAAAGGGAACTGCCATATTTATCCAAATACAAGGCAATGTATTTTTCTTGAATATTAATTTTGAAAACTGGGGGTTGTCTTCATTTGCAATATATGCTTTCCAAATAGCATGCGAGAAGGTTAAGCTTCAGACTTTGTGGGTATGGCAGTGGCGAACCTTGGGAGAAATGTTAAAGATTACCGCCAACGTCTGACATATGCAGCATATTTTATGCATTTCCTTTGCTCCAACAAGTTAGCTGTTATCAGGCCTAAGCATTCTCATTAGAAAAAATATTTCTCTCTGAGACTAAAATTAAAAAGATTACTTCTTTTCGCATTGGGGTTGCACATGATATTTTATTTCGGAGCCAACGGTTAAGCAGAAAGAGAAGAGGTTTAGCTGCGTGTTTCTCTCCTTCCGCTGCACTTTAACCATATACTTTTTTCATCACTCTGACGTCCATAACTGAATTTAAGTGCAAATTCAAATTAGCTGAAACTTTTTATAACGATATATTAAGTATGTTGTCTTAATAGAATATCATATCCATCATCATGATTGTTACAGTTAAGTTGCTGTCACCACCACTGTCATGCCCCAGCATGGGAGGCGTTCTCTGTCTCTCTCCTGCTCACAATGCTCAAATTCAAAAATTCAGTTATGTAATTATATTTGGTATGTTTTCTAAATGGAAAATCTTATTCATCATTGTTACCGCTATGCTGCTGCCACTGCCGCTGTTGTCACATTCTTACACTGCATACATGCTGGTATATTTCCGTATTCCCTGCCCAGAAATGTATTTCCATGCAAATTTGAATAATTAACTAAGGTAAAACTTTTTACAATTATTTATTACCTCTGATTGCTCACATACCATTGCATCATTTCTGTTCTACCCTCTCCCTCACTGCTACCCAAAAAAATTCAAAATAAGAATAATAAATATAAAATTTTAAATCAACCAGAAAAATCTGCTTAACTATATGTTTGTTGGTTCAAAATATACAGAAACAATTTTAAAAAAAGATGTTTTCTGTTTTTATAGCTGATATGCTAAACTCCAAAATTAAGTCCTGAAATATGGGGGTCATCTTGCATTTGAGGTCTTTTGTATTTGGCTAAATAAATATGGTATGTTGAGGAATAATAATTTGTATTTTAAAAGAATAGCATCTCTATTCCTAACTCTGGTACTTACTGAACCGTCCTCATACATTAGAAAAGTTTTCCCTGTTGTATCCGTTGAAACTGTTTCAAACAATTTTTCATAAGAGCTACTTCTTGTTTAATATGCCACTGTACTTTATGCCATGTAGATGTGAGAGGTCTGACATTCTCCAGCTGGTTTCGAAAAATCAATTGGATTGCTTTGTGGTACTAAAAGGGTTAAGTTATAATCACATCATTCTCTAGGCACATTTATGGCACATGAAATGATATAAATTGGAGGGTACCCCTAAAGATACTCAATGTGTATATTTTTGCCTCATCTGGTTTCTTCACACTCCTCAGACTTGGAAGATAGATCTGCTTCAGTAGTTCTTCTGAATTTGAAGACATCGAAAATTCAGCTGTGTCTCTTATCATCCCGGAAAAAAGAGTGAAGGAAGTGAATACATGATATGCTTGAAATACAGCAAATTGTTGAATTTCAGGATTTTTAAATTATCTGCTGCATATAGTAAAACTTTGTGTTGAGATTTTACTGGAAATATATATTTTGAGGAATCCAAGAGAGGAACCTTCAGAAAAGGATCCATGGTCTTGTAAACAGTATAGCACAAAAATGAGCTGAGTTCATTAAATGCCACACTTAAGTATATATGTTCAGTATTTTTAAGCATGTGCCAAAGATTTTTAAGAAAACACCCAAAACTAATATTTGCATGGAAAATTTTAATTGTTTTTTTTTTTTTTTTTTTTTTTTTGAGCTTGATTAACATACCATAATGTTTAAGATGCTAGCATAATAAATGAAATGCATATCTTGAGTTTTCTGGGAATAGCCTAAAAGTTCATTTTCATTCTGATATTGACTTTTTATAACTTGTAAATCGTAAGAGTCATAACATATTTACTGCTCTAAAGATGATGTTAAATCACACAATTTATCTCAAAATTGCTTGTGGCATTAATCTCATTTCTGAATTTTTCTTTATTATAGATTTGAATTGGAAAGCATTTCATAATATTTAACTCCAGAATCTCTATTCGTTTTCTTCCTATGGTCTTGGAAAGAGAAAGGAAATTGAATTCTCCAGAAATTTATCTGTTTTAGGAAGAAGTAGGAAAAAGAATAAACTTTTGTAACCATAGGTTTTAAACAGTAGATGGAGAAAGTAATGTGAATGTAACACATCAGAGAAATACTTTACTTTCCCTTTCACATACATAGTAGGTAGAGGAGATATTACATTCAACCCAAAAATCAGATGCTGAGACTTCACTGGAAATTTGTGTTTTGTGGTTCTCTGAATCCAAAAAATAAAAGAAATTTGATGCATTCCATTCACATGAGTTTGTCTACCTATTCTATAACAAGCTAGTCTTACAAAAGCTTACTATCTGACTACTTCAATTGGGCAGAACAGGAAGGGAAGCTGTCAGAATTTCAAGCAGGTTTCAGAAAAGGAAAACAAACAATAGATATTGCATTTATAATAAAGACAATAATAGATAAATATCTTAGTAAAATAAGAGTAAGGGTAAACTTGTTCCTTGCAGATTTTGAGGAAGCATTTGATACAGTAATCAGAAAAGCTTTATCATGGAAATTATGGAGAAAGGGGATGAATGACAACTACATAAAGAAAGTAGACAAAATATGTAACAGGATAAAGTTTTGTATAAGATGGGAAAAAATGAGATGATGGAACAAATAATTGGTTTGAGACAAGGATGTGAAATGACTCCAACAGTAATATATTCATATATGATGTAATAGAAAAAATCCAAAAAGGAAACTAACACTGTCTGGTTATAGTGAATAAGGAAATTCCGATTTAATGGTACAATGCATGACAATTGTCGGGTTGCAAAGGGCAATAAACGAGGTTCAAAAATTTTATGAGAAATTGGGAATAAAAATAAATATTCGCAAGTCTAAAGTTATGGTTTTCAAAGAAGGGTCTAAATTGAGAAAAGAGGAGATGTGGATATTAAATGGGAAAAGATTAGAAGTGGTCAAGGAATTCAAATGTTTGGGAGTAAGTTTGAATAACAGAGGGGAATGGGAAGCACATGGGAGAAAAAATAGAAGCAAAAGGGAGGGCTGCAATGTTAGGATTTAGAATTTGCAAATACAAGGTAAGAGATGACGACCAAGTGGCTGGAAAGAGTTTTTGAGGCATTAGTGGAATCAAGGATACTTTATACAGTGGAGATCTGGGAGCCACAGACATAAATAAGAATGTGGATCACATGTATAGAATGTTTTGCAAAGAATTATTGGGATTACCAACCTTGGTAGAACTTGGGAAAACAAAAAGGAATGGAATAATAATGGAAAGAATAATAAAATGTTGGTGTAAATGTTTGGTAAAAGAAGATGGAGAAGTCTTAAAGCTATGTATGAAGCAGCAAAAAAATCTTGAGAACACAAATAGTTGGTGAGGGAGGGTTGGAAAATTATGGAGAAAATAGGAATGGGAGATATATGTAGGCTTGAAGAGATAAATGAAAGTGAAGTAGGTGAAGTTGTAAAATGCAGGGTAGAAGACATTGAGAGACAGGAGATATGGGGAATTTGAGAAAGCAAGATATTGGTACAATTTTATAAACAAATAAAAAGAGGCGGGACAAGAACCATGTGTAGATTGCTGTAATAGACAAGAAAAAGGACTATATTGGATGAGAACAGGAACAATATTTAAGAGGGATAAGAGGCAGTGAAAAAGGAATATGTGAAATGTGTGGTGAGAAAGAAAGCATAGAGCATTATTTGATAGAATGCAAGGAACAGGCAACATAGAGAAACAAGGTTTGGGAGAAAAAATAGGCAAAAATAGAGGGGAAAATTGTAGCTATAAAATTGTTAACAGGGAAGGAGGAAAAGAAGATGAGAAGTATAGATGGGTTCTTGCAGAAAGCAAGAGAAAAATGGGTAAGAAAAGTAAGGAGTGCAAAACAAGAAGACAGAGTGGAGGAGAGGGATAACTAAGAAAACAGGGAAGGGTTGACAAGAGCTACTTGATAGGCTAATAGCCTGGGTGCCATGCAAACCAAGGTAGCAAGTTGGCACTTAAAAATTTTACATAGTTTAAGTTAGAATAAGAAAAATGTAAAACCTATGTAAAATTAGTTGTACAAATAAATATTCATTCATTCACCTACTTCACATTAATCAAGACAAATGTTAGCAGCCCACTTCTGTAGTGTGGGGGTAATGTGTCTGTCTCAGATTCCCTCATCTTGAGAAGATGAAGGTCAAGTAACTTTAAGACCTGACCACCCCAGGTTCATTTGCACATAATTACATTCATTCCCAGTTTAAAGGGTATAAAAACTAAAGAAAGAACATTAATTTAAAAAAAAAAAACTTTGGCAGAAAGGGTCTTATTACCCAGTTCCCTATAAATGGAGGGGAAGAATATACTAGACTAAAGTGATAATCAAATCTTTTAAAAGCTAGTTCCTATGTAATTGAAATTCTGTTCTCTTTCCATGGCCAGGAGTAAAGCAAAACTGTCAGATTACAGTTAGAAAAAAATTTAAACAGTTTTAAAATGATACCACTAACAGGGAATATCTGAGAAATGTTTAATTCCTCAAAAAAAATGTGTATGACATAAATTGTTTGTTTAAATGATATATACATTTACGATATAAATTTTGTATATACCTTATGATTTACCATTTATGCAAAAGTAATCTATAATGAAGAGGTCTTCAGAGGCTCTTTCCAGAAAGTACTAAGTGCGCATATTATTTGACATATAAATGTTTGTAATAAGGGTATTTTAATAAAAAGTGCTAACACCATTTTGAGAAGATGAAACATTTTAAAAACTCTTGCACTTGAAGGGTAGCTTGGTTTAATGGGATTTTCTTGAAAATCATTCTGCAACATCCTTTGCTATCATATTGAAATTAGGTTTGACCAGAATTTAAGAGATAATTTTAAAAAGTTACAACATTGCAGTTGAGAAAAGTATATGTATTGAAAAATATAAATGGTAAGTATTATCTATCTCTTACGGTTTACCCGTTATGCCAATGTCATGCAGATTGAAGAGGTCTTTGGAGGATATATCCAGATATGTTGAGCCATTTTTGAGAAAATAAAATTTTCAAAAGGTGTTCCATGTTAATTGTAGTTGGGGGGAGGATTCCTTGAAAATCTTTTTATCACATTATTGGGACATGCTGAAATTATTTCCAAGTTTGTTATTCAACAGCCTTTTTGATCTTGAGTTATGCTGCTCAGATTGAGGTACATGCACATGCGCACACATACACACTCAGAGCTTTCTGAAAATGCATTTTTTTTTTCAGGTGCCCTCAAAATGTATTTCTGGTGAAATCTTGGTATCAAGCTTTCAGGTGGAATGCAATATCTTCTCTACCCCGTATGAAATTTTTATTTTTTTTTAACATCCTTTTATCTAGTACATAATAATTGATGAATGACTTAGCTGAAGTGATATTCAATTGAAACCGGAATCCATGGAGCTTAATGTTGATGTGATATGATATGATTTATTCACCGTAAAAATTCATATAAAAGTTATGTTTCCTCATAAAAAAATATAAAAGGCTATATACATATATACAATTACAGTGGTTTGTATAATGATACAGTGTTACAAAGCGACACTGATACAGTGATACACAGTGGTAACTTCAGGTTTTGCTCTAGGTAGAAAAGTTGATACATTACATTATTACATTGCAATACATTTTAATCTGTGGATCCTGTTTGGAGACTAGATACGAAGTCCAACTCTGGGATGCAGATCTAGTCAGAAATCACATTTATTGATTACTCTTAATAACTATTAATAAATGTCAATTTTGCATAATTTACATGTTAATGTTACATTTCATTTGTCTGAAAGTGTTTTGGAAATTCCTTAACTTTGAGAATAACCAGCTGTTCTCTGTCTTCTAATTAGTTTTAAACCAGTTGAATGGAATACCCCTTACCCTACATTTCCAAGTTCCTGTAACAGTATATTATGGTCCACCAAATAAAAAGGCTTTGATAGAACTAGAAATATTTAGATTTTGCTTTCATCTAGCATGTCATAAATGCTATCCATAAAACTTATTTTTGCCAGGTTGGTGGACTTGATTGTCCGATGACCTTATTGACATTTGATGATAGTGTTTAATTTATTCAGGAATCAGGATAAGGGAAAATGCCAGTGAAAACATATTTGCGTGACTTACCCTATCTGTGATTCAAATTTGGAGCCTCATGAATGTGAGGCAGACACTGTGTACAATGTAATAATAGGTTGATATAAAGAAGCGGTTAAAAAAAAATGAAGCTCCTGATGTAATTTAATTATCTTTAAGAAGATTTAATGTGCAATGTTCACTTTAAAAAAAAATACACTTCACAGTTAGTTGACCCAATTACCCTCAACTATAGATTAAGGTTAAACATAATTGTTGGAATGTTTTACACCAAATAAGTGGAGATTTTAATGTTTTAACAAGTGACTCACTGAGCATGATTATTAAATGTGCTTCACTTTTGACATTGCTTTTAATTTGTATAATCATTTTAGATGGCTTAACAGTAAATAGTAAGCACTTTATCGTAATTATCTATGTAAAAGTTATTGCAATTCTCTCAAAGTATTAATTTGTATGCTGAGATCTATCAGCCTGGCTGGCTGGCTGGTTGGCTGGCTGGCTGGACGGATGGAAATTTTAAACTAGTGATGTATTACATTTCTTAGGTATGAGCGTAAAATGAACTGGACATGAACACAATGCATTTTATTGCTTCTTTGATTAATTACCATATCAGATATGTCAGTGTTATAGATATGTACAAAATTAGCATTTACAAATGATTTTTCTTACAATTATCTAAAAGGTAATTGGAGTTTTATTTATGGACGCTCTTTAGCGGCTGTGGTTCTCAGCGTCCCATTCTATATTGGGCGTGAAATACCACTTAATTTTGCTCAGAGGCCTCTTTTATCAGGCTTGACGTGCACCCAATGGCTTTACTTCTCTTCTGAAGGAAGCCATGCTAAGAATTTTTGCGCCCGAAAAAATCCATTGTCCTCTGCCAAGTTTGAACCTGTGGCCTTCAGTATATGAAGTTAGCATGGTAACCACTATACCACAGAGGGCAACTGCAATAATCTGAATTATTTTAAACTCTTGCAGAAGAATTCTGGTGTTCGATTTACATGCCCCTTTTACCTATTCTGCAATAAACTCTTCTTATAAAAAGCATATTTTGCAATATGACCTATATTTTAAAGTGGCATACAGACTGTTTTGTCGCCGATGCATCAGTCCCAATGGACCTGCTGCTACTTTACTTTCTCAGTCATCTGCAACACAGTCTGCACCATCAGATGCACAGCAGCAAGATCATAAGTTGTCTCCTATCCCAAAACTTCCTACTTTGTCCTTCACAGGAGATCCTTCCTGTCAACATAGTAGACCACTCTTTAGATCTATGGCCATATCATGCTCTCAGTTTGCAAACTATAAGATTACTTTGGACTCTCGATACCCTTGGTCTGAAGATGATAAACATTTTAAGATGGGTAGTGCTAAATTCGTTAAGGTGAGAAAGAAATAAATTTGTTTCATATTTGGCTTACCCTCCCCATATTCGTAGGACTTACCCCTAGGGCTTACAAGCCAATGCCTAGGGATCAGAAGCCTGAAGAAAGAAATTATATCTCCTTGATTTCTCTCTCACCATGGATATAACCCAGAGGAATCTTAAGGGATTCAGGGTACATCTTCTGGATCTTCAACTTTTTCAATCATCTGTCCTCAGGAAACCAACCTACAACCCCATCACCCCCTCCCTCTTTGCAAATTTTATGAGTTTATTGGTGACCAAGTGTTGTTACTTTAGTGGTGTCTACTCTCCTTGCCACAACTATTATATTCAACACCCCTCTGCAAGCAATGGCGCATTGCACTTATCTTTGCCTTCTGTCTCATTCTCCATTTGCAATGTTTACTTTGTATGTAAACATTGTATTTATGACGTATGACGTGATACCAGAAACCAAACTTTTGAGATTGTTAGCACAAATCCCCCTGCCATTGATCTTCTTGGGTAATGCCAATACAAGCAATGTTCTTTGGGGTTCTTCTGTAAACCATGCTGGAGGTATCATGGTTGTTGACGTTTTCCAAGGGGTGGCTTATTGCCAGTAAGCACTAGTGCACTCGCCTTTTTATCATCCGCTTAGGGCATTGCGTCTTAGACTTTGCTTTCTGTGGCCTTGCATTACTACCTCTCCTGAATTGGTCATTATTCTCCGATCTGCACAATAGTGTTCAACCCCATGAATATTCGTTTCTTGGGACTTTCACTGCGTATGCGGAATCCCTACTTCATTATTTCCAAACTGATTGTGGAAGGTTTTCACCTCTGCTTCATCTAAATTGAAATGCTGTGCCTCCATAGAAGAAATTCTGAAATGTTTTACTTGCTGAGTGTTGCTCACAGATGAAGCAAGTATCCCTCGGAGATCTACCCCTTGGCAGATTCCTGTTCCCTGGCCCTACATACTTCGCGGTACAGAGCGGAAATCTTCCCTTTCCCGCCGGAGCTCATCGAAGCTAGAGTGTACTACGGTGCGTCGCATGTCCTTTAAGTGTCCCATTACGGTCATTCCTCACCCCTCCATCCACGAATTCACTCCCCTCTACCTCCCCTAGGGCCTAATACGGTAGGTAGGTTTTTAGCAAACCCGGAGTCCCGAGAAAACCGTGCCTCCCCCGTGAGGGCCACCTGTAAGTGGTGAGGGAGTTATTCCGTCAAAACGCCTACCCAGGTTACGTCTTGCATGGAGACCCGTGTCGGTGTAAAGGGATATCCTGTTTGGCTAAGGTGGGCTTGTGTCTTTCAGTGACAGGGGAGGGTGCGCAATCTCAGACACAATTTTGGATTCTGCTTCGCCTAAACGGGAGGCTAGGGAATAACCCATCCCTAGTCAATCGGCCAGGACTAGATGTAATGCCGAACTCCAGGGTGAGCGGGATGGCGAGACCGCTATATCCCTTGTGTAGTCCTGTCACCCCAGTGGGTTGAACTCTCTTGGGCTCCGTGGAGGGAGGGGACCGCTGGGGGATGAAGTAATACCCTATTTTTAGCGCAAAAAAAAGTGCTAAACTAGTGATTGGAAGGGAAGTAGTCGAGTTCTATGGTTCTCGCTACGTGCTAATGCATAGCACAGAGGAGGGAAGGAAATTTAAATCGGTTAGCCCAAGTACCATATAAAAAGGATAATATAACATAGTGGTCCAGTGAAGTCGTGTACTCGATCTCATAACGGCACACTTCAGGTTGAAGCAGTATCAGCAAACCAGGCAGCAAAATTATTATGAGAAAATGTGTTGGGGAGCTATCTTGTTAAGGTCGATATATACAAGACCTTGAACTCGCGCTGAGTTGTTAGCATCCGCGCATTGGACGGTTTGTCCAATGAGGAGATCCAAGAGAATCTTGCGGAAAATAGGCATTACCTTTATGTACAGGGATAGTTAATGGTGAATTTGTGCTTACCCGTTCCCTGTTCCTTACCTTTGATCAGGCAGATCTCACTCAAAGGATTAATGCAGGGCACAAACCTATTGCGTTTAGGCCATACAACCCGCTGAGATGCTGCAAATTTCAACGCTTTGGATACACTGGTGCCTTTTGTAATAGTCGGTCTACGTTTGCCAACTCTGGAGATGTCACGTACAATGGAGGTTGTACATCGACTACTTGTTTTGTTTACTGCGGCGGTGAACGTCCATCTAGATCTCACTACTTTCCCCGTTTTGGAGTGATACAGGAGATACCGATGAGAAAAAAGTGTCTTTCTCAGAAGCCCGGAAGCTCATGCAAATCCTCCAACTCTCTGGCGCGCGATCTGTTACCCATAGCCCGGTTGTAGTTAAACTAGCACCGAAGCGGTAAATCGCAACTTCGACCTGCGGCTTAAATGGGCCAATGATTGCAGAAAATATTCTCGTAGCCAGACCACCAATAAAGCCCTGTACATCCACGTCTTCTTCGGCATCAACAGCTGCCAAATCCGCTAATACGAAGCGTCGTTCAATTCCTTTTTCAACTCAACCGTCGACCTCAGGCAATAGGACCGGCAAAACCGTAGCATAATCTGCACCTGAGAAACATTTCTACACCAGCTATATTGGAACCGACTTCCTTAAAGAACGTGCAAAGTCTGCTCCCAAAACATTGAAGGGTAGCAAATATCTACGTCACTCCGCACGCAGACGCTCTTCTGCAAAATTCCGGGAGGAGCTCCGATCGGCGACATCGATCTTACTCGATCGATATCTCCAATGGGTTAGAGGCTCTCAAACCGAAATTTTCTACTGGTAAGTGGTCCTCTCTCGTGGAAGAGTGCGTAAGTGGCAGGATCGTACTCCTGGAAACAGTGTTAGTCCAGCGGAAAAGAGAACAAATTAAACCGACTAGCACCGCCCACTGTGCAGAAAAGTTTTTCTATTTAGAACGTATCCCATAATCCTATATTGGAATATCCGAAGCGATCAACCACGACGGGCAGTACTTGAACTGTTGCTCCTCCAGAATCAGCCTTTGTTCCTATGCTGACAAGAGACAAAGCTGCGTCCGCAAGACAATGTTACAATCAGGTCGTAATCTTCTGTAGGATATGATTTATCACCTGCGTAGGTTGTTCCTGAACATGGAGTCATAATGTCGCTTATCAAGGATGATATCTTCGCTGAATCTGTACCATACAATCTGATATACAGTCCGTCGCTGTAAGGATTAAGCTACCATCCATTAGGTTTACCATATGCAGTATATATCAGCCTCCATTCAACGGCCTCTCGCGCACGAGTTCAGCAGACCTAGTTTTGGAGCTACCAAAACCTATTTTGTGGGTAGGTGACCTGAATGCCAACCACCATTTTGGGGCTGGCCTCGGGCTTGGGCGAGAGGTAACCTAATTGCCGGTTTCTTGGACAACACTAACCTATCTCTCCTAATCACCGGAGAACCTATATTTCTTTCTGTCGTCTTCAATAGTTATTCACAGCTGGATATAGCTGTCTGTTCTCCACAACTGGCTGTTTCATTACAATGTAGCATCATCTCTGATTTACATTCTAACGACCACTTTCCAATACTTATTTGTCTCTGAGCAAAAGAAGTGTGTTCCACACGTTTACCTCGATGGCACTTAAATCGAGCCAACCAGAACCTTTTTCCCCGTTTGTCGTCTTTTATTACAACGAACACCAGCCCTACGCTGGGTAACCTCATACAATATAAGAAGATGAGCGCTTAATCTCGACAGGTAATTAAGGGTCGCAAAAAGTAATCATTGTAGTTTGTAGCCTCCTTTAATCTACATACACCTTTCTCTCTCGTATCGGATAAGTTGAGGCGTGTGGCCGGAAAAATCTACCCACATGACCATCGACTGTTTTAAAAACAGCTGCCGGTTCTGTTATTGATACGCTTGACGTGGCTAACACTCTAAGTAGTGCTTTCGCTCAGGTGTCTAGTTCAGACAATTATTCATTTGAGTCTCTTAAACTAAAGGCTCATGTGTAATCTTAATGGTTCCCCTTTCGTTCAAAAGACCTTGAAGATTACAATCGTCTTTTTCATCGTGACGGAGCTAGACCATGCACTTTCATTTTCGCGAAACTCTGCAGCCGCTCCAGGTGGAATGCACGTCCAAATGATACAATATATCTCTCTCCTGAAGGTAAGCCTTTCCTGCTCGAGGTCCATATTTTTTTCTGGGATGACACCACTTTTCCAGTTAAGTGGCGTAAGGCCAACTCAATACCGATTTTGAAATTGGGAAGGGCAGTCATCTTCCTTCCACCTACCGTCTTATTTCCTTCATTCAGTTGCGTTTGCAAGACGAAGGAAGCATGGTTAATGAGCTGCTGGAGTGGTGGCTGACTGATCAACACCTCCTGCGGATTTCGAAAACGTCTTTCAGCGTCTGAACAGCTGGTATCGCTATCGACGATGATCACGAATGGCTTTCTGAAGAACTGTCAAACATATGGGATATTATTTGACCTCGAGAACGCCTATGATAGGTGTAGGCGGGGAGTGATATTGCGCTCCCTTTACAATTGGAATATACGTGAAAGCGTACCTTCTGCTTCAGGAGTTTTTGAGACACCGCATTTTGCGGGTATGGGCCATATACTTTTTATTCAAGAGAAAGGAGTGCCATAGGGATCAGTACTAAGCGTGACGCTGTTTGCTATTGCATTATCTCTATATCAGGATATGCTTCCGTAGGTGTCTCGACCTGTTCATTGACGACTTTGATATATTCTGTACTTCTCAGTGTATCCGCGCCGTTTATGGAACACCGTCTCCAGCGGTGTTTGGACAATCTTTCTGCTGTGAGTTCTAACAACGGCTTTCGTTTCTCAACTGAGAAGTCCCTCTGCGTACACTTCTGGCGCCGTAGATGGCAATTGCAGCAATCTACTCTTCAACTCGATCCAGATTTACTCCACTTCGCAGATGAGACGGGATTCCTCTGGTTATTATTCGATCGGAAGCTTTGCTGGTCACCGCACATATCACAGGTGAGAGCTCGCTGTGACCGTTCTCTCAATATTTTGCGGATAGTAAGTGGTCATCATGGGAAGCGGATTGGACAGTGCTGCTGCGTCTTTATCGTGCACTGATCCGATCCAAGTTAGACTGTGGATGCATCGTTTATTCTTTAGCCTGGCCATATGTACTTAGACATTATCCTTAATCAGGGCATAAGTGTAGATGTTGGAGCTTTTCCGACCAGCCCAGTTTTTAGTCGCTACGCCAAACTGCAGAACCTCCTTTAGCGATGTGGACAGGATCTCCTGCCAGGTAATAATGGTTATCGAAATAAATGCAGGTTCAACCCCAAGCGACCGCATGTAAGATTTGTGGTGGACAAAGCGGCGGTGGGGTGGGTTTTCTTCGGTTTCTCCCGCCATCGCATTCCAGCGGTGCTCCATCTTCATTCAAGTATTATCAGTGTCACTGCCTGCGGTGCCATAAGTAGTTAAAGCGGGCGGTAAACACTACCAAAAAAGTGGTAGAGAAGGTGTTAGCCTTCCTACACCACATGACATTTCCCATAAAGATTTAGCTTTTACTTAATTTTTGGGGCAGATTTTAATGGAGCTTATGTAATCGGGTTTTAAATGTTTTATTACCAGTAACCAATGATTTTTTGTGTCCTTTTGACTCCACTGTTAAAAATATGTGTTACATTGATCTGTGGGCTTCACTACCAGTAGTTGTGTTCATTGGTTTTGGTAGCTTTCATTGTCTTATCTGTGTTTTAATATTTATAATTCCTTTCCCCTATGAGGTTTATTTCGGCTTTGTTTTTATAATGGCTTCAACAGTCGAACGGCCCTAAACACCAATCAGCCAATATCTTCATCGTCATCATCATGACCTCACGTACACCGGCGAACCGGATATTATTGACGCCCTGGCCACATTCTTCGCTGCCACACGCGCAAAGTTACGATAGCTCTTTTCTTCCCATTAAAAAAGCTGCTGAGCGAGTTCTCATTTGATTGTGGTGAACCGTACAACGCACATTCACATTTGTTGAACCAACTCTTCCGTTGCATATTGCAAGGGACTCGTCTCTTGGTCCTGATGATATTCACCGGCAAATGCTACTTCACCTCCTACCTGCAGCCACTACATTCTTGCTGGATCAGTCCTGGTAAAGACCGGATCCTTCCCACAAATTACTATCGGATTTGTTTCATGAGCGTTGTTTATTGAAGCGTAGAATGAACGTAAAACGTTCGGTTTACATGGTGCTTAAATAAGAACATTCTGGGTCCACACAGTAAGGTTTTCCTCGCAACTGCTTGAGCGTCGACAGTCTGGCACGTCTAGATGCTTATTTGACGAATGCTTTTCTTCTGAAGTTGCATGTAGTGGTAGTATTTTTTGACCCGGAGAAGGCTCACGGCTCTACTTTGCGATACGGTGTTCTTCGTAGTTTTCACAGTATCCGATTGTGTGGTCCCATAGACTTTTTTCTGTGTAACTTTCTGCAATTACGTAACTTTTGTGTACGAATTGGAAAAACTCTCTAACAAGAGACGATTCAGGAGAACGATGTGCCCCAAGGGCCGAGACTTAGTACTCTGCTTTTTGACGTGATCATCAACTGCATTACTAGCGTTCGCAATTGGATCCCAATGTCACTGTATGTGGACAACTTTGTGCTGTACTTTCGCTCTTACAGCACTGGCCACCTAGAACGACAACTCCAGCTTTCCATAAATTACCTCGTTGGTTGGGCGCTTCGCAATGGTTTTCGTTTTTCCTCAACCAAAATGCGGTGCACATATTATCATCGCCCTGTGGGGTGGACCCTGCTCCTGTCCTTCACTTGAAGGGTGTATAGCTGTCTTTCGTTTCGTCTTTGAAGTTCTTGGCTCCCTACATGAACCGTGTACCCTCCTGGGAGATTCGCGTTTCCTGTGATCGATCGTTTCGAATTCTGAAAGTGATTTTTAGTGCGTCTCGGGACGGCAACTGTTCCGTAATGCTGTGTTTGTACCATTCACTCGTTCGCTCAAAATTAAATTATCAATGTTTTATTTACGGGTGCAGCGACCGCCTCTAAACTTGGCCTGTTAGACACTGTTCATCAAACTAGTCTTGCTACATGAGCCTTTCGTACTAGTCGTGTGGAGTGTCTGAGTGCGGATGCTGGTGAACCCCCACTGTCAGAGCGTCGTTCCGTTATACTATATTCTTATGCTGCTAGATTGGCAGCAGACCCCTCACATCGCTCTTTTAAACCTCTAATGCGCCTGGAGTAATCTCATCGCTACATTAGGAACACTACTAATTCACGCGCCAGTGGTGTTCGGTTTCGTTAGCTGCCCTTCGATCTCCGCATCAATTTATCTTTTATGGAGCCAGTCTGTGTGTAGAATACCCTCCTTAGCAACTTTGGCGTCCTTATTTTGATCTGACGCTCTCGAAAACGATAGCTCCGAGGTATTTCTGGGTCGTTACCGGGCATATCCTCCGGTATTCACTTCAGGCTGTCCGCCGTGATGAGCTACGGCTTCTTGTTATTGCATTTAATTCGAAACTCCGATATAATCGTCTTTGGGATGATGGCTCAGTATTAACCGCCGAAATGTACGCTACCTTTTACTGTCTTAATTTTATCTGGTCTTAAGCACTGGTAGTTTTATTATTTTCAGCTATTTCCTGAGTGTCTTATAGTTCCTGAATCAGTATGCCGGCTCATTTCCAGTCGTTGTGCTCATACAACTTCGCATTTCTAAGTTGCTTGGTTCAGTCTACCAGATTGTCTTCACAAGGGTTGCGGGTCATACAAGTATTGCAGGTAATGAAGCGGCGGACAAGTCTGCAAAGGCGGCCGGTTCCATACAAGGTTACTCCGCAGTCGCTGTGTCCTTTGGAAATGTTTCTCGTTACTTTGGTCGGTCTGTTTTTTTTTTTTTTAAGCTTCGCAGGATTCTTGGCAAAGCTTAGTGTGCATCCAGCTTTGGACAATCGCGTTTATCGGCCGTATCAAACACAGAAGATGTGTTTTTGAACGTTTATAACTTTTTAACCTTTGTCGATTTTTTTTGTGTGTGTTTTTTTTTTTTTTTTTTTTTTTTTTTTTTTTTTTTTTTTTTTTTTTTTGTAATGTTGTTCCTATTTCAATAACTTCGGACTCAATGTATCATACTTCTTCATCGAGGCGATTACTCTGTGAGCGAAGCACGACACAGGAATCATATTTGTGTAAAATACTTGGAGGGCCTTGCCAGTTGTGACCATGTAGGGAGCAGCATCTCTTTTCATCTGCAGAAGATTCTGGAAATATCTTTTTAATGCCCTTATTCACAAATTTGGCGATCGTAGATTGATTTATATTCTGTAATTCTCTGCATGCCACCAAATAGGAAGAAGAAGGCTTTTCTTCTAAGACACCAATACTTAAATTAGCAATGTAACGACCACAATTTTCGGTAGTTTCACCAGCTGAAATTCAAATGATTTTATCCTTGTTCATTGCGTATTTCTTCCAGAACATGTAGATAAACTGTCGGCATGTAATTCTTACACAATATTCATTCATCTGGTATATGTTGATTTAAGCAATATTTGCGCTGAAAACTTTTGAGAATAGGGTTTGTAAGTTTGTGAAGGGGAATATTACTTGCAATGAATGTTTCACATAGATCCATGTTAAAGGCCCCCCCCCTGCTACTGCTACTGTTATTTGCTGCTTTTAAAAGTTGTTGTTGTGGGCCTCTCTTTTACATTCCTGCGATATGAAGACTTGTCTTGACGTTGGTCTATTTGAAACTTTTTCGTGCACAAAAAGTTTTTCTCGCAAGCTCGACAGTATAACTTATTTCCATGAAGAGTAAATGTTCCAGGATGGTAGGCTAGCCACAAAACGGCATTTATTTTTTCGGGCGGAATGGTGCACTACACGTTGCACATTATGCGTTGAACTTTGTACAAATAAAAAGAAAACTAAACTGAAACAATGGACGTGTGAAAAACAACGTGAAAATACAAATGGAGTTTTATTTATGGACGCTCTTTAACTGCTGTGGCTCTCCGCGTCCCATTCTGTACTGGGCGTGAAAGACATCTTAATTTTGCTCAGAGGTCTCTTTTCCAGGCTTGAGGCTCTTTTACTTGCCGTAAATCTACGACACGGGACCAACGGTTTTACTTTCCTTCCGAAGGAAGCCATGTTAAGGCTTTTTACGCCCGAAAAAAAAATCCATCGTCCTACGCCTTAGCCTGCCGTCACTATAGAACATTAAAATGAGAACAAGCTTGTGCCCACCTTTTAAGTTTTTTTAAAATACTGTAAATTTAGCCCTGAATGTGCACCATCACTAGTTTTTGGTTAAAATATGCAATAAGCGGTGCAAAAGAGCTAAATATGCAAATGCATATAATCCGGTCTCCAATTTGTACCATGGCACAGGCTTTCAGTATCTTACTAGATATTTCATCACATGCTGTTGAGCTATTGGATTTTAGTGCTTGGAAATTTTTTTCTCGAAATCCAGTTTGGTAGTTATCTTTCAAATATTTTAAATTATATTCTTTACCCCCTTGATTGATGCTAAGATTTGTTGTAACATTTTAGTAGAAATTATTAATCATGTTGGCTATCACTTTGGGATTTTTAATTTCTACTTGACCTATTTTCAGAGTTATGTTGTGAGTATGGAGATTTTTTCGTTTCCCTCTTTATAATATTCCAAGTAGTTTTTACCTCATTTTCTGATTTATGCACAATCTTTTGATAATGCATTGCTTTAGCTTGTTTAATCACCCCTTTGGTGATTTTGCAGAAGTTTTGTAATGATAAATAAGATTAGTAGCCTGCTGTGCCTCAACATGCAGAAGAGATTAATCTTTTGAATTCATGATGTTTTAATGCCTATTGTGTTCCACTCCGGTGGTGGATTCTGTATATGAGAATATTTGCTCTGGCCGTTGCTCCGCAGTTGCATAGTATTTGCCTTTGTTTTTAGTCGTGTATTAAAATTTAGACTTTATTAGTGATACATTACACTGGATATCTATCAGACAGCATCTGTACTGAACTGTAAGTACATAAATAATATCCTTATTAAACATCTTTTAGTATACAATTAACTAAGAGCTATATATTTGTTTTCGGGGGGTAATTCCCCCCATTATGCTATGGATGAAGAAAGTGTGTTTACACCAACAAACACTGCTACTTACACCAGTATTACAACGTAAAAACAAGGACGTAAATAGCACTGTACAGACGGAAGATAAAAAATTTATTACAGAAGAAGGTAAAAAGAATAAGAAAGAAAGTAAGTTTTGTAAAAGAGAAGAAAGAGGAAGAAATAATGGACGATAAGGGTAATTTAGGATCATCTGAAGAAGTTAGGGGTAAAGGAGTTAGAGATACTGTAAGAAAAAAGATGCAGATGAATATGAAATTATCCAGGCAGAGTTATATAAGTTGTTATTAAAGAAAAAAAAATAGTGCTGAGATGAAGGGGAAATATTACTATGTGTTTGTGGTGTTAAGTAATATACGTAATTCAGATAAAAGAGAAAAAGAGATAGCAATTACTTAAAAGTAGGCAGTTACAGTAACCCAAGCTGAGATTTGCTCAAAAAGCAACCATTAAGCCTGATTTTGGCAAAAATTTGATTGAACAAACTAAACAAACGAGGAAGCATGCTGCCTTCATTTCATCCAAAAAGATTATAGATGTCAGACAAATTTCAAAAGTTGCAACCACAAACTTAAAGCCAAAGGATGGAAGATAAGAATCAATAGATTGAAAACAGCTGGAAAAAATGTAATACTTGAGGTGGAGTCAGAGTCTGACGTTAATAAGGTGATAAATAGCAACAATTTGAAAGGATAGACCTGGAAATAGAGCAATCAAAGAAGAGAAGCGAATTATTCATCTGTGACGTAATGGCAAGAACTGACGAGTAAGAAATTAAGGATAACGTATATTCACAAAACTTGGAGGGCTTAATTTCCAAACAAGATTTTGATCAAGGATTTAAATTGAATTTCAAGACCAGACCCAGGGGAAGGGCCACTGTCCACCATGTGAGAGAGGTCTTACCAACGATTAGGAATTTCTTAAACAAAATCGAGCCCGGATTTGTTTAGGATTTCTGGAATGCATAGTAAACGACTTTGTGTCGGTTGCCAGATGTCTGAGGTGTTATGCTTTTGGACATATTTCAAAATTTTGCAAAGAACAAAAGCCAGTATGTGGTCATTGTGGCGAAGATTCGCACTTGAGAAAAGATTGCGCTAAAAAATGAACAGAGTCCAGTGTGCATTCCTTACGTAAAAAGAAACCATAAATGTGGGGGAAAGAAAGATTGCTCAAATTATAACTTTTATTGGGAGAGAACGGTTAACAGAATTAACTATGAATGGTTATTTTAATATGAACAACAATTTAGCGAAACAAGTTTAGGAAAAGACAAAAAAATACTCCAAGTAGGATTCGTAGGAATCTTGAAAGGGTTATAAGTCACAAAATAAAAATGTCAAGTAATAATTTACAGAAAGAATACAATAGCGAAACTGAAATTAAACATTAAGAGCCGACTATAGTAATAGAGAATAAGCAAGAGAGTGAATATAAATATTTAGAACCAACTATAATAATAGAAAATAAGCAAAATTCAGAACAAAGTGAAATTGTATATCCCATTCATAATGCATAGAAATTTAAAAACGCCAAAAGCATAAAATTAGTAAAGGCTAGTGTAGTCATGGCTAATACATGCATCCCTGATTATAGTTAATTATGATGAAACAATAACACAAAATAAACCAGATGGTGCAATGTAGAGAACAAAGGAGAAAATATTTTTATCAGAACTGCGGGTAAGGAGGAAACAAGAGCAAGTTTTGACCCAAAAATCAAATATGAAATCAGACTCCAAAGTTTTGAATTAACATGCAGTTAAGTAGCGAGAAAAGGGTAGCAGAAAACGACATAACATCTGAGCTAGTTTTACCTAATCGGTTAAAACCCCTGACGCAGGAAATTCCAGCGCCAGGCATTGTCCCGAGTTTTGCTGACACCGCGTTTACGAGCATGTACGCTAATCTTGAGTCAGCCGTACAGGAAAGAAAGAGAAACACATTTTAACAGCAGCCTTATGACATGTGATGCGAGGCTTACACCAAAACGGTAATAAAATAGTATTCCCCGTCCCAGGTGCGATTGATCGAATGGAGTTAAAAGTCCTAAACATTGCAACAGATCCCAATGAATTATTAGTGTTATTGGGGGGAAAAAAAATATGCAAGAAGAAATGAGAAATTAGATTTGGAAGAAGTTTATAAACACTTTGTTCTCTGTTTTGGGCGCCTTGCCTTTAACAGCGCGCAGAGTTGGCCAAATTGTTACGCGGTAATTAGGCACGATTCGCTCGAGTACCCTAAAATTGAACCAAAGAAATTAACGACACCAATATTCCCAAAAATTGATCAGGTTAATCAAATTTTATTCCCAACCAACCAAGGCCTGTCCTCAAAACCAAATTCCACTGCAAATCCTGAACCCAAATCAAGAATCAAAAATACTCATCCTAAATTTCTCAAGGCTCAAACTTTTCAAAATTCAAAAAACAAAAGAACGGAGAAAACAACATCCAAGGGCACTTGTAAACCAATAAAAAATAAGAACAGTACAGCTAAACATAACTCAAGTCTGGGAAGTCAGCCACAGCCTATTATTGAAGGTAACGTGCTACCAGACGCTGTGATTGACGCCTGGAAGCGGTGTTTGAAAGAGACCAGAACTTCGTTGCTAGGCGTAATTCTTCAGGACAATTTCACAATGAAATTAATGATAGTATCGAAAATACTGAAAATAGCCCATAATAGTAGGCTGATTATGTTAGAGCTAAAGAAAATATTAGAAGATTTAAGCTTGGATACTTTATGCATCCAAGAGCCCAAATTATATCAAAATAAGTTAATACATTTACCAGTTATGGCAAGGGCCATTATTTCTGGCCATGTACCAAAGGCTGCCATTATGAGGTGCGTTCAAGTTATAACACCTACTATTTTTTTTCTCACAGCGTAATGACAAGAAAAATGTGAAACTAGTGTCACTTCTCAACGTAATCTCCCTCTACCCATACACATTTTTATAACGTCGACGCCAGGATCCCTGGCCGCTGCAAACGCTTCCTTAGGAGCGTGTTTTAACCACTGGAAAATCGCTGAGCCAATAGCGGCACGACTAGTGAATCTGCGACCACGGAGAGTGCCTTTCATCCTGAGAAACAGCCAAAAGCCACTAGGAGCCGGTCAGGTGATTAGGGATCATGAGCAAACACTTCAAAGTTGTTTTGTCACGAAGAAACTCCTGCGTCGCTTTCGCCCGATGCGCTGGTGCGTTGTCTTGAAAGAGCATTCGTCCAACCTTTTCTGCCCGTTTTTCACGCAAAGCTGGGAGAAGTTTATTCTTCAAAGCATTTTGGTAGGATGCAGCTGCCGCCGTAGTGTCCTTGGGAATGTAATGAGTAAGGATTACACCACTGCTGTCCCAGAAAAAGGCCACTATCGTTTTGTGAGCACTGGCGTTCACCCGAAAAGTTTTGGTGGCTGTGAGTCTGTGTACTTCCATTGAGCTGACTGGCGCTTCGTTTCGGGGTTGAAAAAGATCAACCACGTCTCATCCATTGTCAGCATCGATTGAAAGAACATTTCATTCTTGCCGTCATCACGCGTCAACATCGCCTGCCAATTTACCACGCGCGCAGCCTTGTGATCATCTGTCAGCATTCGTGGCAACCACCTGGAAGTCACTTTTCGCATTTTCAGATCTTCATGCAGGATTGTGTGCACAGATCCCACTTTAATTCCAATTTTGGAGGCGATGTCTGCAACGCTCAATCGGTGATCTTCCCAAACAACGTTCTCCACTCGCTGGATCATGTCGTCAGACCGGCTGATGCGAGGCCGTGACTGTCTTGGTTTTTTGTCACACGATGTTCTGCCTTCATTGAACTATCGCACCCAGGAGCGCTCTTTAGACACATCCATGGTACCATCTCCACATGCCTCACTCAACTGGTGATGAATTTCAATTGGTGTCACACCACGAAAATGTAGGAAACGAATGATTACACGCTCTTCGTGTAATGACAGCCCGGTTGCATAAGAGTTAATCTGAGTTCAAACACCTGAAATTGATCTCAAGTCAAGCTGAACTTAGAATTTTTGTTGTATAAACAATGATCTTAGTTCAACGTATCTTGAACTAAGATCAAATCTGACTGGTCAATTTTCTCCAGTTAACTTAACTGAACTTGGATTAGTAGAACTGCTGAAGATACATAATAGTTGTCCTCTATTTGAATAAGGAAGAAATAAACAGTATAAGTTTAATACAACTAAAATAAAATGGTAAGTAACACATTTTTGTAGTTATTTATATAATTAGCCTATATATTTCACAATTCCCTTGCAGGGTGCATTGCTTACAACCTATGCTAATATTTTTAGATGTCTGATGGTGAGGATTTTGGATTTGTAAGGGCTCCTCGTGTTTTTCAACATAGAAGGAATCCCATCTTAGAGCTTATTGACAGAGAATTCAAAATGAGATGTCGACTATAGAAGCACGTAGTCGAAGAACTGGAGCACAGGCTACATGCACAATTAAGGGCACAAACGCTGAGGAATTATGCACTCTATCCAATGTTTATGACCCTTCTTATATTACGGTTCTATGCAACTGGGAGCTTCCAAAGGGTGTTTGGGGATATCTTTAATGTAAATAAACGGACTGCAAGCCGAACTATACACAAAGTTACAAGAGCGATTGTGGCCTTAAGACCTCATTTCATCAATATGCCTATGGAAGATGGTGAAGTAAGAAGGGTTATGCGGGATTTCCATAATATATGCCATTTTCCAGGAGTTTTAGGTGCACACATTTCCCAATTATATCACCTGGTGGGAATAATGCTGAGATATACAGAAATCGCAATGGGTGGTTTTCTTTAAATGTTCAAGCTGTCTGCGACTCAGAACTTCGTTTCCGGAACGCTGTTGCTGGGTGGCCAGGTTCAGCACATGATAGCAACATTTTTTAGAAAGTCTAGAATTCATGCACAATTTGAAGCTGAAGAATTTCCCCGAGGTGTACTTCTAGAAGACAGTGCATATCACTGATGTCAATTCTTACTTACACCTGCAATGAATGAAGAAACTCCTACAGAACGAGCATATAACAGGGCCCATAGAAAAACAAGATCAGTTAAGGAAAGATCTTTTGGCATTGTCAAAAGACGATTCCCATGTTTAAGAATGAAATTAGCCGTCAAATAACTTTTGAGTTCCACCTATAATAGAAGCAACGTTTGTATTACATACCTTGGCCATTAAAGCAGACGACGACATTCCTGACGTAGACGGTGCTGTTTACAGAGGAAAGAGAATCTACCAGGGACTGCCTATACCTGATTTAAATCAGTGAAATAGAGGGAAAACACTGCGCTGACAATTGCACTTATTAACAGCACCCTCAGGTATTAACTATAAATTTATTATTTCATAACATCATTTACATTTGTTGTGTTTTTTTAGATTCTAGCTCGAACTTTAAAATCTTCATTTTCAGTTCATGTTCCTCCTCTAAGCACCCCAACCTCCTCTTGTAGAATTTTACCGTTATGTCTTCTTCCTTCCTTTGCTTTTCAGGGCATGATGCTCTGGTTGAACTGGCTCTTGTAGATGCTGAAGGATCTGGTTGAACAGGCTGTATTTCTTCCTCCTGAGAATTGCAGACCTCCACTAAGACGAACTCCTGCGGTGAACTGGAGATGATCTCCATATTTATGTCTGTGATAACTTCGAGATGGAAACCCACATCATCGTCAAAGTCGCAATTAGCTGGCAAAAACTGCGGCCTGAGTGCTGCAATCAGTTTGTGGCTAGTTTTATCCAATGAAGACGGCACAAACATACCCCCTCCTGTTCTGTAAAGTCTGATTTTATCCTAAGCATTTATTTTCTTTGTGCGCTTCTTTATGTTTTCGTAACACAACCTTAAACTTTTGCAATCGCGTGCAATAACATTTCTAGAATTAAATTCCGAAGTTATTTCCTTCCATGCTTCCTCCTTTCTCTTTGTGGTGTTGTCTGTTTTTTTTTTTGTTTTTTTTTTCTATTATATCTTTATGTTTTAGAACAATATCTACTAACATATCCTTCTCTTTGCTTTTAAAATTAACAGAACGCACATTTTTCCTTTCTTGAGTATCCATTTTAAGGTTATGCTTTCAAGTCGCATTATTGTAAACAGAAGAAGAAAAAGAAAGAGTAAGAGGGGGGATTACGCATTTAATGAAGATAACGTAAACTAAATAACTATTTTTGATACATATGAGTTTAATATAGAGTCAATTATTATACTGTCTATATAAAATAAAACTATTTTCGGGAATAAAAGCCATAAACAGAAATTTCCATTCAAGTATTTTTATGTCTACATTGTTTATCCTGTGCATTTGAATCCAATAAATCCGAATAGTCCCGAAGATTCTCGAGTCCTTTCGATGCAATACGAAAATTGCCATATGTTGGTCATGTTGCCATATTTGATTTTGCGTTCTCGGATCTACAGTGAACTGAGTTCATTAAACTAAGATCAGTGTTATACAACCCACACGGAGAAGCAAACTAAGTTCATTTCTGATCTTCGGTTATTAATGAGCTACAGTTGGCGATTTTTATGCAACCGTAGTAACATAAACAGCCCTAACTCTCGTCGCTGCCACTAGAGTTCTATGCACTGTACAGTGTTGGTATCTCTGTCATGCAGTCACAAAGAGTCCTCGTGTATTTTAAAACAAACCAGAAGTTCCTATCCAGTCCCAGTACTGAAGAAAAAAACGGAGGTGTTATAACTTGAACGCACCTCGTATAATCAATAATTCACACCTACAAATCACTAATAAAGCTCAACTAAGCGATATTCATACCAACTCTATTCAGGTTAATCAGGAGGATGGGGAGTTTATTTTATCTCATCATTATTTTCAATTCAATGAACCCGTAGATTGTATTTAGAGAAAATAACCAAAACAAACAGAATTTTAGTGATAAAGAAATCATATACACCATGGATGTCAATGCGAAATCTAATTGGTGGTTTAATACATACAAAGATGATAGAGGAGGAAAGTTGTAGCAGAAAATTGCAGAACTGAACCTAGTTATGCACAACACTGCCGACAATCCAACAACTTTTGAAAATAATGTGGGGGCTAACTCAACATTATTTAACTCTTGGAAACTATAAAACGTTTAATAAGATTGTAAATTGGAAAGTTGGTCAGGATTTGACTACGAGTGATCATAGACTAATTTACTTTGATTACGTACCAAGCTACAACCTTCAAACTTCAACTTAACTATAAAGAAGCAATCTGGGAAATAATCAGAGAAAATTTAGATGTATGCGCACTCGACTATAAAGAAAATTTAAATTACCAGATGGAAAAATTAGAAGATAAAATGAAATGGACGCTTAATACTTCAATATCAAAAAGAAAATATAAAAAATATAGGGTAATATTTGGACCGATGAGTTAACCAAATTAAGAAGAAAAATGCCTAAAACAAGGAAAATCTACCAGAGGACTACTGTTGCACAAGAAAGCGAGCGTATCTTAAACATCTATAGAAGAGCTAAAGAGAAGTTTAAAATTACTTTAAAAAGATAAGGGATAAATCGTGGAAGATTTTTGTTGAATGCGGACTAAGTAAAAATAGTTGCGGCTCAATATACAAAACTATAATGGAAAAAATAAATAACCAGTGACGTTGAATACACTGAGGTAGGAGGATGGCAGTATTATTAATGATTGGGAGGAATCTGTGAACGAAATTATATTCAGATTGTTACCAAATGATGAAGAAGAGGACGACAACAACTTTAACAGAAAGCTCTATTACTCTTTAAAGGTGCGACGTCCACTACCCCAACCTCTGCCCTGTTAATTATAACAGGCATTTGACCAATTGATATAATACTTCGTATGAGAGGAACTTATTACTGGTTAAAGAAGCAAAATAATGTTAAAGTACAACAAATTGTTGGATACAACTGTCAAACTAAATTAGATATTAAGAACAGACTAAACCAAGAATGGCAAAAGGAATGGGAAGAGAGTGAAACAGGCAGAAGAACGTTTTCATTTTTCAACATTATTAAAGAACGGCTAAAAATAAAGCATATAAATGCCTCAAAAGGCCTAATTCACTATTTGTCAGGTCATGGCTGATTATATGCGCTGAACGATATAGGTTAAATGAAGATGGCGTTCCTGGGAAGAAGGCAGAAGATACAGTATCTGGGACGAAGTGGGAAATGGTGGCCTGGGATGAAGTGAGAAGACGGGGGATTGAGACAAAGTGAGGAGATGGGGTTTCCAGGAAGCAGTGAAAAAATGGGGTTCTGGGGTGAAGTGAGAAGATGGAACCAAGTGTGATATGAGAAGAATAGTGTAGAAAAGTACAGTATTAAAATTAACTACTAAACAATGACACAACAATTTTTATAGGAGTGTAGTGAAATTAAAGGTTACAGTTATGGAAGAATAGAATAAAATGAAACTGCGTTTTGTTTATGGACGCTCTTTAACTGCTCTGGTTCTCAGCGTCCCATTCTATACTAGGCGTGAAAGGCCGCTTAACTTTGCTTAGAGGCCTCTCCATCAGGTTTGAGGTTCTTTTACGTGCCGTAAATCTACGACACGGTATCAACGGATTTACTTCCTTTCCGAAGGAAGCCATGCTATAGACTTTTACGCCCGAAAAAATGCATCGTCCTCCGCTGGGTTAGAAATTGCGATCTTGGATATATGAAGTCAGCATGGTAACCATTACACCACGGAAGGCGACAGAAAGTGACTTTTACAGAATTATGATGAATTTTGAATGTTAATAATTAAAATATAGGATTTAAAAATAGTATTGGTTACCAATACTTATGCTGCCGGTTACCGATGGCGTAAATGAGGGTAGTGTATTAATTTATAATAAATAGCTGGATACCAATTATTTTATTTACTGGATACCAGTAAATCAAATTATTAGATTTAGTTTTAAATATTTAATTAAACCCTAAATTTGAATTAAATTTAAACATTTTAAAAGGTTTTAATTAAATTATAAATTTTAAACTATGGTTTTGAATTTTAGATTTAATGAAGATTTAAATTGAATATGAATTTATATTGAATATGGAAGGTTTAAAATTTCTTAAGCAATGTAATTATCTAATTTTACCATTTAGGGTTATGATGTAATTCGAAGTAATTATAACATTATGTTTTAAATTTTTAAATAAATATAAAGTTTAAAAACTGTATAATTAGGAACTGTAAAGTTTTTGATGTAATACTTTTTGTACCTTTTTTTACTTTAAACCTATGATAAAGTAAATAGTAATTATATGTATAAAATATAAAGAAATAATATAATAATAGTAAGAGTAATATAACTAAACTATTTAATAGAATAGTTATTAAAATAGTACAAAGGTTTTTAAAACAAAGTATGGGTAGAATACAAATAATATAGAATACATTTTAATAAATAATAACAATAATAAAACTATATACTAAATTTAAATAAAAAGGTTATTAATATACAGGGTTACTACAAAAGAAATAGACAACTTCAACTGCCTGTAAAACAAAAACCATTAGATAGCAACCTAATTATTTTGGAGGTATGTTGAGAAACTCTCAAAGTTTCGTTTGTTACTATTGGTAAAGCTGTAGTGTTTTGTTTGTTGTTGAAGAAGCTGAAATGGCGGAAAATCCTGTGGAAAATGCATATTGCGTGTTGGAATTTGCTAGAACGCAATCAGCAACTGTTGTCCAACGACATTTTAGAACACGTTACCTTACCACAGAACGTCATTTTGGTATGTGACACTGACAGTGGAAGAGAGAGAGAGAGAGAGAGAGAGAGAGAGAGAGAGAGAGAGAAAGTTGTAATTTGTAGGTACTTCCTTAGTTTCAATTGGATTGTTATCATAAAGATGCACCATGCTGTAGAATAATCAAGTGTCTCAGTCACTATTTGGGTTTGTGGTGCATAACCTTTTTTCTATTTTATGAATGATGGTTTGCAACTGCTTGATATAGTAATATTAAAGAAAACATTTTTTATAGAATCTGATGATAATTCAAATGACTTTCTTTACCTATTATGCAACAAATATTTTTACAAATTAATCTTCTATCCTATCGGTAAAAAACATTAGGAGAACTTGTTTTATTATATGATTTCTTGTGGATACATAGGAATGCACTAAATTAAAGTGAGACAGATCTTCTCAAGCTGATTGCTATGTTATGCGGTTGAAATTCTGCATATTTGCATGAATCAAGATAGGAGATAAAATATCTAATGACTTTCTTTAGCTGTTCCACGAACTTTCATTCTAAAATATTATTCTTCTATGCCATGCTAATCGAGATAAACAATAGCAAAAGGGAAATATATCAGACTAAAGCGAGTCAAATCTTTTAAAGCTATTGCTATATGAAACAATTTATACTTAGTTCTCTCTTGCATTCCGGGTCGTAAAACAAAAGAGATGAAATGAAAGTTTATTTCCTGCTTGAAAAAAATTTAAGTACCTAGTTTAAAATTGAAAACAACAACAAGGCATATCTCGGAAACAGTTAATTCTTACAAAAATATGTACTACACATATTATGTTTGAATGAGATCTGCTTTTTTTGTGGAGTAAGTTTTTGTCTGTCTCACAGTCTATTTGAATCTTTAGAGGCTATTCCCAGAAAATTAAATATCATACACTTTATTTGTCATGAAAATGTCTTATAATTATGGCATTTTATTCTAAATTGTCAGCCATTTTTGAAAAACTAAAAATTTCAAAAAGTGTTTCATGTAAATGGTAGTTGAGGGTGGGGAAATTTTCTTAAAAACCTTTACGCGACATCCTTAGAAGATACTGAACTTAAATACCACGTTTGGTATTTAACAATTTTTTTGTTTTTTGTTTTTGAGCCTTGTTGACCAGACATACATTTGTCTAAAAATGCCTTTTTTGGATTCAAGATGTCTCAAAACATGTATTACTGGTGAACTCTTAGTATCAAATTTTTGGGTGGAATATAATACCTTCTCTATCTGCTATGTACTAGGGAAAGTAAAGACTGATATTGATTTAAAAAAAGAAAAAATTACAATTTCCCGTTTGAGAAAAGCATAAGTATGGAAAATTTAAATCCATAACAAAGAATATCTCGGCAATGGTTAACTACATAAAAAATATATAAAGTGTGTGCTTTAACAATATCTACAATCTTTTGTGTGTTAATATTTGGTCTATTGCTTAGCGATTACCAGCTATGTAAAAGTCATCCAACCGAAGAGGACTTCAGAGGCAATTTCCAGATACATATTTCATTTGTAATGAGAATATCTCTAATATACATGGCATGATTCAATTTCGTTAAAAGGCAAATTTGAGAAAATTTAAAAATCTTACATCTAAAAGGCAGTTTGGAGTGAGGGAGAATTTGTTCAAAATCTTAAATACCAAATAATCAATCCAAACTATTTAAATTAATTAAAATAATAATTTAATCTATATTTAAATATAATTGCTAACAACTTTTTGTTTTATTTAAGCTGTTTACAGAGACCTTTTTCTGAAAATGCTTTTATTTAGGGGTTCTCAAAACAAGTATTTTTGTTGAAATCTTTGTATACAATTTCAGGGTGATATGCAGTATTTTCTTCTCTACCTACAATATACATTGTACTGACAGAGAAAGTAAAAAATAGGGTGGATTATTTAATGAAGGTGTAAAACACAATTTTTTAGCTTTTTTTTTTTTTTTTTTTCATAAACACATACTTACTATGTTTCGCGTATTCTAATATTTTACACATCACAAGTTACCAGGAATTCTTTTTGTTTTTTTGTTTCATTTGTAAAGCCCGCTTTAGCTTCTATAATCATATCAGGGGCTTTGACTTGTGAAACAACTTATCTGATCAAACTCACTCTCGCATACAGACTTCCAGACTCTGTGGGGATAGGGAATAATTCTGGTTAAAGAAAAACTCACCACCCCAACCGGGTAACGAACCTGGGAACCGTGGGTGAGAAGTCAGCTTGCTGACCACACAACCACGGAGGCAGTCTACAAAGAATTGTTTCCCTGCATAGAGTACATCGTGACAATCAAGAAAAGGACCAAAATAAATAATGTATCTCCATGTGTGTTCTCTCTGACCTAAAAAAAAAAGTGTCTCATTCACACAAGTTTCTCTACACCTCTGTAACAAACTGCAGTTAAAAAGCTTATACTTCTAACTGCATCGTGCTAATCGAGATAAACATTAACAGAGTTAGTCTTACTACTAGCTTTCTTGTAAGTAGAAGGTAAATAAGAAAATGCACAGGCTAGAGCGATAGTTTCCTCCTTTAAAAGTCAGTCGTTATGTGAAACAATTGACATTTCAATTTCTTTGCTTGTCAGGAGTGAACAAACGAGAAGAAGGATGTCTTTCTGCTTGAGAAAAGTTTAAGTGGCTTAAAATTTAAAACCAATAATCCGGAATATCTCAAAAACGGTTAAGTATATGAGATAAATTGTGTTTTTTAACGAGATGTACATTTTTTGTGTAGTGAGTTTTTGTATAACCCTTATGGTTTGCCAATTATAGAAGTCATCCAGAATGAAGAGGTTTACAGAACGAGATCTACATTTTTTGTGTAGTGAGTTTTTCTATATCCCTTATGGTTTGCCAATTATAGAAGTCATCCAGAATGAAGAGGTTTACAAAGGCTATTCCCAGAAAATTAAAGATATACATTGTTTGTCATTAAAATACTGTATGTTTAAGATATTTTTATCAAAATCGTTAGAACATTTTTGAGAACACAGAATTTTCGAAAACTGTTCCATGTAAAGGGTAGTTGGGGATGGAGAGATTTTCTTGAAAATCTTCGCGTCATATCCTTGTAAGATACTCAACTTAATACCAAGTTTGGTATTTAACCGACTTCATTTTTCAGCCATGCTGCCCAAAGACACACACATGAACCTTTTTCTAAAATAATGTTGGACTCAGGGGACCTCAAAACAAATTTATGGTGAAATATTTTTGGGTGCAATACAATACCTTCTCTATACACTATGTACATAGTATGTGTAGAGAAAGTAAAAAGTAATTCAAATAACTCTAGGAATGCATTGTTGGAGAATAGAAGTTAAATAAGCAAACTCTAGTGGGCTGAAAGATTGAAGAAGTCTATGTGTAACTTACCAGATATTGGATTTCAGTTGAAAAATTAAAGTTTTATTTACTTTACTGTTAATTATCTATTTTGATATATATATATATATATAGCTCCAGCATTTATTCCATAGGTTTTCAAATACAAAAATAAAAAACAACTATTTTTGTCTCCAGGTGACTGTGGCACCCAAATAAAATTTTCTGCCAGGGAAGTAGAATACACATTGTCTGAATATGCAAAAATAATTAAATATAAAACCTCAATAATAGTTAATACAAGGTTTTACTTGATATTGCTGTACATGTAATAAAAATTGAGAAGTAACATTCTCTGGGCATAATTATCTTTACTGCTTCCCGTAAAAAGTGGATTTATGGATTAATCACAATATGTTTGTATATGATTTTTCATATTTAGATTGAAATAAAATTGTAAATGTCATGCTGCACACGTTTTACAATTGTCATTGTAAAATGACAACCTTGAGATAAGGCATTACTAATGCTAACACTAAGCAATATATGCTACTAAAAATATAATTTTCCTTAAAACTTCATTTTTACTGATAGTAAATAATGTAAAAGGTTAAATGGAATTGTCACTGGAGTTTTGAAAGTTAATTACATATTGGGTAAGCCAGATAGCTTAAAACAAAGAAATCGTCTTTTAGGGAAGGGTAGGGGTTAAAACAAGGAGGAAGGGATCAATTGCAAATTATGGAAACACATCATTTTGTCTTATAAATAAGGTAACCATTTTATAAAATAAATATGGAGCAATGTAGAACAGCACCAAAGGTAGACTACTATTTAATAATGCTATTTTTTCTGAATGCAATGCCATGCTGATCAGCTAATGAGATGAATATGAGAGTATTTTTGAGTAGTGATGATGCAGCAATATATATATATATATTGCTGCATCATCACTACTCAAAAATACTCATATATATATATATATATATATGCCTATTGACCAAATTATAAAATAAAAGACAAAGTTCAAAAATTAAATTTCCCAGAAATTATGAGGACAGATTGTTACCTTATTTGCAATGACGGATGCTATAATATTCTGATTGTTATCAGGAATTTCTTAATATGAATTTATTTGGTATTCACATCACAAAACTGCTCAAAGAATTAAAAGAATTAAAATAATATTAAAACATTTGAAAGTATTATTTGAGGAATAAAGAAGTATTAATTTATTACTAATTTTAACAGGTACAAGATTTTATGGCCTTCACATAATTATTGTAACTAAATACCTTATTACATGTTTATACTGAATATTACTTTACATCAAATTACCATTTTGGTTTTGAGACAACAGCTCTTCAGTTCAAAAATTAATAAATATAGTAGAACTTACAACTTACATTCTTGATAATGTTAATTTTTAAAGATTGTGTGATTCAGGGTAAACCTGACAAATGTATTTATATTTATTTTATTTTTAAGCAATTACAGATAACAGTTTTATCTTTCGCTAATATTTAAGATTTGAATTTACCTCATGACTTCCACAAGGTAATGGAAGGTACACCACACACGGTGGCTGAAAGCAGATCTTTTGTGCTTACCAACCCCAGGAAGAATGAATGGATGAGGTGAAGGAGGTTATAGATTGCAGGCATACAGATTACAGAGAGGCACAGAGGTCCGCAACAATTCCAAGCTTAAAGTACTGATCACACCAGGTCTGTTCTGAGAAGACTTCCTTCTGACGGCATCGGGCAGAACATAACCACTTTATGTTGCTTAAAGAAGGCTAACATATGGCAGGACAGAGAAGAGCACCTTTCCACTGCCCCAACATCGAGGGACACTGCACAGCCCTGAAAGGGGAAGCAATATTATAGAAAATGAGGGAAAGGAAGTCACAGTACAAGAAACAAACCCAAAATTCACCTGCTGACCAGGGAAAAACCCATGGTGAGACTTTCTCTACATCTCTGCAGAAAATTGTTGTTAAAAAGCTTATGCTTCTATTTACTTCATTCTAATCGAGAAAAAATTAGCAAAAATAGGCTTATTACTCGCTTCCTTGTAAGTAGAAACAAAATAAGGAGTACCACAGGTTAAAGTGATAGTCAAAATCTGGTTGCTATGTGACTGCAGTTCCTTTGTATGGACGGAGTTGACAAATTTTGATGAGAAAAATATATTTTTTTAAAGCTGAAACCAATAATAAAGAATATCATAAAAACAAAAATTTCCGTGAAAAAATGTGTATGACATAAATTGTGTGTTTTAATGTGCTCTACATTTTTGTGTAGTAAATTTTTGTCCATCTCCTAGGGTTTAGCAGTTATGAAAAATTGCATAAAATTCATCCAGAATAAGTCTTTAGAGGCTATTCACAGAAAATTCAAAATATACATATTATTTGTCAGGTAAATACCTTTGATATACAATATTATAAACATAATCGTTACAGCCATTTTTGAGAAAATCAAAATGTCCGAAAAAAGTTCCACGTAAAGGGCAGGTGGGGGGGGATTTTCTTGAAAATCTTTGTGTCACATCCTTGGAAGATACCAAACTTAAATACCAAGCTTGGCATTTAATGTTCTTTTCATTTTTGAGCTATGCTATCCATAAACACACACACCTTTTTCCTAAAATGCTTTTTTTTTTTTTTTTTTTTTCAGGGGGACCCAAAACACATATTTCCAGTGAAATCTCAGTATTGAATTTTTTGGGTGCATTACAATACCTTCTCTAAACAGTATGTTCATAGTACGGATAGAGAAAGTAAAAATACATTTAAGTAAGTTTATGGAACTATACAGAAAACTTAATTAAAAAAACAACTAAAATAACATTTTAACAAGAGTTGTGACAATCGCCATTATATTGTATGGCTGTGAAACTTGGGTTCCAAAAAAAAAAAAAAAAAAAAAAAAAAAAAAAAAAAAAAAAAAAAGTAGAATTCAGACATTGGATATGAGGTTTCATAGGAAAGCAAAGGGTAGCACCAAACTCTATAGAATTGTAATCCACAAAATAAGAAAGGATCTAAAAGTAGAATCTCTATGTATCAAAGTAATCAACTAAAAACAACATGGATTGAACACATGAATAGAATGAATGAAGAGAAATACCCACCACTAGCGAGAAAATACCAAGCAAGAGGACGAGATGTTGGACGTCCTCGAAAGCATTGGGCTGATGTTTCTTAAAGCTTGAAATGATAATTGCCTAATCCATATAGTGATGATGGTTACAAATGATTTAAAAAGGTTGGCCTTATACATAATCCCCCAATTAATGTTTGTTCTTGCTATGCCACTGCTTTAAAGATTGGAGTCTTGTGGTGCTTATGTTTCAGCTAGTGGAAAGAGGAAGAGGAACAAATATTCAGTGTCTAACTTAATTATTGAGCTTTTCCGATAAAAAAAAATTGATGAAAACGTAACAAGTATAAACCAATCTATCAGTCAAACCACAATTTGT